>CM034710.1:89926574-89955497 GCA_020142125.1 Phrynosoma platyrhinos | reverse complement strand
CCAACCTGCCGATCTTGCAATCAACAGAGTCAGCATCTTAACCACTTGGGCCACTATTGAGTCTACTTCCATTTTAAATCAGATATTGGTGCTATGTGATCAGAAGGATATGAAACACTTGATAAGGCCATATGAGTAGTTACTTCTTCATGACTTGGCAGTGGAATTACTTGTTCAACCTCCAAAGCATTTGAATCAATGAAGATGTAGTCCAAACATCCCTGAAAGCCTCTGACATAATTTGTATAGGCTGGTTCTCCACAGGGACTTTTAAGTCTGAATGGTGAGTTAGAGATATAGTGCAGTATGGTTCTTCTCCATCTGATCTCCAGTCCTCCTTTTAAAAAATGTCTTGCTGAATAGAGGACAAGGAGGGAAAGGCTTCTGGGCAAGTGTAAAAAGAAGCTTCATTGTCAGAGAGGCTTTGTTAACTGATGTATATCCCTATATATAGATAATCCAAACATTGTGATATTAATGAATGTAATTTAGGAAGTAATCACATGGTGGCACAATTGAGCCTTGAATATGTAAGCAATGCTTAACCAAAATGCTGTAAAGGGAACTTTTTTCCATAGATTGATACAAAAATACTCAAGCACAGCATTCTTCAAAATGTCTACAGAAAGCTGGATCTGAACTACTCCTATTAATTTCATAGTGTTGTCTGATTCTAACAGTGTCTGTATCAGTACCACAGGAAACTTGTATTTCCTTCAGTTGGTTTTTGCTTGTTCTTCGTATTATCTTTTGGGACTGTAGTGATAGGCATTTCCAGGCATGGCTCTTTCTTAAGCCTTCATGTTTGTCCTTCATGTTTGTCCTCTATTAGGCAAGTGGGCAGTTTTTCCAGGTTCTCCCCAAAGTGGTTTAGACTCGAAGGAGGACTTCCCCACAAACCAGAACTGACTTTAAAATTTAGAATGTAAGGCAAGTATATACTTAGAGAAAGAGTCATAGATTACATCGCTAGATGAATCACTCATCATTCATATTAATAGACAAGGTTGTTCTGCCCTATGACACATTTGGATTTATGAAGAGATCTAATAGTATGGGGGGGGGGGAGGCTGCCTAGTATACTACATTGCATTGGTTACTGCAGATATAGTTTGATGGCTTTGTATTTTTGCTGGACATTTTTCTTCTGTGTAAAATTATGAAATCGTTTTAACCTTCTTAATCTGTTTTTAATGTATCAAATTGTTTAATTGGGCTTTAGTACATTTAAACTGTTTTTATCGTTTACAGTTGTTTTAATTTGTTAACATTGGCTGGAATTCGCATTGTCATTTATGTTGTGTAACTTTATGTATACTTAGCTACCTAACAGAGGCACTAAGGAACCCTCCTGTTAGTGAACTGCGAAGAAATATAACAGGACACCAGTAAGAGTGCCCAGATGCTCATCAGGCTCTACCAGTGTGCATTGGCCTGTTTCCTTTGCCTGTCTCCTGATGTGCATTAGATCCTGTTGTGTATTGGGTCCCATTGTACTTTGGTTTCATTGTGCATCAGTCCCAACATGAAGCGGTCACTTTGCTGGGTTCTATATAACAGACACCTCTTGCTGAATATGGATGTTGTGAAACTGCTGCATTCTACAGAATTTCCCATGGACACAAATCGACTTATGAAGATATAAGTTCCCAAATGAATTCTGGCCATTGATTTTACTTGACACTGCATTGAGATCTTGTGATAGAGGGTGGTCTATAGTTTATGTCCACTGTGCCAGGTGGTCTATAGTTTATGTCCACTGTGCCAGGTGTATGATTGTTATTGGTATGTTTGTTTAAAAAATTCAGTGTATTTAAAAATAAGACTATCTCTTGAGAGTTCTGTCTGGTTTAACAAAGTAAAGGGATTTGGATTAAGGTTGCCAGATTGGAAAGTGGGGGCTGTTCCTGTAATGCTAATGACTATGGCTATATCCACACTGCAGAAATAATCCAAGTGACACCACTTTAATTGTCATGGATCGCTATGGAATTCTGGGAATTGTAGTTTTGTGATACATTTAGCCTTCTGTGTCAGAGGGCCCTGGTGCCACAACAAACTAGAATTCTGCCAAACAAACTAGAATACCCGGAATTCCATAGCATTGAACCATGGCAATTAAAGTGGTGTGAACCTGGATTATTTCTGCAGTGTGGATGCAACCTTCATTGAAGAAAAATTTTTGACAGGACCAGGGAAGAAGAACTGCTGAAATTTCCTCTTTGACACAACCATTAAATGTACAGGAGCGCTCTCCAGTTTTTACCCTAGCAACCCTAGTCTTGATAATTTTTTTTGACAAAAATGTTTCTTTCAAATCAAATCCAAAAATGCCACCACCCTCAATTTTTCTGTTTTCAATAAATTTACTGCTTGGAGTTCAGGGCATGGTATCAGTTGCATAAGGTAGTCCTTCATTAAATGCATACATTGAGGGGAAATCAGCTATTAAAAGCACTGCAGGTAGAGAATGATTGAAATCAAACAGGCAAATGTACATACAGGTATACCTGACTTAACAAAGCCATTGACAAATAATCTCCTTTTTACAAAGTTTTTTTTATTGCCCCCCCCAACCCTGTTTTTCCTTCTTGCCTTCTGTTTAGCTTGAGGTGGTTCTTTTTAATAGCACTAGCATTGAAAGGACAGTAATGGGAGGAAACAACACTTTCAGTGGCGGAGAGTCTGCCACAAATTGCAATAAAGCTTGAGCTGGGTAATAATGGGATTCTGCTCTAGCCGATCATGTTGTAGCTGTGTATGCCTGCTTATAACAGGCAAGAGAAACATCAGCTGCCTTGAGAATCCCTTATTGAGCATGTATGAACAACAACACAGAAGACAAAGGGCAGAGCAGATAAGTCTGCTTAAGTAGCTACCCCAGCATGTTAAAAAAACAACTTAGATCTGCAAGTATGGCCATCAAAATTGAAAGCATAAAAAAAATGAAGACCGGTGAACTAAAAAGTCATCCTTGGATGACTTTTGGGAGAAGCCTTCAAGTAGTGTCTATAAGATTCCATACATTTTTCTTGACACATGTCTTATCTGATCTGGTTGTTTCATTTCACATGTACATAGTTATAGTTTTGACTAAAACATGTTGACCTCTTTTGCAGTGTAGGAACCCCTGAAAGAAAGAAGCTAATAGCATTAGCATTCCTAGGCAGCATCTGCACTACAAAAATAAGTATGGCTCAGTTCTATAGAATTCTGGGAATTGTAGTTTTGTGAGAGCCTTCCCTGTAAGGGACCTCATGGCAGTTAAAGTGGCTCCAAATTGGAATATTTCTGCATGCGGCTGCAGTCATAAACTCAAGTCTATGAAAACTCATGCTACCAGCTTCTTCCTTTCAGTTAGTCTCAAAGGCGCTACAAGATCCCTTTGCACAATGATTTTCTAGACAAACATGTCTATGGTCCAAAACACACTGCAGAAATAATTCAGTCTGAGACTGTTTTAACTGCCCTGGCTCAGTGCTAGGGAATCCTGGGGATTGTAATTTATTGTGGCACCAGCGCTCTCTGACAGAGAAGGCTAAATGTCTCAAAAAACTACAGTTCCCAGAATTTGCTGGCATTGAACCAGGGCAGTTAAAGTGGTCTCAAACTGAATTATTTCTGCAGTGTGTTTTGGACCCTAGTCTTTTAATACTATTCTTCTCATGATTTCTGCCTCTGGTACCAAAGGTTCTGTTAAAGAAGTGATGTGTAGAAACACATTTACTTTGTTTACTGAGATGTACCTGTATTTATACTCCATTTCATTCTCTTTAACTAGTTACAATTAAATCAGCTTAATTGCAATCCTTCAATGCCTTATGGATCATGCCATTCATCTTAGAACTATATATACAATATTTATTTTGGAACTAGTTTGCAATTGTGCAAACTAATATGTGGAGATAAAAGTGACCTTTTTTTCTGTACCAAACACTATTTCTGTTTTTCCAGCACCAATGAAAGTGCTGACGAATCTCTTTTATTTGGTGCCCACTAAACAGTATAAGACCACTTTGGTTATTAACTAGGTCCGGTTTCATATATGCTCATGTTTCAAAAATTTTCTGAGTTGTTTTGAGTATAAAACATTTGCAGTGTCCGAGCCAATATTCTGTGAACCCAATCTAGAGTCTGTCCATCTTCCATTTCTTCTTCTTTTTAAAAAACTCATGTGGGAAACTGAAGCCGCCTCGTTCCTGAAGGAATGAAAGGTCCTGCTGAGAATTCACTGGTGTGTGCTTCAATGTTGCATTAACCTCAGTGTTGTTTGGAGAGCTTCTGCTCTTCCTTTGCTTCCCACTCAGCCTGAGATTTAACTTGGCAGCTTTCTGGGTTCTCAGTGTAACTGGTTTGACTGTTTACCATCCAATTCATCCACCCACATGTGAAAATGAAGCAAAATCTCAAGATGTCAAAAGTCAATGTTGTATTTTATTTATTTTTGAAAAACAAAACATGAGAAACATGGAATATCTGAGAACTGTGGCAGAAATATAGCCCGAGTGTAAGCCCACAGATTTGTAAGATTGCAGAGTAAATGCCTGGAAGGCCAAAACTTTTTGCCAGAATAATAGTCAGTTATTTAAGAGGATTTTTGCTCTGCTGTTGTTGTGACTATGATCAGTTTTAAATGCAGAGTCAGTCATAGGTATTTTACATGTTCAACCAAATGACACATAACTCATTAATTAATAGTTGCAAAAATCACATCATGATTCATTCAAAATTAATCATCTTCCAGTTCCACTGATTTCAGGAAGTTGAACAAATGGGTCTGAATGTTTTCTAATTTTGTCCTCCAGGTTTGGACATGGTTTTTGAACTTCCAGTGTGCTTCAGAGTTTCATTTTGTCTTCCCCCTCCCCTCTGACTAACATCAACATTAAACCACCGAAAGTGGCATTCAGTGAATTGTACTGAAGTGTCACCAATGCATGGAGGATAGTTTTACCTCTTCTTCCATTACTTAATCCTGGGTGGGTGAAACGTTGAATTGGTGTTAGGTGGCTATACTGGTATTTTTTTAGATAAAGAAGCTAACATTTACCTTCTCAGTGGAAGGTAAACCACATTCTGGGCAATCATGCTGGCCACATGATCACAGAGTAGTCTTTGACAACACTGGCTCTTTGGCTTAGTAGCGAAAATGAGCACCACCCCTATGGTCAGACACAACTTGACAACCTTGTCAACGGAGAATATCTTTATCTTTTTACAATCCTCTCTACCACTCTTTGTCATCTTTCCAACATATTTTTTTTCTAAGGAAACATGGGGGGCTGCAGCAGGAAAGGGATACTGTGTCCCTCTCAATTATGCTTGCTAAAGTTTCTTCTATGATGACATGGGATCATGGCCACTATACTACACAAGATGCTGACAATCAGTTTACTATTTGTAAGGTAACAGAAATTTAACATTCTTTATTTTTATTGATTTTTTTAAAATCCATCTTTCCACCATTTACATTATTGATAGGGTTATGTGAGAGAGAAAGCATCCAAATGTATTAAAATAATAACTTATTTCCTGGAGCATGTTGCCAAAACACACAGTTGAATTGAACCACTGCAACGTTCTGCATGTGAAACCTAAAAAATAGATTTCCCTGAAGGCTGCCGTTACTCATGGTATGCAAAGATTAATTGAATAGTTGAGCATGGGCTTCTGAAGTCTTTATTAACCAATAAGTATAAGATTAATAGTTGATTAAAGGACTTCATGACTGTTTGAAACAAACTGAGGCAAAGTTTTACAAAGAGCAGTTGAAGTCTCTCTCCCTGCCACTCTTCCAGCCCTTCTTGAAATTTCAGAAATAACGTTTTTGTAATGAAATAAGAAAGAAATTCTGACAACCTCCTCCTCCTTTTCTTCCAATATTATTTTGTGAAGATAGTTGTTAATTTACTTCAGAACTTTTCTGTCAAGAAGGGGACAAGTTATTTTCTTGCCAAGATGGCAGCCTATGTCCCACACCATTCTATGGATAGTAGTTGATTGAAATGGCAGCTGACTCTTCTGCCCTGGCAATGAGAAAACATTAATGGCCATGCTTGCAGGTATGGAGGTCAAGGACACAGTGTAGGGCAGACTACAATTCACTTTCCCATTGTAGGGTCAATGAACTGTGAAAACAAGCAAACTTCAATTAACTTAAGTGTAAAAGCTGAACAAATATTTAGCACTGCAAGATGAACCATGTTCTCTGCAAAATAAAGATCAGGATTGTTCAATGGGCTTTCCTCTCAAGAAAATACAAGAAAAAGCCAGAATTTCTTCCATTGAAATCAATATGATGTAAAAGTAGTGGAACATGGTTATTTGCAGTGATGTGGATTTTCTATGATGCTCTGAACTGGAACATGTTCTGCTTCCCCGAATTAATGGAGATCCTATGTAGCATGTTTATTTGACTCACTTTTTAATTTTGTTCAATACAAATTTGTCACCAGTGATGAAGGTCTGGATCCATTCTTCCATCATGAGCTTCCACCATATGCTCAAACCGTGGCTTCAGGCAAGCTGCATTCTGTCTGCCTCAGTCCTTCCCCACCACCATCTATGACATGGCATACCCTCCAACTGTCCAAATTTGGCACAGACAATCCATTTAATTTTATGCCATCCCACATTTTAAAATGTCCCATTTCTCTCTCCTCCCTTTTTCTCCCTTTAGCTTCAGCTTATTTCAGATGCTACAGAGTCCAAAGTGCAAATGTAATTTGCACTGTTAACTCAGCAGCAGGGGGAGGAGATGGGAAAGTAGAATCTTACTTCTAGTAGAAGTAGAATCTATAGATTCAGGCAAAAGCAAACTGCTGGAGTGACTTCTAGCTTTTGTGTTCTTCCTCATTAATAACTTTTCCATCTTGACCAAACTCTGATATTACTTGGCTACACTTGTCCTAGTTTTTAGCTCTGAAATGTTGTAGGGTATGGCATAGTATATAGTAATACTGATTTACATTACTGGATTGTCATATGGATTATTACAAGATAATAAACATGAAGCAGTTTCATCAGCTCTACAAATGGATTATGTTAATGATGGTGGTGATGTTAATTTTACATGCTGTAAATGTTTTCTAATAGCCAAAGCAGTTGAATTAGCTTATTTGGTTAGGGTAGAAAATTCAATGATATACACTTAGAGAGCAGTCTTATAGCATGGGGAGAGAAAAACTGTGTCAGAAAAATGGTCAACAGTGACTGCTGTGGGCCTAGGTGTGTGTATGTGTGTTCCTCACCTTTATTTCTTTTGCTGTCAGTTTTCCCACCCCCACTTTCCTCCCATCCATCTAAATCAGGGGTAGGCAACCTAAGGCCCGGGGGCCAGATGCAGCCCCCCGAGGCCTTTGGACCGGCCCCAGGCCGGTCCTGCCGCCGCCACCGCCCCCCACTACCGCCGCCTGCCATGATGATATTGATTATTGTTGTTATTACTTGTTCTTGGGGTTTTCTTGGCAAAATCTCCACAGGGGGGTTGCCATGGTTTTTCTGGGGCTGAGAGAGTGTGCATGCATATTTTTAATTTTTTTAAATATTTTTATTTTATTTTATTTTATTTTTGGTGCTTCGCCCCCCCCCCCCCCCCCATTGTCTGAGGGACAGCAACCCGGCCCCGGCTTAAAAAGGTTGCCTACCCCTGATCTAAATGGATAGACAAGTGCACCAGTTTCAGACAAGGGTATAGTTACCCAGAGGGCAAAATGAGGGAGGGGGAGAGAATTTTGTCCCTTTGCAATGAAATTTACCTTCAGTCCCAAATTTCTAGCATTTCAATAACTTGAAACTTCAGTTGATCATTTGGAAATGCAGTTTGGGCATCTGAAGAAAAAGGGAAGGAAACATTACAAAAAAACAATGTAAGCATAACAAATATAAGAGTTCTAGGTGTGAACAATTTTCAGTTTCTCACTTTCTGTGATGAAGGGGAAAAATTATTTTCAGGGGGCAGAATCCTCATTTAAAAGGGCAATGCTTCATTTTGCTCCCTTCTCAGCTACACACGTCAGGCAGACTTTCCCAGTGCCAATTCCTAGTTGTATTGATGGGTAAAAAATGAAGGCATTTTGGACTGAACATTTATTGTCCTTACAATCATTGGGGACACAGGCAGTTAGCCAGGCACCATGGCAGAGCTTTTCCAACTTGACAGACCACTGTACAAAGTGCAGTTGGCCCTCCGTATTCGTGAGGGTTAGGGTCAGAAGACCCCGCAAATGTGGAAAAACCGTGAATAACCCAACTCCCAACTGGAAGCCAGTTAAAGGCTTCTCATCTCCCTGCCCTTCCTTCCCTTTAACTGGCTTTTGGAAGCCAACTAAAGGGACATGAGGGCAGAGGCAAGAGGAGGAGCAGGTGTGCACTCTTCCTGGCTGCTCCTTCCCTCTTGGGCTTTTTTTCTCTTGTGGGGAAAAGCTCGAAGGAGGGAGGAGGAGGAAGAGTGCACGCCCACTTGGGCTTAACATTCACAAATAATCAAAACTGCGAATGTTAAGTCCACGAATGCGAAGGGCCAACTGTACATCAATGGTGTAAGAAATCTGTAGTACCATCATTGGACCTGAGATGGCAGCCTCAGTGTGGCTCAAATTATATGTTCAGATGAAAAATGCACACATACTTACATTATTTTTGTTGGAATCCTTGTAAACATTTTAGACATGACAACTCAATATCATTGACTCCCCTTTCTTTATTTAGATTTTTAAGGGCAGGAAATTGAAGACATTATGAAGAGCTGTATACATTAATGTAAGTGCTCCCTAAGGACAGACACTTAAAACACATACACACGCAAACTGTTTTAATTTAGATTTGTCCAGTTTGATTCTAACTGTGTTCATTCATTATACTAAGAAGTAATTTTATTAAACGTTGACCTTTTATAAGTGGAAATCATTCCACAAAAGTACAATAATGGAATTCTACCCTCCCTACCTCATGACATGGTTGGACTGTCTTTATAGAATGATATTTAATGGATTGGTTTGTTTGCTGATGGAAGTGTTTTACTGCCTCTTGTGTTGTGTTGTGTGTTGTGTGCCTTCAAGTGATTTCCAACTTATGGCAGCCCTAAAGCAAACCTATTATGGGATTTTCTTGGCAAGATTAGTTTGGAAGCAATTTCCCATTGCCTTCCTATGTGGCTGATAGAGTAACTCAGTTTATTCAAAGTCACTCAGGGGTATACATGGCCAAATGAAGATTTAAACTCTGATCTTCTGGGGCCTCTCTCCAATACTCAAACAACTACACCACACTGTCTGTCATTAGCAATAGCAATAGCAAGTACATTTCTGTAGTGCTTATCAGTGCACTTAAGCACTCCCTAAGCGGTTTACAATGTGTAAGCCAATTGCCCTCATCAAGCTGGGTACTCATTTTTGCGACTTCGGAAGGATGCAAGCCTGAGTCAAGCTTGAGCTCCTGGCTGTTATTGAACTCACAACCTTGTGGTTTGTGAGTGAGTGGTTGCAGTACAGGCATTTAACCACTGTGCCACCAGGGATCTTACTACCTCTTACTTTTTTATTACTTTTCAAAATAATTACTGGAATCCACTAATTCAGTTACTGTTTCATATTCATGATCCCTACATATTCCCTACTTTAGAGGGTACACAGTGACTATGCAAATCCTCCAATCCACTTGGGACATGTCTACACAGGCCAAATGAAGTGGTTTCCCTCCATCTTCACAGCAACCTGTCTTCACAATACAGGCCAAATTCCCAATTCAAGTGTCTTCACAGTGTAAGACCAATTCCACACCAAATTCATCTTTTCCTTCCATTCAAGTGGCTTGAAATAACTTACATTTTGCTCTGAATTTTGCAGGAAAACATGAAGCACTCCACAGCAATGCTGGTGGCTGTCTAGACATGTGTCCCACTTTGTTGCCTGGCAGTGCTGCCACTGGTGTGAGTCATTCCCTTTGAGATTACAATGAAGCACCCATCCATGTGCTCAATGCTGGGTGTCTCATTTTTGACCTCGGGGAAGTGACTCACACCAATGGTGGTAGTGCCAGGTGACACAGCAGGACACGTGTAGATAGCTGCCCAGCATGACTACAGAGTGGAGAGGTAACAGGGCAAATCTGGGGCAAGAATACAGCAGGAGCAGCCCAGAGTATTCTGGCCAGTATAGATGACCCCTTACTGGGCGGTTGTTGCTGTGATCAATGAGGAATTGTGACAGGAACCCTACTTGTGCCTGCTGCAATGAAGATTGCTCATGGGAGAGGGTAGAACCATCAGTCAACTGCTTCCTAATTTATAGGGGCACAGGCCCCCACTGATAGTGAGGATTGGGAGGGATTGGACCAGGGGTCTACCTAGCTATGGTAGTTATGAATTCATAACTGCCCAAGTGGATTCCTGCCAATCTTATGTGCATTGCATAGGAAGAGAGAGAAGGAAAGAATGGAGAAAAAAATAGTGGAAATGAAGCTAAAAAGGAAAGCAGGTGCATGTCTCAGTATGTACTGCATGCAGTGTAATTTGACCAAAAGGAAAATAATTGGGTTTTTTTCCCTGAATTGTCTCTCAAATCATATGACTTGAATATCTTGCACAGCATATTTATTTAGGAACAGAGGGAAATATCTGGCAGGTTAGTACAGACTACAGCTTCTCATATTCATCATCCTTTTAAAGGAAAACATGCACCTGGCAGCATTTCCTTGTAATACAGGTGTAGCATAGCTACAGTGCCCTCTGTGTCATAGGGGTGAGAGGTTGTTAGACAATTTATTGTTAAACCTCTATCCCATAGTCTAAAAATAGAAGACTCGCCCTGCTGAGATTTTAAAAGCTATATTACTCAGAATCCAATTATATCTTAGCTCCTGACTGCCTGACAGCTTTGTGATAACGTGACAAGGAGAAAATCTTGGCCTAAAGAAAAGCTCTCACTATGAACATTGGTCTGTATGAGATAATGAATTGCTTTTCATAAGCCTTGCACTGAACCTGACTCTGACATTGTTCAAGTAGTTGGTAATTCATCCTAATGTGATAAAAATGTATTCAGGACAGGGCAATGCAAAGCTTTTAGCTGTGTATCATATGTTCCAATTCGTTTTTCACAATTGGAATGGTTTCTTCTCTGTCAAAATCCAAACCATTTTTCCTCATGAAAATACATAACTCTTTCCACAAATCAGCAGACATAAATATTCTATAGCATGTCTAAATATCAGTATAGACCAGAAGGGGATTTTTTCAAAACAAGCTGGCAGATCAAAACGAATATTTTGCAGACAATTTAGGACTGCTTTGTGCAGTTCTTGGGAATGTAAGAACTGACCCTTATCCTGCCTCTCATAGGATGAAAGTGTTTCAGAAAAAGCTGCAACGCCATATAAATAACATTAAAGCAATCATAGGAGCATAGATCAGAGCATTATATATCAGAGCAAAACCCATGTAGGCCAGCATGGTTTCCACAGTGGCTAACCAAATATCTATGGGAAGTCTACAAGCAAGACACAAACACAATAGCACTCCTAAGAACTCTATGTAGTATTCCCTTGCCTTTGATCAGACCTCACCTAGAATACTTTCTAAAGTTCTTGGAACCACTGTTCAAGAAAGGCATTGACAACTTGGAACATATTCAGAGAAGGGTGATGAAGATAGTAAAAGACCTGGAAACCAAACCCTATTAGAAAAAGCTTAGGGAGCTTGGTATGTTTAGTTTGGGGAAGAGCAGACTGAGAGGTGATGTGATGGCCATCTTTAAATATGTGAAGACATATCAGGTAGAAGATGGAACAAGCTTGTTTTCTCTGCTCCGGAAACTAGTATTTGAACCATTGGATCCAAACTGCAAGAAATGCAAGAAATGAGATTCTGCCTTAATGTTAGGAAGAACTTCTGTAAAAGCTAATGAAACTGGAGTAAAACTGCCTTGGGGAGTCATGGACTCTGTTTCATTGCAGGTCCTTAAACAGAGGTTGGATAGCCATCTGTTTGGAGGACTGCAGCTGTGCATTCCTGTACTCCAGGAGTTGGACAAGATGGCCCTTGGGCTACCTTTTTACTCTATGATTCTAAAATAAAAAGCACTAGTCCTAATACAGAACTTGGGGGATTCCCACTTCTTATGCTCCTCTGTTGTGGAAACTGTTACACAGAACAAGAAGAAAAAAAAACCCACCTACCCATAACACCATCATCACAATAAAACCTACATCATGCCTGAGTCAGCTGCATTATCCACCAGCAACCTCCCAGTCCCCTTTGTTGCCACAATGGCTTCTGAAGGCAACATGATAAATGATCTTTGACTCTTCTCTTGGAAAGTGTTCTATAACCTCTTAGTATTTTTGTTTTGTTTTTAAGTATAATTGCATTATCTTTCTTATTTTACAATTTTTCTTTGGTGAAACCTACATTTTTTTTTTTGAAATTTGCCTAACTTTTCACTCCATCCCTTTTCTCCTCCTGCAACACTTGTTCAAGTAACTTGCCTTGTTCAATAAGGAAATCCACAGGAAGTGCTAGCATTATGAAGGATATAGACAGTTGTTTTCAGTTAAGGCAGCCAGGAAAAATATGTTTCCTGGGTGGCAGATATGAGGTCACTAAGAGAGGAATGGCAATTAGGGGCCTAAGTGAGTTGGTGTGTATGTTTCCCTTCTCAGTATAGGCCAAAAGTGGACAAATGTGGGCCTCTAGGTGTTGGACTGCTATTCCCATGTTTCCTTGCCACAAACTTTGTGCCTTAAAGTTGATGAGAGTTGTAGTCCAACAACATCTGGAGAAGGATTATTTTCCAATCCACTGCCATGTGTGCCATGACAGGATAATATCTAGCAGAGGGGGGAAAGCTGTTCAATTTGATAAAGAGATACTCAATAATTTTTGCCAAATATATTTAACATGCCATATACCACTGCTTTTGTGTTTAATGAAATGGAGTCACCTGAAAGTTATTCTTGGCAGTTCTTATTTTACATTTGCAAGAGTTTTCATGCTGAGCCTAGTTGCATTACAAAGTCCTTTGTTGATTTGTCTATATTCTATGAACTTGGCAACAAGTCTAAAAAAGCAATTTAATTATACTTTGGGCATATTGTCCTTGGCCCAGATCCTGGTTCCACAAATACACAAATTGTAGATTTCTCCTAAAAAGTAATAGCATTTGTGTCATTGTAATACACAGCTTGGCGGTAGGCCAGATCACCCTTCCCTATACACAATTTTAAAAAGGATTCATAATTTTTGGCAGAGGGACAAACCACACTGTACTGTAGCAGCAGTGTTAGAACAGGAAGTCTTTGCAGCAGTAATATGGGAGGATCACTCAGTACATGTGGATAAGAATAAATCTTGGCCTCAAATCATTGTAACTGATGGCCAACTTTTAGTGTGGATGTCATGATCTGGGGCCTAGAACAATTCCCCTGCAAGAAAAGTAGTTTAACTTTTATGATTAAAACAATTAACAATATTTTTTAAAAACCCAAATATTTATTGTTTTTCTATATCGCCTCCCAGTCCACAAGGCGATGGACAAGAAAAAGCAATTATAACAATACAAGATAAAAACATTTTGAAACACGTTAAAATGCTCTCTAAAAACTTTTTAAAGCAATCTAAAAACAGTCCTAAAATGCAGTTTTAAAACAGATAAAATAGATCAATTTCAACCATTGAAGGTCATGCAGAACAGTATGGTTTTGGCTGCCTGGTGAAACCTCCAAAGAGATGGGGTCAGCCTAACCTCCTTGGGTAGGGAGTTCCAAAGTCAGGATGTTGCCACAGAAAAAGCTCTGTTATATGTACATACCAACATAATTTCATGAGATATTGGGACATATAACAGGGTCTCCTCTGAGGATCTCAAATGTAAGACAGGCTCATATGGAAAGAGGTAGTCTTTCAGATTTCTCAGTTTCTCTCTCCTCCTTCCACTGTATCACTGTGTCCTTAACTTACCTCAGTTGCTGCAAACTGAATTCAAAGTGTAAAAGTCTGCACTCAGTTAATTCAACCAAGAGGGAGAGGGAGAGGAGGAAAGGCAGAATCTTGCCTTTCCAGTAGCTTCAGGCAAAAGCGAACAGTTGCAGATTCTTCTAATGTGTGTTCTCCCTTATTAATAACTTTTGCCTTTTTGACCACACTCTGATATTGCTTGGCCACATGTGCCCTGGTTTTCAAGTGTGAAATGTTGGAGGGTATGTAAAAAAGAAAAGAAAAGAAAAGAAAAAAGCCCCCAGTGGTTTTTGAGCACCAACCTTAAAACTGTTCTAGAGGAGCAAGTCAGCCAAATTATAGAATTTGCTCTTGCATTCAATTTGGGGAAAACTTTACAAGGTATTCTAGGGGGTGAAAAAACATCAATAATCACTTTTTAAGGTTCCTTTTTATTTGACAACTTTTATGAACAAATTATGAAATATACTTCACAAATTGGAAATATTTACAGTTTCTTTACAGCAAGGCATTGTTCAGGTTTTGACTTATGGCATCCTTAAAGCATTCTGCCTTTCAAAACAAAGACATTGTTGTTTTAACATGCTCATAATTCATTCATTAGACTGTGCATATAGAAAAAGCAAACCTTTCAAGTCTGATTTCCATTATTACCATTATGTAATCCATTGTTTAAATTCTCTCAGATTTCATGTCTCTAGTTTGTTGTGTTCTGCATTATTTTTAATTTCAAAAAGTCTTCATAAGCAGAGTCTGAAAAGTCAGTCTCAAATATTAGCACATCCAGGAAAAAATATCCAGACAAAAAAAGGTAAGGAAGAAAATATTAGAGACATAATCATTACCATGTATTTTCAAAATATGCAGTAAATAATGGGATGAAAAACAAAACAAATCTCTGAAAAGAGATGCAACTGTGCCGCTTGCTTTTTTTTCTTAGCTGTGAAATTATTGCAAATAAAAGCCATAATATTTTCAGTGCCTTCTCTTCAAGCCATTGACCTCTATCATCTCCCCTAAAGAAAATCCTGAAATCAGTTATTCCCTTGACATTGTCAATCTTTCAGTATGCTTTTCCATTATAAATTAGATGTGGTCCTCCATTGCACATGTTGTCTGTCATTTCCTGTAAGAATAAAAAATGGAAGATATGATTAAAAGTTATTTTTTCAGTTTTACACATTGCTAATTATCTAATATAGACTTAAGCAATGTTAGAATTTGTAGCTCACATCTGGCTCATGTTAGTTTTCCTCTCAAGGAATGTTTCCCCCTCAAAATAGGTGACCCATGCTTGAGTTACACATTAGTAGTATGGGGGTCAGTCATCTGTGGTGGAAAGCCTTCGAACCTTTGAGCTGACAGACCTTGTGTTGCTGAGCTTGTCCAATGTTTAGAAAAAAATCTGCATATACACCCATAAGATGATGTGAAGTAATGAAATGTGATTGCACAAGTGATCTGGAGGCAGACATCCATGATCCACATGAACAAAAGTATGTCAAACACAAATCAAACACAAAAACAGCACAAACTTCTTCAGCAATGCAGACCTAAGCCATTCCAGCATATTAGCCAATTATTAAAATGAAGCCATCCTTTATATCCGTGCAACAGATTATGAAGCTTAACATCCTAGCTAACCTTTGTCATCCATCTTGCCAGGTTTAGTGTCTTAAAGTCTTTTCCAGTGTCAAACAGCTGCCTTTCCTTGGAGCTTTTACTTACATTTTTACTTCATGGGGACCTCCTAGAAACCTTTGAAATCCTGAGCTCCTGATGGGCTGCTGTTGTTTCTCTGCTTCTATTTCATGCTTAGACTTGGGTCTACTGATACCTTGGTCCCACATTTTTTGTTGTGATCCACACCCCCATCTTTTCTTCCCCCACTGATATTTCTAGATAGTGGATGGAAAAGACATTCTAGGGGATGATAAAATGTCTTCTATCAGAAGAATTAAACATGGCTATTCCAAGACAGGGTGGGGTAAAATTTGACTTCAACTCCTAGAAATCCCATTCAGCAGGTCCAATGGTAAGGGATTCTGGGAATTGTAGCTCAAAACATCTGGAAAGCCAAAGATTCCCCATCCTGTGCTAACTACTTTTTTCCTGATATGACACCCTAAGAAAGATATGTGCAAATGTTTTAATTATGAAAGAGATGGCAATTGAATGTCCACCACAATCATTTATACCTTGGTCTCTGCTGGGATTTCCAGATAGGGTGCCAGATAATGTCGGTTGAGGTGGGGGTGTGGTGATGTAGACACCTGTCTGCTGGGAAACAGAGTGCAATAAGTAAACTCACATCCTATTATCCATTGAGCAGCCAATGGCAGTTGATAATGAAAGTATTACCAAGTAAATGAAATCAGGAACTCAGGAGACACCTAGATCACTCTCTCAGCTTAAAAGATCTTGTAGCGGCTTTCAGACTAATGGAAATAATGAAGCTGGTAGCATGAGCTTTTGTATACTTGAATCTACTTCTCAGATGCATGAGGCTCAGGTCTATGAATGGTCATCCTATTTTCTTTCAGATAGTCTAAAAGGTGCTACAAGATCCCTTCACATACTGATTTTCCAGACTAACATGGCTATATCTTTGAATTTGCTCAGCTTAAGTATACCTATTTATTAAATGCAATCACAGCACTTATTTACCTGAGCAAAGAATATGGGGAACATATCTGTGACTAATAAACTGAGGCTTTTGTACAAAGGAACAATAGTTTCTCCTTGAATTAATTTCTACTGCCAAGACAATGTACCAGGGAAATTCAGTTTTATACCCTAGGGCTCCTTTTGGGGTCATTCCATGAACAGTATTTTTTGTTTCAATTTGTGGGCCCAGACATCCTAATAATGAGCCACAGGAAGAAAGAAACTCTTGATTATTCAGGCATGCATTCCTCAAACCCTTTGTTTCAGATATACTTTTCATTGTACTGTAAAAACTAGGAAAAAATGTGAAATAAGATAACTGAAGGAAGAGACCACTATTGCATTCATGTCTGACTGTTAGGCTTCCTATAGCAAACTAACTGCCACAGTGTGGACAGAATGCCGAACTAGATAGTCCCAATGGCTTTTCTTTTTGTTGCCTTATGGTAACAGATTATGTAAAAAAGTTCCTAATAATTCACAAGAGAGTTGTGAGGATGGATAAATTAAGTATTGTAAGGCAACAATGGCATATCACATGCAATATCAAATTTAACAGTGATTTTTAAACTTTCTGTGAGGGTGAAAATGTGTCATTTCTCAGTTCTTTCATATTAACAACTAAGATAAATTTATTTGAATAGCACTCTTAATTTATTATGAATACTGATATTTTATTCTTCAATTAAATATGACACTGTACTCATACTTAAGTCTGTGAATGTTGTGACTCTTGGACATGAATGTGAGTATCAGAAAAAAATATAAATCTATCCTTGAGTTGGGTACATCTAACAAGGATTATTTTGATGCCAATAACAAGGATCAATATTTTACATGACAAACATACTTCCAACTTTAGCACAATACAATGTAGAATTTTGTATTGTGTTTCCTAGAAGTAATATTCATAGTATCAACTTTAGGAAGTGCTCTCAAATATTCCAACAAGATTTCTTATGCATTTCTTTTAGAAACCTCTTACAATGAATAAGAACATCATAGCTCCCTAGAATGCAGCATACCTTGGAGGTAACTCTGGTGTCGGGGGAACCACCGGGCAGCTGGGCAGGTCGGTTATTTCAATACCCCTCAATCTCTAATATAGATATAATAGTTATAAATAAAACACAAACATACACACATAGATTACTATATATCAGTGCCAAATATACAAAGCTGTACCTTTAGTACAAATGTAAATGCTTCACTAAATACTTCAAGACAAAGGACTCAATCAGCAGTCTCTTGCAATGTATCTGTTGGTCATCAAAGTGCAGGTAGGAAGCCAAGTAACTGAATCCTCCCATTGGATAAAAACATTTTGCATGTTCTTTTCTAACACGTCTAACAGAACGACTGGTTAAAAACCAGAGTAGACATAGAAACCTGCTGACATGGAAGCCATGAAAAACCATTGCTGTTGGCTGAATTGGTATAATCCAGGAATTAATTCATTACATGGGGCTGCTGATTATGTTGCTTGATCTCTTACATAGTGTTCATCAATGTAAAAGATGAAGCCCATGTTTTACAAAGTGCTTAACAGGGAATAGGAAATAATTGAATCTTTTCATGCAATGAGGTGTACAGACTTATTAATTAAGCAGCCATTCAATTACGTAAGGAGTGCTAGATTTCATGGCAAAGCTTTTGGAGAAGTTATACGATGGAACAATGTAGACAATGGATGTATTTGCTTGAAATGGGTTTACTGCAAAGGGTATAGTTTCTAAAAATAACCTGCTATAATAGAATGAAGTTTACATCAGATCAGAGTACAGTATTTCATTTCCCAGATTTATAAAGCTGAAAATTGAATTCTCCCCTCCTACCAAATGAAGATTTTACAAGACAGAGTAATTCTGGAAGAAACACAACAAATCATGGAATATGCACAACTTACTTTCTCAGCCATTTCATGGGAGTGATGCAGTGAATGCTCTCTTTCTGAAAACATTCTTCTTTGCTCATAGCTGGCTAACCGGCAAGTGAGCCATGAAGAAAGAGTGCAACCACCAATTCCAATGCATGCAAGAGACATGGAGGTAAGATGTAATGGGTAAAGAGATGAGGTTTTCTTTGTCAGTGCTCGAAGAAACTGAAAATTCAATATTCCTCCAATCAATCCACAGATACAGCAGGCTGAGAAAAGTATCATCTGATAAGAAACAAGAAAAGAAAATCCACATTACCACAGATTGTTTGGTGCAGATGGCAATTGCATGGTAAACTCATTAAAATTCAGAATAAATGTGGCTTTGTATCCCACCTATATTTAGCATATCAAGGAAAATCTTATGAACAGTGTAAGAAACAAAGATAATGCTGCATTTTCTCTTTATACACAGACTGCTATAACTATCCAATGGAACCTGGGCTAGTTCAAATGTACAGTTCCCACTTTGATATAGTTTTCTCCTGTGATTCTACATTCCTTATATGTTTTCATGATTGCTTCTTTGGAATCAGCCTCATATGAAAAAATGAAGAATGCAAGCTTTTCACATGGGTCATGCTACTGATACGACAATATTTTCAATCCAATGTACCTCACTTCAGGAACTGTACAATTGGATGATTAATTAAGTCCTGAATAAATGTTGGAATGGATTGCCTGTCTCCTTACACAAGTCATTCAACACTAGTGCAATCAACCTAGGAAACTTAAAGAGATCCATTTGGAACACCTCCTCCATTCAAGTGCCTGGATATTAGGAGGGGGAGAAATGAAAGCAGAATAGGAGGAAGAATATATTTATACATTTTCTCCTTTTCCACACATTACAATTTTGCAGGTTTTTCCTCCTTTTCAGCCCTTGCTGATCATGTAAGAAAAGGAGATTCCAATGCAGGGAATTTTATTGGTTTACCAAAACATCTTGAATGTGGTTGTTTAAACATTAGTAGCAATTATGTATTCAAGTATTTTACCCCAACTCTTACATCAAGTTTTAGGTCTCTACCTTCATGTCTTAAGTCAAGTCTCAAGTCTTTGAAAAATACTTTCAAGTCTCAAGTCTGAAAGCCAACTTTAACAGAAAGAAAGGAGGCAGGGCACATTTCTTGGAGGGAAACAGCAAACACATTAGGCAGTGGGCTTGAGGATCCTTCCACCTCAAGCCTGTTGCCTAACACATCTGCTGTTCCCCTCTGAGATGTGCCCTGAGCTCTGTGGGCAGGACTTGGCTGCTGCTAGAAGTGAATGATATCAGCAAGTCAGCTGTTAAAAATATGCAAGTCATAAGTTGAATCAGTGCATCTTTTATTGCTGAGATAGGGCCTTTACAGACTGCCAAAAATAATGCAGCTTGAGGCCTGGCTTAGTGCTAGGGAATCATGGGAACTGTAGGTTTTTCTGAGACATCGAGCCTTTTCTGTCAAAGAGTTCTGGTGCCATAATAAACTACAGTTCCCATGATTCCCCAGCACTGAGCCAGGACAGTTAAAGTTGCCTCAAGCTACATTATTTCTGTCAGTCTGTAATGGCCCTAAGTCTAAGTCAAATCATTGAAGTGATTGAGTGTGACTTGAGTCCAGGTCAGTTAACTTGAGTCTATGTCATTGATTAACAGTAACCACTGAAGTAACCAAAACCCTACTTATTGATGCCCTACGCCTTGATGACCTACCTGTGGAGACTTGCAAGATAATGGGGGAAAGGGCTTTGCTGGAGAAGGAGAATTCTCCTTTTTGTTTCCATCTTTCTTCTCCCTTCATTAATGTATGATAAATGTTTTTTTTTTCTCATGCATATGTGTTACTTTATTCTTTCTTTCAGCTAATCTATGTAGGACATGGTGATGTAGAGTAAGAAATTTACTAATTCACTTGGGAAAGCTTCTTTCTGGTAAGTTCATTTTCTATTGTCAGTGATTTCCATGTTGGTGTAAATCCATGACTTCATCTGAATTAGATAAGAGATGCTTGAGCCTCATAATCCAGGCACACAAAATTATTCATTCCTATTCCCTACCAGCCCACATGTTTAACAGTGGCTAAATTGGGGTCACTACAACTTGAGACATCTTCCTAATTCTGTGTGTGTGTGTGTGTGCACGCCTGCACTTGTCTGTCTTTCCCAAAGGTGCTTCTTCACCCTTGTTGACAGAAAATTATGATCTAGTAACTTAAATTTCAATGATTGGTATGAATGATTAAATCATGCACAAAAAAAAACTTACAATAAGTCCTGATTTCTTTTTGGCACACAGTATTCCACATGCCCCACAAAGCAGAAACTGTAATGAGAAAAACGTATTTCATAGTTGATGGTCTAGAACAGTAGTTTAAACCCTGCTATGCTGTAAGTAGTCTAAGCAAGTAATAGAATAGTTATATATACACTTGTGCCTATATTTGGATTATAAAATTAGTGTTTGAAGAATAATTTCAGCCAAATATCTATGTAACTATAAATACATAAAAATGAATTTCTAATGTCATTTCAAAGTTGCAGTTTTATTTTGTTCTTTGATCAGGTCATGTCTACCCATGACCAGAGGCAATTTAAAATATTCTTTACAATTTTTTATTACTGTAAAATATATTTCATGTGCTAAACACTTCACAATCTTTTTATTTTCTTGCTAAAGCAATAAGACAATAAAATCTATTTTTCCTTCTCAGTTCAGATTTGGAAAAGCCACCCAGTGGCAATAATAACCATACATTTAGACATAATAATTGCAATACAAATGAATAAAGTGCTAAATAACCATAGAAGGGGAAAATAAAAAATGTATTCAAAACTCCGAAACACACCATTCAAAAACATTCAAAGGAAAGCTCAAAATCTAAATCTAGAAATCCAGATTCCAACATGAAAACTACAACTCTAAGTACATTTTCCTGGGCATAAACACTATGAAGTAGGAACTTACTTCCAAGTAAATATACACACATTGCACTGCATGTCTGGTCTGCTTTTTCACCAGATAATTCAAACAAATCCAAATTTACCTTACCATATTTTTTCACGTTATTATTAGAGAGGTCTGTGCACTTAAAAGATATTCAGATTCACATTAAATTGACATTACTTAACCCAGGGAAATTCAGCATCTTCAATATTTCAGTTCTATTTCAAATGACATCAGATGGAGATACTGTCACTAGTCTTCCTCATAAACAGTCACAGCTGGAAAATTAAGATAACCACATTGTGGTTTATTGAGTTTGCCTACCTTAATCTGAAAACTGTTATGATTAGATTGTTTATCTTCTTCAACATTATACACTTCCACTGCATGCAATTGCAGTGGTGGCTCATGATGCCAATATTATTGTGGTAATGAATCAACTATGGATTTTAGTCCAAAACTTGAAAGGAGGTATCCAAGGTGCTGAACCTTATCCCCAAATAGGTTCAGACTTTTAGGGATGAAACAGATGGGCAAAATAAAGCGGTTTACAACTGCTTTGAAGGCAGGGCATTTAGATGACACATGCCTCCAAAGTGGGAAGAAACCAGTCTGAAGCCACGCATCAGGGCTTTAGAGCAAATAGAACCAGGGATAGTTTGGCTTAGTGCAGAAGATGCATGCCTTCGCCCCTGCATATAAATGTGCTGACCCAAGTGTGGGGCTGCAGCAAAGCAAAGAAATGAAATTGTGACAACTCCAATGGATTTAATTACAACATACACAAACCAGACAGTCCGACAGAGCGGCATGGGGTGAAGGGAGCTGAAGGAGGCATGTATGGGGAGCCTCCATGATTATGCTTTGCCAATGTATCACTTGCTCATTGATAGTCTGATGCCATGTATGGGTGGAGCATCACATGTGTAACTTTGTGGCCATTCAAAGGGAGTGAATGTGGGAGCAAATATGTCTCAGGTCCAGGCTATTTGACAGACCATATCTCCCTGTATGAGCTAGCCCAGGCTCTGAGATTCTCAGGAGAGGCCCTAGTCTCCATTCCACTTTCATCACAAGTATGGTTGGTGGAGACATGAGAGAGGGCCTTTTCTGTGGCTGCCCCTAGACCAGTGATGGCAAACCTTTTGGGAGCCAAATGCCCAAACTAAAAGGCCTTCTGCACCGGGTGTTACCCAGTGTCGGGGGTGGGACTTCCTCCCTCTGGGGTGGGATTTCTTCCCCCTGCCCTCCCAGGCCTTTAGCTGTCTTGGGGAGGCAGTTGAAGGCACAGGTGGATGGCAAAAAGGTGCACCTGTTCCTCCTCTTCTCTGCCTTCCCCTGCCCTTAACTGTCTCTGGCGAGATAGTTGAAGTGATGGGAGGCTGGGGGAAGAGGAGGAGCAGGTGCGTGCCTGTTCCTCCTCTTTCCCTGTCCTCCAATCTCTCCTTGTGCCCTTTAAAATGGCTTCACATGCCAGAGATGGCACACATGCCATTGGTTCACCAACACAGCCCTAGACTCTGGAACTCCCTTTCCAGGGAGACCAGAATGGCTCCCTCTTTGTTGTGCTTCTGCCAGCAGGCAAAGAGCTTCCTTGTCACAAAGACTTTTAAAGAAGAAGGTTTTTAAAGAACAGGCTGGATGTTGTATTCTTTTAAAAGTATTTTAAACACTTTTATTTTTTAACTATACACTCATTCTTCCACATTTGCTGGGGTTAGGGACACAGGACCCCTGTGTATGTGAAAAACCCATAAATAGCAAAAACACTATGTTTTTACCTGAGAAAACACCTTTCTAGGAATCTCTAGGTCCTCCAGTGCAACTGCCCCCCGAGGCCTTTGGACTGGCCCCCGCCGCCGCCGCGCATGTTGCCGCTGTGCCACTGCCGCTTGCGTCGCAGCCACCATTTTGTTTTCCGAAATGGCGGCCATGACTCATTTGCACATGCGCAGTACTCCTGCACATGCATGAATGAGCCGTGGCTGACATTTTGGAAAAAAAATGGTGGGGATTGGCGGCAGTGGCGGCGGCAGCCCGTGGAAGACCAGGGATATTCCTAGAGCGAACATATTAATAATATCCGTGAATAGTGAGATCTGCAAAAGTCAAAGCCACAAATGTGGAGAAATGAGTGTATTTTATTTTTTATGCAATCTGTTTTAATGCTGTAATAATTTAATTCTGTTTTAATGTAACATTTTTCTGTGCTTTTAATTGTACTGTTTTTAATCTTGTAAGCCGCTCTGAGTCCCAGTTTTGGGATATAAATGTAATAATAATAATAATAATAATAATAATAATAATAATAATAATAATAATAATAATAGGATTATTATTTTTTTTACTGTAAGAGCTGTTCAACATTGTAACAGATTGCTTCAGAGGGTGGTGGAGTCTCCATCCTTGGAGGTCTTTAGGAAGAGGTTGGATGGGCATCTTTTAGGAGTGCTATAGTTGTGTATTCCTGCACAGCAGGGGTTGGACTAGAAGGGCCTAACAGTCCCTTCAAATTCTAAGATTCTATGATTCTAACGTAAGATAAACAAGATAAACAATGGATCAATGGCAGGCAATTCAGAGTTTCCCCTACCCACATGATAAGTCATAATTTTGACTTCACAAGGATGGTAATTTCTCAGTTAAGACCATACTCATACAAATATTTTCCATGTAACTGAGGGGAAAGTGGTCAGGAAGGCAGTTGGTTTGGTATATGTACAAATGTACTATAAATGGTGGCTCTCTAGTAAGCTACTGATCACATAAATCACAAGTGGACAACAGAACGAATGCCAGCTCCCACCAAGCATGGCCAGCACAGCATGGACATCATTTCATGGTAAGCAAAGATGAGGTTTGCACTCCAGTGATATTTAGAGAACCCAAGGATAACAAGCCCTCTGAAATATTCAAATTCTTGATGAGACTGAAGAGTTTAAATCATTTTTTTAAAATTACAGATCTAATACCCCAGAGCAGGCATGCCTATATTTTCTGTTGCTGAAAATCTGTAACAAAAACCCATTTCTTTGTTCTTTCTTAGTTTAATTTATCAAGTCTCAATAAAACATGCAAATAATTCAGCTGCATCCTCTAAGTCCTGTTCAGGAATGAAGACTTAAGGCCTAAGCAGACTGCCAGAAATAGTGCACATTAAATTATGGCACTGCCCTGGCTCAGTGCTAGGGAATCATGAGAATTGTAATTTTTTCTGAGACATTGAGCCTTCTCTGTCAGAGAGCTCTGGTGCCACAATAAATTACAGTTCCCATGATTCCCTAGCACTGAGCCAGGGCAGTGCCTCAATTTAATGTGCACTATTTCTGGCAGTCTGCTTAGGCCCATAATTAAGCACAGAAACTGAGCAAGCTGTTTAGATTATAAATTCAATCTAGAATGAGCATGAATAGTATTTCTCATATTTATACAACGGTGTTCAGTAATCATTTATCTCATGCTCAAAGCAATGTACCAAATGGATAATGCATATAAATTGAGCCTCTTTCTCATGCCCACTGACGTCCTTCTCTACAGCTTATTTTGTAGCCTACAGCCAGTGGTGTTACTGCAGTTGGTTCCACCTGGTGTGGGAAGTGGGTGAACTGCCCTACCCTCTCTCCCTCTTTCCCTCCCAAACCACCCTTATTGCTCAAGGTGGCATACTATCATCCTATTTATTCAACCTCTATGCAGAAAATATACTCAGAGATGGCTTAGACTCAGAGGCAGGAGGAATGAAGATAAGAGGAACATTAACAACCTAAGATATGCAGACAGCACAGTACTACTAGCAGAAACCAACAAAGACCTGAAGCAATTATTGAAGAAGGTAAAGAGCTGAACAACCAGCCTCCTCAGAATGAATTATACCAGTAGTTTCCATGTCAGCAGAACTGAGAATCCACCCTGGTTTGTTTGTTTATTTGCTTTGTGAACTTTACAACAGCTTTCCAAAGTGTAGAAGCCACAGCCCCCAGTCCCCACATTGGCTCTCTTCAAGTAAAGGAGGTGCCTATAAAAGGAGGATCCATGACCACTCTTGTATAAGACTAAAGAAGGAAAAGACTAAAGAAGAGTGATGGTGGAGACCTCCCAGAAAAGTCTTTTCTAACCTAACTGGTTTTGTGTGTGTGTTTATTACCATTTTTATAATTTCCAACCAAAACACACAACTAATTATGGGTGTTACAGTTCTGTCTATATAAGCATCTGAAGAGCACCACATTAGGGAAGGGTGAAGAGAACATGTCTAAAAAAATAGTAGTAAATAATTTCCCAGTGAGCATTAAAAGATCAAAGATAAAATAAATAAAATAATCTTAATATTTTATGAACATAACTTCAAAAGCAGAATCACCCTCGAGCAAACTTATAGAGTCAAGTTCTGAGACTGCAATCCCAGAGAAATGTACTTGGGAGCTAACATGCCTAGGATCAGGCTGCAAGTGACAGATGATAAAGACATATCTGGTGTAGATGATTTAACTTAATTAATCCACATAAATAACTTAAATAAATATTGTGTCCCCAATCCAAAGGAAGTTGTTTCTAAATCCTATTACAGTCAGTAGGATTTAAATCATACTTGTGACTAGGGACCCCAAAAGACAGAGCTGCTTGGGGTGCCTGAGCTGCTTTGCCATAAGGCAATTCATGGGATGACCCTGATGGTGAATGATGAAAACCAGGATCTAGGTTAATCACATGGGATCATGTCACAGAAAAATTACTAACATGAAATTTCAGTGGGATTAGATTTAGCTATAATCTTTGTATCAGAAACAGATTGCATGTGAGTAAACCACACAGCATGTAACTCATAGTGAAAATTAGGATTTTCTGTATGAGTGATAGTAACGCTAATCTGGCAATAATTAACAAATTAAAGTATGCTTCCCATTCTTGTCATTAAATAAAGCAAGCATTAGGAATTTCCAGCCTATGAGCCAGATAATACCTCTAAAATTTCTCCATCTGGCCTACCAGCCTCCCTTCTGCCTAAATATCCAACTTAAGATCTTGTCTTAGTAGTAGAGCTGCCAGATCAGGATTATCTCGGGTCTTGAGACTTCAGGGCCAGAACTGAATACCTAGGGACTTACTCCCACTTCTTACAAGAGGTAGTTCATGGTAATAATATGAATCATGATATATTTAATAGCAACCACAATTGCACACAGTATGCCATTCAAATAAAAACACTAGCAAAAGAGAAAAATATATGCACATTCTTTTCAAGGCAGCACTTTTGCCCTGATATTCTTCCCTGATGACTAGAAATGAAGGCCAGGGCCCTGTGATTGAGCAACCCTACTTCTCAGCCATGCTTCAATGAGGCCTAACTAAAGTTTCCACTGAAACCAGGCTAGCTGAGGCTTTGTTGTTGGGAATAGAAGGGGTAAGCCTTTCATGCCCATCCACTAATGCTGGGGGTTCACCATGAAATGGTGCTTCTTCATGGGACCATATTGTACACATCCTGTCCTGCTTGCCACTTTGATTTTGAGCACTGTTCAAGGCACTGGTGATTATCTAAAGAGCTGTAAATGACTGGATAGCTTTCAGAATATCTGAAAGACCATCTCTCCCAATATGAGCCTGCTCAGAGGAGGGCTTTCTCATGGTCCCACCATCATTACAGGCATGCTTGGTAAGGACATGGAAGAGACCTTCTTGATGGTTGCTCCCAGGCTGTGGAATTGCTTTTCTTGTGAGGCTAGGTTATCCCTCCCCCTCCCCCTCCCCACCCCCACCTCCACTTTATTCTCTGTGAAGACCCACACCTTTTATTTTTAACTGGCCACTGCAGAAGATCCTTTAAATTAAATGCATTGTATTTTAAAATTGTAATTATTCCATTTTAACTGCTTTTTCACCTATTGCAAATTGATGTTTCAAATATAGCCATTTATTTAATTGTTTTTAAACTTTGCATTATACACTATAAAACTTTATTTGGTTGCATATTGGGAGAAAAGCAGGGAATATCTATTTAAATACCATATTAACTGGCTCTTCCCTAGACTAAGCTACCCAGTCCTTAAGACCTGATGGAGAGGGACTTCTCTATGTCCCACTAGAGAGATTAGAGGGAGAGGCTCAACTGGTTAATATAGTGGTGAGGGAAGATATGTGATGGCTGTATATGACTGCACACAGATTGTGGAATATTCTATCCTATAGCAGGGTGGAACAGCTACAATGCGATGTGGGTGTGATTTTCACCTTGGTGGTGGGCTGCACCACTAGAGCTTCTGTCAAAAAAAATCAGTAAAAAATGTAACTGAAAGTTACTTCTGTCTTGGACCTCCAGAAATTTTGGACAAATAGGGGTGCTGGTCTGGGAGGGAACTAAAAGGCAAGTTGACATGTTTTGACAATGGGGGGGTCAATTTGCAAAGGAGGGAGGGACAGAGAAAATTTTGTGGCCAGGGCAGTGGTTTGAAGGGACACAAAAAGAGTTTGGAGCTATCCAGTTCTGATTTCTGTGTTCTATGAGGTTTGTCTGAAGCCATTCCTTGTGCTTCCCATTTTCAGTGGCTGAAAATGTTCCACCAAGCTTTTGTTATGTTTGGTAGATGGTTTTTATATATATGTTCTGAGCTGCTCTGAGCTGTTCCAAGCTGTTCCTCTGCTTACCCTCTTTTTATATTGTTTGAACTGAATTTTATAGCATTGTTATGGATTGTGCTGTTTTGATTGCCATTAGCAATGCAGATGTACTAGAAAGGGTGTGTGTGTGTTTATAATTTAAATGAATTACATAAAATAGATTGGGAGCATACATAAATAAGCATGCTACATGATGAACTGGGGGCATGTGAATTGGACTATAGAGAAAGAAGCAAAGCTGAACTAGTCCCTTCCTAGGAATTCATATGCCAAGTTTCTTCTCTGATTCAGAAGACATGAATAATGGTATCTTTTCTTAATGTAAAGAGTAGCTTTCTCCAAACTTGTATCTTTCAGATGGGTTGGCCATTCTCTCACCCTTCTTCAGTGGCTACTACTGTTCAGCTAATTCCTTTCTCTTCTGGACTGGCTACTTTATTTCTGTTGACCCCCTTGAACAAATACCTTCACAATCCCTTCTGTTTATTTTTATGCTGTTACTAGGATTTTATAGTTATCCAACTCTTAACTTCAGTATTGAAATTAAATATCAACAGCTTGTTGTGGTATCATTGCCTGTTGATTTATCTATTTCCAACAATAGTATAAAAACAGTGAATGTGATTTATCAAGGATGGTGTGGTTTATCAAAACAAACAAACAAACAAACAAACAATACTATTTTATACTTTACCAATTTAGGAAGTTATATAATTATATCTGACTCCTCACCAGCATCTCCACCACATAAATGCTTGCATACTAGTACGACAGTACAGAAGTACAGATAGTACAGAAACATCTGGTTAATCTAAATGAATATAAGTC
>CM034710.1:89892289-89907391 GCA_020142125.1 Phrynosoma platyrhinos | reverse complement strand
CTTGATGCATGCTAAAATTGCATTGGCTTTTTTAGCTGCCTCATGACATTGATATAATATATATACCATTAGTTGATTGATTATATTTATCACTCAATACACAGAAGAACTATAGAAAAGAGATGACAAAAGGAAGGACACATGGAGCAAAAAGGCATATGAAGATGAACCCTAAATTCTAAAAACTGAGGTGGAAGCTGCAATAAAAGAAATGGCAAAAAACAAGACTCCAGGAACAGATGATATTCCAATTAAACTTCTGCAATCCACACTGACAGAGTCAACTCTAGTGCTAACCAACATATGTCAACAGATATGGAAAACAAAACAATGGCCAACAGATTGGAAGTGATCAATATACATCCACATCCACAAAAAAGGAGACACAAGAGACTGCAGCAACTATAGGACCATAGCAATGATCTCCCATGCAAGCAAAATTATGCTCAAAATATGCAACATAGAATCCAACCACAAATGGAGAGAGAAATCCCAGAGGTCCATGCAGCATTCAGGAAAGAAAGAGGCACCAAGGATCACATTGCAAACATACAATGGCTAATGGAGTGTAGTAGGGAGTTCCAAAAGAAAGTCAGCATGTTCTTTATAGACTATAGCAAAGCCTTTGACTGTACAGATAAGGGGCAGGCAACCTTTCCCCTTTAAGGGCCAAGGGACTTCAGCTCCCAGAAGCCTCAGCCATGTTGGCCAATAGTCCTGTGTTGGCCAATAACTCCTGGGATTCTGGGAGCTGAAGTCCCTCGGCCCTTAAAGGGGAAAGGTTGCCTACCCCTGGGATAGATCATGAAAGGCTATGGAACACCCTTAAAGAAATGGGAGTGCCAATGCATCTGCTAGTCCTAATGAGGAATCTGTACTGAGGACAAGAGGCTACTATCAGAACAGAACATGGAGAAACAGAATGGTTCCCAATTGGCAAAGGAGTCGGAAAAGGTTGCATCCTTTCACCCTATCTGTTCAACTTGTATGCAGAACGTATTATAAGAAAAACAGGCTTGGACACAGAAGAAGGAGGAATGAAAATAGGAAGAAGGAACATCAACAATCTAAGATATGCAGATGACACCATAGTACTAGCAAAAAACCTCACAAACCTGGAACACCTACTAAGGAAGATCAAAGAAGAAAGTAAAAGGCAGGCTTACTGTTGAACATAAAGATAACAAAAATAATGACCATAGAGAACATACACACATGCAAACTAGACAATGAGGAAATAGAAATAGTAAAAGCGTTCTCATATCTGGGATCAAACATTGATTGGAACAGGGACTGCAGCCAGGAAATCAGGAGAAGATTAAGAATGGGGAGACTGGCTATGAAAGAACTAGAAAAGATCCTAAAATGCAAAGACATACAACTCAGCACAAAAGTCAGAATCATACAAGCCATTGTATTCCCTATTACCATGTGAGAGCAGGACAGTCAAGAAAGAAGATAGGAGGAAAATCAACTCATTTGAGATGTGGTGCTGGAGAAGAGTGCTGAGGATTCCATGGACAGCCAAAAGGACAACAAATGGGTCCTAGAATAGATCAAGCCAGAGATATCCCTAGAAGCCAAGATGACAATATTTAGGGGCTAAAGAGATGGCCCCTAAGAGGCGGGAGGCTGCCCCTTTCCTTGCCGGATCGGAGCTGTGGCAGCCACATGCCATGGTCCCAATCCAGCTCTTTGCCGCTCTTTGGCATTCCTTTGACACAGTGTGTGTGAACGCTGGACCTAGGGAGCACCCTGACACTGCCCACCATCTGTTTGAGTGGGTGGCATGATGGCGGCATTAGGACAGAGTTGGGGTGGCTGGTGTGTGGCTGCCACACCACGACTTCACCCCCAGGTCAGCCCTTTGGGACAGTCTGTATAGCGCCTTAGACTGTCATATTTTGGACACATCATGAGAAGGCATGAATCATTGGAAATGACAATAATATTAGGAAAAGTGGAGGGAAGTAGAAAGAGAGGAAGACCACATGCTAGATGGATGGGCTTTGTTAAAGAGATGATAAATAAGAGTTTGCAAGAGCTGGGCAAAGCGGTAGAGGACAGGGGGGCCTGGAGATGTCTCATCCATAGGGTCGCCATGGGTTGAGACCCACACGAAGGCAGTTAACAACAAGAAATTTACCATAAGTGGGGAATAGCTGTCATTATCTGAACCCATTATAAATTAAGCTAAGAGTAATTTACTGATCACTAACTGCAGTCCAAAAACACTTTGGAGTGTTTTTGTAAAAACAGGGCCAGCGAGTTCACACTTAATCAATAAGAATAATCCCACAGTTTCCATATATTTAATCAGGATCTATTATTTTTTTACTAGATTTATAAATAAAAACATTCTTCTGAAAGTACTTTTAATCACTGCTATGAAAGCCATTCCATTAGAACAGTTTCTATGAGACTATACCTATATACGTCTTATAGCCTTAACATTAAATTTCATAATATATATTCCTTTTGAATGGAGGAGAGGACAATAATGTATTCCCCCTCACTGACAAAAATAGACATTACAGTATTCTACACAGGGACAATTGTTATCATAAGCTCTACTGACTTTTTACTGGGGCTAAATTCCTGCAGTTTGCTCTTATTAAATTCCCACAGGGAGTATATTTCTCTCAGTACAGAGATTGGTTTTTAGATGAACAACCAAGATAGCTTTTCGTTAATCATTGTAGTCATTCCTTCAGTCTTTTCCTTCCTCTTTTGACCTCTTTAAGACACCTTTAACCTGTTTCTTGTTCAGTTTGTTCAAATGGCTGTTAAACATTCAAAGCTGAAAGATTGCACAGTAATGCCACAGTAAAATATTGTCAAGATAATTGGGGGCAGTTGTTGCTGTTACTCTCCATTTCTACCTTGTAAAAAACAGGAAATATTTCTTTTTAAAAGGAAATAGAGTGGCAGGAAGTTAAAGATCATCTCTGGTCTCTGCCTCAGCTACCATCACCATCAACAGATGGCAAAATATCTTGGGATAGCATGGTAGGTAAGCAAAGACCTCAAGTTGTTGCTGTGATGCAGAAATGAAATGAATATTTACTGGCAAACTAATGGATTTTCTGATGTTAGAAAACTCCTGCCACAAAGAATAGGCTGCATCTGTACTGCAGAATTAATGCAGTTTGACTCCACTTTAACTGCCATGGTTCAGTGCTATGATATTCTGGGATCTGTGGTTTTCTGAGAAACACAACCTTCTCAGTCAGAGAGCTCTTATGCCACAGCAAGCTACAAATCCCAGGATCACATAACATAGAGCCAAACTGCATTAACATAACATAGGACCTTATCACACGCGGGCCACAAAGCGATAAGAAAGTGAAATAAGAATAAATCCAGGAATAAACCGAAAGGAACCCCACAATACGTAAATGGCTATCAGACGCAACTAGCATCATCGCGCAATTAAGGAAAGTGTGATGAAGCGCTCCCGGGAACCGTATTTGCTGTTCGCACACAATTGAGAAAATCCCGGACATAACCAAGCAATGATGCCCTGCACATGCTCAGTACAGCTGCGGCTGTCAAACACACCCCTTCCTGAGCCGGCTGTCACCCAAACCCCTTCCCAAGCCGGCACAGGGTCCGCACTTTGTTCTGCTCGGAGTGCGGACCCTGTGCCGGCTTAGGAAGGGGTTTGGGTGACAGCGCAGGCGGGGGCGGGGAAATGCTCCCCAATACGTATTGTCTGTTCACACTTTGGCCAAAAGCAAAATGATTCCTGTCGCGCACTTGTACTTCCTGAAGAAACCGAAATTCAAAAGGTCACGATTCTTTCCGGATTCTGTCGTGGTTCTGTGCGGTTCTGTGCGACGTCGTGTGAACACATGGAAAAATAGTACATATTAGGTTGGGATTTTGTTTGGATTCTGTCTGCTTTGGACCCCGTGTGATAAGGTCCATAGAGTCAAACTTCATTAATTCTTCAGTGTGGCAGCAGCCAAAAGTTGTGGGTAGTTATTCTGTCCAAAACTAGAATTGTTTTTTTCTGTGCGATTCCCCTCAGTTCTTCCCACACATAGAAAGTACTGTTTCATGAGCAGGAAGCACATTTTGGGCACAAAAACCATGTTTTTAGAGTGCAGAAAAGCTACAGGCATTTCTGTGCAGAATAATTGTCATTAAGGGTTTGCAAAGAACAAAGACCTCTTAAGAGCTGCACAGAAATTGTTATTTTCTCCCATAGCAGGAAGGATGGTATGGAAGCTAATTCAAACAAAAATCCACCTAACAGTGATACCTTTATCGGCCAATCTGAAATGTACAATATACTTGTTGTGAGCTTTCCAAGCTCCAATGGCTTGTAACATCAGGCAAGATGTTACAAACCAAACAGGAGAAAAATTGGAGATGTTAGTAAGAAGCCTGCACTTTGTTGTTTCTGCCCTTAGTTAAGATGGTATACGATACTATACTACACTATACTATACTATACTATACTATACTATACTATACTATACTATACTATACTATACTATACCATCTTAACTAAGGACAGAAACAACAAAGTGCAGGCTTCTTACTAACATCTCCAATTTTACTCTTGTTTGGTTTGTAATATCTTGCCTGATGAAGAAACCAGTGGAGCTTTGAAAGCTCACAAGAAATATATTGTGCATTTCGGTTGGCCAATAAATGTATTGCTGTTTGGTGGATTTTTGTTTGAATTTGCTAAATGACCAACACAGCTACCCCTGCATATTATGGAAGCTATTCATCCTAGTAGGTGAAGATGAAAAATATAAAACTCTATATTCTTACTGTACTGTTCTTCCTTACTAATCAACTGCCTTTCCTACACAGAATCTTCTTCCATCAGCTGTCCTATGGACTGGTATTTTTAATAATGTTTATATCAATACATTTCTTTTTATGTTACTTGTAAGCACACTTTGAAGAATTTTACCCTGAAACACAGGATATAAAGAATTGCAACAAATAAATACTATAAATATTCATTTCCTTCTATCTCCTGGCTGTGCTTTACAGACTAGAGAACAAAGCTGGTTCCTTTCAAATGTAAAAGAGATTAAATAAATTCATGAAGTACAGGTCTATCAATCACTACAAGCAATGACAGTGAAAGAGTGCACCCATATTCTGAGGCACTATACTTCTGCATAGCAAATGCTGATACTGGATGCTAGAAATAACAGGAAAAATCAATTTATATGTTCTCTTATTTGTACCAATTATAATAATGAAGATATTTAGGTGGCTCACAAATAAAAGTGAAAACAATTAAATGGAGAAATAAAAAAAATAAAACTATAAAATCCAGTGCAATGTAAAATGAGTGACAGCAAAGGATATCATCAATAGATCAAATTTCAGCACCAGAAATTTCACAGATGTATACTATTCAGAAATACTCCAACAAACCCTAACAGGACAGTCCTACATGTCTACATAGAAGAAGTAAGCACCACTATGTTCAATGGAATATACTCCCAGTTAAAGGTGCTACCACTGATGGAAATAACATTCTAGATTAACTGGATCCTTGTCCTGATCTAGCAAGGGTACAGCTTTCTTAATCCTATGAAAGCCAATTTGTATTGAAATTATTCCCATTGAAGAATAAGTGGATATATGGATTTAGAAGAATCTAATATTCCACCCTTATATCTTTTGATAGACCATATTATATGGATAGCAATTATTTTTCTTCTCTACTTGTATGCTTTCATGGGAATTATTCCAATAACACTCCTATGTTTTAAAAAAGGTTAAATCAGAAACAACCCACACAGCTACTATTTTCTTGAAGGTTATTCAGTGCATTTCTAGTGAAACTGGGAATTGAACTGAACTCACAGAGATGGAAGCAATTTACGATGCTTAAAGAACAAATTGCTTTTCATTTTATGTGATTTTTATACTTGACCAGCTTGTTAGGGCTAAGGTGGACCCATTTTTCATTTGCTTCATGTCCTCTATGTATTCCATAATCAGATTTTTAGTATGGTTCCCTTAGCCTGTAGTTGCTGATTAATTTTGATTTTTCACCTGGATCTTTTAAATTCTACTGAATCATTTCATTGAAGTTTTCTTGGAGCAGTCTAGAATCAATCTGAGGAATAGGAGAAATACAGATATTATAGCTTGAATCATGTCCTAACTAGAGCAGACTGATTGAACCAATGTGATTATATACATGAGGAATCACTATATAACAAATGATTTAGTGACTCTGTTCCAGTTGGAACAACCAATAATATTCAGGCCTACATGCACATATTTTATTTTATGGCCCTTGTTCAAAGAAACATAAAAACAATGGAACAAGTGCCTTATACCTAGCAGGAGTAAGTGCTAGGAAAGACATGCTATAGTAGGGGAAAACAGATACAGCTGAGTCAAGTCAGTAAAACAGTGCATCTACACTGTAGAAATAAAGCAGTTTGACACTACTTTAATTGCCATGGTGCCATTCTACAGAATCCTGAGATTTATAGTTTTGTGAGACACCAGCACTCTGGTGTAAAACTACAAATTTATAAAACTACAAATCCCAGAATTCCATAGGATGGCACTACAGCACTTAAAGTGGTGTCAAACTGCATAACTTCTACAGCATAGATATACCAAAGTCATCCATGAGTAGTTAAGGAACACACCAAAGATGGAGTGTTCTGGAGCAAGGTATCAACTATTCCAGAATCTGTCACAAGAAGCTAGTATAGTGGACCCTCTGTTCTGGACCCCACCCCCAACCCCGTATATGCAAAAAAACATGGGACCTCAAGTCCCATTGTTGTTCATTGCTGTGCACTCCTATGCACGGTGCTGTAGGTGCACCATGGGCACATACACCATTAAAACATGCAGGGTTTGCCATCTGCGTAAGCTTAAAGCTGTGGATGGCAAGTCCGCGTAAAGTGCAGGCGCTCTGTAATCACAATAAATGGAAACCAAAGGACAAAGGCAAAGAGGTGTAACATTTAACCCAGTCCAGAGATAAGGAATCCATATAAATCCATAAGCACAAAGTGCACTGAAAGCTAAATAGAATGAATTGTTACTAGCAACATGAACTCCCAGCAGTTGTTGGGAGATAGATAGTTGCCCAACCTTGAGAAATCAGATGGTTTATTGCTCACAATTTCTCATGTAAGTTTCTACAAAAGATGTTGATCACTGCTGTTCCTTTTCCCATTGGCATGCGGCAAATGATAAGGGTGTTAGTCAGTCCACCTAAGATGGGAGCTCATCTTCCTGAAATCCCTAACCAGTTATAGCTGACACTAGCTCAGGGGTAGGCAACCTGTCCCCTTTAAGGGCCGAGGGACTTCAGCTCCCAGAAGCCTCAGCCATGTTGGCCAATAGTCCCATGTTGGTCAATAGCTCTTGGGATTCTGGGAGCTGAAGTCCCTCGGCCCTTAAAGGGGAAAGGTTGCCTACCCCTGCACTAGCTGGTCAGATTCTAGGATGGAGCCATCTTTTGGATAGTCTTTCACTCATAGTGGTTTTCTAGATTTGACTCATCTGCATTGGATTTCAAGGATTCCACAGAGTGAGTTATGACAAGTTGCATTTACCTAAGCTAAGTCCAATTGCTTCCATTAGAATTACTACCTTAGATAGATTGCTCCACATCTCCAGTAATTTTTTTTTAATTGAGATGTGTGTGCTTTTTCAAAAAATCAGAACTAATATTCTATTACTTGAGAAACTGATCTAAATCCCATCACTGAGATGAGCACTCTTAAGTATTTACTATTAATTTATTGCACCTTTAACCACACCAAAGTGTGGTATTGCACACCAAAGTTTTCTTAACAGTCTGTTAAAAATATAAAACCAGCAGCAGGATAAAAGTACAAAGGGGCAGAAGTACTAAAATATGCAGAAACACTAAAACATTTAAATCAGTGGATGGCTTAGTTCCACTTTTGCAGAGCTGAGATGCTTTATATATATAAAAATCAGAAAATATGAAGCAAAGATACAATGTATAACACATTGTATTTCAGTGTGAACCTTCAACTTCTTTCCTGTATGTGAATGCCAAGTCATTTCTTAATGAATGCAAACCATCTGACCAACCACCTACCAATATAATCTGGTTGATTTTCAATGACCATGTCAGTTTGTTTAACACAAATAATTTATCCTAAATATCCCCACTGCTGCAGCATTTTATCAACAGTCTTACATTTCTGCATAGAACAAACATCTGCTATCACAAATTTGGAATTCAGTTCTTAAGGAAACCATCTACCATAAAGCCATCCTACATAGTTCTAATAGATATAAAAACATGTAAAAACTAGAACTTCTAGGCTATCAGAACCAGGCTATCTAATGATAGAACCATTAGAGATTGGATTGGAGATCTAAAATCTGTGTGGTCTGATATGCTGCACCCTGTCCATGGAGCTCCTGCATTCAGAAGTTATTAAAGATGCATGGAAAAGAGCCATTGAGGACATAGAAAGCACTCTACTCCTGTAACATGGAACTTGTGTTTTCATGTCTTTGGTGTAAATTTCATATTTTCATAAACTAGGAAATAAATTTGTACATTTAAAACAATGACTGCTATGATGTGATGAAAAATAGGAGAAACATCATTCAAATAGCTAGATAATGCCAGGAGTAAAATAATGCAGTGGCATAAACAAATCAGAGCTGTCTGAGAAACCAAGCTGAATACCTCATCAAACTACAAATCCCAGGATTCTGTAGGATAGAGTCATGGCAGTAGAAATGGTATCAAACTGTTTTAATTATGCAGCATGGACCTATCCTAAGTTGTTGTTCTAGCATTGTGGCAAGGTTTCACACAATGCTTTCTCTTTTCTATAGAATCTGGAACAAACTTCAGTGGAACACACTTTGTTCAAAATAATAGTCATGTAGTCTCTTGCTTCATATAAAGGAGGAAGAAAGGAAGGAGATATGTGGCAGCACCTTGGTTTTTATTTTTGGATGAGCTTTCGCAGCTGTTAAACTCACCTCTTTAGATGCAGTAAAGAGTGTAATACATCTGCAGGTATAAAGCTTATTCACACTTTGGAATGGAATGTAAAAGGATCCAAACCATAACTCTTACTCTAAATTTTCAAAGGGCTGCATAATCTGACACGTTTCGGTTCAAACTGTCATGAAACAAATGAAAACTGAGAACTGGTTATTCATCTTCTTCCTGTACTGTAGGAATTCTATAAACCTCAAAGACATAATCTTTGATGGATAACATTTATTTTGTTGAGAATTATGGAGGTGATGATGGTGATGGATGATGATAGTGGAGGTGATGTAATGTGTGTGTGTGTGTGTAGGTAGAAGGATGTGTATTTAACTGTATGTTTCAAAGATATTTCAAATTTAATTTTCCTCTGGATGATTTTATGATAGCTATACATGTCCCACATACGTCTATATTATAGAATGCCATCTCCAGGTCATAACTTGCAACCATAAAGGTCCATGGCATTGTCTAATTGTAGATGATATTGTCAGACTGTTATAATGGTATAGTGTAGTGATCTGCCAGAAAGTGCTTGTGTTGTATCGTATTTTCTAATAGAATGCACTTGTATTGCACTTCAAGTGAGTTCACCAGAGCTTGCTAGCAAATTAATCTAATCACTTTTCAAATTACAAATCCCAGGATTTTGTAGGAGGGAGCCATGCCAATTATAGCTGTATCAAACTGCAATAGCTGCAAAGTGCAGAGATACTCACCAAACTAGCTGATGTGAAGTAGGTCTGGAATATGTCAGTGCCTAAATGGAAGGCCACTTCTAATTCCACTATAGAAACAAGAGAGGATATAAAGGTGAAAAACATAATATATGCTCAAGGTCCTTTAGATAGCAAGTTACTTGTAATTAATTCAACTGGAGTATGAAAAATGCAACGAAGAAGAGCTAGTAGTGATATAAAAGTCTAACCACACTTGCGTTCCTATGTAACTTGGCAGAAATATTTGATAAAAGTAATGATTGACAAGACTGATTCCCCCTCTTCCTCTGTAATGATTCCCCCTCTTCCTCTGTCTCTCATACACACATAGATTATCCAGTTCTTGGTGCTGCTGAGATGCTAGTAGGGTGCACAGAAATGTGTCATTGTGTTGTTGAAGCCACACATCCTCTGTTATATGTAGCCAAGCCCTGGCCAAATCCACACTAGCAACTAAAGTCATACCCACCTTGTTTCTAGTGCTGTAGGAACATTCAGCATATGACTGTTTTCACAGTGAAATTACTTCTTTTAGGCTTTAATGCAATTTTTAAAAACTCACTTTTTACTCTGCAGTTTTAGGGGGGAAGCTTTTTTACTTGTGTGTCATGACAAAATCTAGATTGGCATGGGGAATAGGGAGGTGGGGAATGAGACAGATTGGTGGGTGGCAACCTTTATTTGGCAAGCTTGCTTGCTGGTATGTGTGTGTGATCCATTTTTCTTTATCTCTTCTGGGCACTGCCCACACCCTGGCTGAGCCCTGCTTGCAAAGTTGCACTGAAGCCAAAGTCTTCAGCCAGAATGAGGCACAGCCTCCATCCTGCCCACTAACCCCAGTTCTCTCCTCATCCCTTTTGTGACTTGCAGTTTTAGAAATGTGTGTGTGTGTTGTGATTTTAACTGTGTTTTTTTATCTAGATTGTTAGATTCTTATAAAGCAAAATAATGATGGGGTACTTGAAGCCACATACACACACATGTAAAACAAAATAATGGCGATAAGGGAGAGTGGGTTATCAAGGGCAAGTGAGGCCAAATGTGCCAGAGATGGAGGGAAAGGGCTTGGATGGAGAGTCCTTCTTGGAGGGTAGAAGGGGAGAAAAAAGATGAAAGAGTTCTTATCTCAGGGGGGTTGCAGACTGCCAGAAATAGTGCAAATTGAGTCCACTTTTAGGGTTAGGGAACTGTATTTTATTGTGGCACCAGAGCTGTCTGACAGAGAAGGCTCAATGTCTCAGAAAAAAAAAAAAAACAATTCCCATGATTCCCTAGCACTAACCCTAACCCTAAAAGTGGACTCAATTTGCACTATTTCTGGCAGTCTGCAACCCCCCTCAGTAAAATAAAATAAAATAAAATAAAAAAATTAAAATTCAAAGCCTTCCAGCAGTGAGAGAGAGAATGAAAGAGTGGAAGGGAGAGAAAGAATGACAGCTGGCCAGTTTAGGTAATGACATTTAAAGTCACCCCCTTACTTACTAGGATGGAAGGGGATTGGATGGGGGAGCATTCAATGGAAGTGCAAAGAGGGTGACCCAAGAAAGGCTATTGGATTATTTGAGTTCAGACAGAATTAAATACATTTACATGTATGGTGGAATAAAAAATAAAAAGCAGAGCCACTGCGTTATGACCAAAAAAGCCACATGCAGTGATCACATGGAAGTTGTGGGACTCTCCCTTTTGTCCCAAAGTGAATTGGGGTGGGGGATGGTGTACCTGTTAATACATATTTGGTGTAGGTTATAACAGTTAAATATGACACTAAAAGGAGTCAAACCAGTACAAGATAATGCATGGTGGAGCTGAATTATTTGCTAGTGTGGATCTGATTTTTGTTTCTGACACTAGTTTGGCATACACCTTGCTTTTGTTCATTTAGAGAGAATGTGACTGAGGCTATACAGTTCCAACTATACATTTGCTGTCCTAAACTCTGGCCTTGAAAGAACCCATGGAGGAAGAAAAGACCCATGGTGTCCAGTAGAGAAGAAAATGTCATCTAGAGAATAGGAAACCATGCCCCCCCCCCCTCCATTCCATCCTCCCTACAACATTTGGCCTCTGTAACTCAAGGCAAGAATTGAAAAATGGCTGCTTAGGGAAGGATTGTTTTTCTGCTGAATGTGCCTATGTCATCTTCAGTTCTACCAAATGGAGGTAGATGTATTTATTGAACCCCCCCACCCCCTGCACAGAAGGATGGTAAGGAAATTAAAAAGGAGACTAGATGCAAGGTGGATGGTTCTTGGAGAAAGCTAAACTTCTTTATGCACTGGGCTCTTGATTATTTAGAATGGTGGGTTGCTTATGCCTTGTGAGATGTTTCTGCATTAATGGTCAGCAGACCAATGGATGATTCACACTACACAAATATAATGCTATTGTTCTATTTTAACTGTCATGGTTCCATACATGTTACTAGTTACTGTAGGACAATTACTGGTTGCTGCAGAATGTAGATGGGTTGATGCAATAGTTCTTGTGCTGTCTATGAAAGTGGTATGGGAGCTGGGACCTATCAGAGGAGTTTATCACATGGGACAGCTCATGTACAGAAACTGGATTTAAAGTGAAAACAACCTACGTTGGCGTCAAGGAGAAATAATGCATAATTAATCTGAACGGAAAGTCACCCAAACTTGCTCCTTTTAACTTTCGGGAACTTTCAAAAGTAAAAAAGGAGCAGGTTTTGGCGACTTTCCATCTGGGTTAATATCACGTTATTTCTCCTTTACACAAATATGTCTGAAAAACAACCTGCTTTTGCAGGGTTTTTTTTAAATCCTGTTGCACGGGATTTAAGCAATTTGCCTCCATGTGATAAACTCCAGAGATATGTTAGGGAACTACTGCCTTCTTCATTTTAGCTTCCTTTCCACTTTGATGGATATTTCAAACACTCTGTATATTTCTGTAGGCTGTTGTCATTGGATATTTGTGCATTTTTTGCACAGCTGATCTCAGCCTTCCTCAATATGGTATCCTCTAGGATGTGTTGGACTACAACTCCTACTATCCCTAGCCAATATGCCAAATGGCCTGATGGTTGGGGATGATGGAGATCAAGCTCAACACACCCAGAGGTGCCACACTGCAGGAATCTGATTCACACCCTGAAAGAAAAAAGGTTGTCTGAATAGCACACCAAAGCAACTGAATTGTTTACAGTGCTTTTTCTCTTATTGAGCAAACAAAAAGAAACAAACAAATAAATAAATAAAAACAAGAAGTACGCAAACTAACAGGTGAGCAAGGGTTTTAATTTTAGCTATTTGAAGACTCATCTACTGAATGTACACATAGTTAGCCAATTATAGACTCTGGCCTCATTTGGTAACATGTTAGGTCACAAATATGAAATATCTCATTCTCTCACTCCTCCAGGGCTAAAGCGGTACACTCTAATTAGCTGGCTGTAGTTAGTTTAAATAACGTTTTAAAATCTTACTTTTACACTCTCACATCTTAAGCCTGCTTATAATTAAAATTTCATGAACCCATATGTCCCCTTGATCTTTCAGTTCTAATCCTCTGCAGGTCAGGGAAAACAATGAAGCCAGGTTCAATGCAGTTTTTATATTTAACAGCACATACAGACACATGTCAGTTTACAATGCCAAAGACAAAGAAGCTCCTTTTTACAAAGTCTTTCTATGTCCTTTCCCTCCTTTTCTTCTGTCTAGCTGCAGATTTTTTAGCAGCTTCAGCAAATTGTTCAACCAAAAGAAAGGTCTAGAAATTTTACATTCTTATACATGCCATTATTGGAATCCCATGTCACAAAGTAGAATTACTCTGAGCAGAGGTTGGAAAAATCTCAGAATAATTCATTAAGCACAACTGGGATAATCTGATTGGCATGGAGTTGTACAAATGAATAATTTTTCCACTGTGTGGTTCTGAAAAAACCCCACACCTATCCATAACCTGCAGACACTAAAGTCAGTTGGACTTACTTCTGAGTAGATACATATAGAATTGAGCTATAAGGATTATAAGATGTCTGGATGAAAAGTGGAAAGTTATTTCAGTTGTGAATGTGGCCAGTGATGCACAAGGCATTGGTTCATGGATAATTTTTCCTTATTGGAACAAGTATACACTCATTGGCATTCCTTCCAGTCCTCACACCTCATTTTTGACCTCATCTATAAGCACAACATGCACAGTGAGCCCTAGTACCAGTGTGAAGCTGACTGTCATTTAGAATTTAAAGACACCCCCACATACACACACACATACACACAAATTTCACACGTACACAAGTTTCCTTCAGCACTGCTGACCTGGTGATTTGTCTCTCTGGCTGAGACCTGGGGAAGGATAGTAATTTAGGTTTCAGTTAGTATCCTGAGCTCTAGCAATCCTAAAAAGATACATCAATCAGGACACATCTGGTAAATGTTTGTTACAGTGGTATGGCTGAATCTCAAGTAATGGGGTGAATTGGGCTGATTTGTATGAGTTCTGTAACAGAATGGACTAGCCAAATTTAATGCCAGAGTAGATTAGCACAGATTGGTCTGCACATCTGAGCATTAAAAATAAATGGCAGAAAGCCAGACATGCTGGATACATGCCCATATAATGAAAACACCAAAGTGATGGGATGCAAAGGGAGGAAGAAGAGAGATGGATTTGCTCATTGCCAGCTCTGTCATACAGACTGGGGCAGGAATCTCACAGCACTCCTCAAACACAGTGTTTATGGGGCAGATTTATGTAAGGTCATTGACATTATATATCACTTATCTCCTCCCAGTATCCTCTTTATTCTTTGTTAGTAGCACTCTGTAAAAAAGCTGTAGTAATGAGTGGGCACTAGTTGATTGTCATCTGAATTGGCCTCATTTTTAAATTCCTATTATTTTGTTGCATTTTTGTTGTTGTTAACTGCCCTCAAGTCAATCGCGACACATGGTGACACTATGGGTGAGACATCTTCTTAAGACTCCCTGACCTCCATTGCTCTACTTAGGTCCTGTAAACTCATACCCATGTTCTCCTTAATAGAATCCATCCATCTAGCATGTGCCATTCCTCTCCTTCTACTTCCGTCCACCTTTCCCAGCATTATTGTTTTTTCCCATGACTTCTCCTTTCTCATGATGTACAAGTCTCAGTTTTGTCATTTTGGCTTCCAGGGAAATCTCGGGCTTGATCTCCTCCAGGACCCATTTGTTTGTCTTTTTGGCTGTCTATGGGATCCTCAGCACTCTTCCCCAGCACCACCTCTCAAATGTATTGATTTTCTTCCTATCTGCTTTCTTGACTGTCCAGTTCTTACATCCATACATGGTAATAGGGAATACAATGGTTGTACAATTCTTACTTTTGTGTTTAGTTGCATATCTTTGCATTTTAGACTCTTTCCTA
>CM034710.1:89878900-89889403 GCA_020142125.1 Phrynosoma platyrhinos | reverse complement strand
AGCTGGGAGCAAGCATCTTGTTTTCCAGAAGACTTGTGCTTTGTGCTGGTAGGAGCTTTATGCTCCTATAAAATGAGGCACGTTAATGCTATGTGTCATGTTTCACCACACAATGTTTGGAGATTTGTAGTGGCAGTAGAAATGGCAATGGCAGTGGTAGAAAAAGTACTGGCAGGTTGAAGACGACATGAGGGTGACATCTTGCAGGCTTCCTAAAACTGGTTGTGCCTATCCAATTTTTATTGATCACTTGGCCTATCTAGATTGTGGCAGATTAATGACATGGCCCATCCACCATGACACAGCACTCAACAAAGTCAATGCACTGGGTCAAGAGCAGTCATTTTCTCCTCCAATGATCACAGGGCAGTTTGGGTCATGTGAATCCATACTTTTTCACTATTTGCATGGGCATCATGCTCTCTGTCCCTTTTGAATAGTTCCAGCTTTTTTTATTTTTCCTTCTTTCTTCTTTTTTCTTTTTGCTATCTTCTGCAGTTTGGGAAAAAAATTGAAACAGACAAAAAGGTTACTGATTCAACTACCAAAAATCTAAACATGTTTTATTTATAATGCAGTCCCCAACCATGCACTTATTCATTTTTAAAAATCATAACCTGTTGTGTTGTCTACTCAAATCCCAGCATGGTGTGCAACAGGTATGAACAATGTGTGGGTCTGGACCCAAATATCACTCCACATCCTTTCTGTGGTCCCTGACTCTCTACAAAACAGTTTCAGTATAGTAAAAAGTAAACATACAACTGAGTCATTTACAAGTAATTATACTCTCAATCAGATGAAGAAACATCAAGGGTCAGTTTAGATGGAACTTCAAATATTAAATATATGTTTGAACCTGATTTTATTTTTTTCTGATTCTTCAATTGCTTTTTAACTTTTGTATTTTGTGGATTTTTAGCAATATTTTTTTAATAAGGCAGGATATACCGGTAAATGCAGATGATGATGATGATGATTTAAAGTATCTGGTAAAACAGAAACAGTTTTCTTTGGTCTTGAAAGGAAAGCAAATGAAAGGCTCCATACACATGAGTGGTAGATATCAGCTGTAGTGTTTTGACAGATGTTTTGCTTACATCCTAAAGACTGTATCTTTGCCCCAACCTTGCACTCATTACAGATGGTATACAACATCAAGCTTAACAGGATCCCCCTGCACTTCCAGCTTAAAAGATGACAAAGAACAGGTGTTTGGAAAGTAACAAAATTTATTTTGGAAGGGGAAAATGTTTGTCATCTAAGCAGTTAAATTATTATTGCAATAGGGTTTAACCACCAATAAGAACAAGAACATGAGATATACATTTCTGGTGTGAGTCAAAACATACAGAGTGTCCTTTTTCTACCAATACACCATGAATCTAGATTTTGTGTATTGACTGAGTTAGAAAGTTCATCCAATTGAGCTGTTTATACTTGTTTCTTTTCTTTTTCTACCTGGTTCAAAGAAACTACCCTCTTGCTTCTCAGTCTTGCCACATCATGGGCCTCGGCAGACGGCTTATTGAGCCGTCTCCGAGGCAAGGAAGAGGAGGAGCAGCCACACGTGTGGCGCTCCTTCCTCTTCCTGAGGTCGCCCTCAGAGTCGCCGGCCCTCCGCACGGCCGGCGCTCCGGGGATGACCTCACACTGCAGCGACCACATGCGCTGCGGCAGAAGAGTCAGGGAAAGTGCGCCCACCGCTTTTAGGGCACACTTTCCCTGACATCTAAAAGGAGCACCAATTTGGAGCTCCTTTTAGGTGCTCCGTCCGGCGGCGTCCCGGAAGCAGTCGTCTGCTTCCCCCCTATGTTTATTGAAAAGAAGAGCAGTGCTTTAAATTAAGAATCAAACTACACATGATTACCCTCCCCCTTTCCAATAGGCACTGTATGACTAATGATGTCTTTTTAGAGACAGGTAGTGGATGTGATTATGGTAGTGGGGAAACCCAAGTTAGGACCATGGCATATGATGTGGTGGCTGTCTTTAATCCTTTGTGTGCACCATGGTTGCAATTGAATTTCAACCCCCACCCAATCCAGGCTTTTATTTATAATGGGAAAAAAGTTCTCATTGGCATCAATTGGATTGTTTTTATCGTACTGTACTTTTACAGAAATTCATGGCGTCATGTACCACAGCCAAGGCTTTACTATTAGATATGGGGAATTATAATGAGCTCAAATGGATCTGGCTGTGTTAAATTAGGAATCTTTTACCTGTGTATACTGAGTTAGAAAGTATAAGAAGTCTAGAAGCAACTCTAAGTTAAAAGGGTGTTTTTTGGGTTTTTTTAAAGGGGAAAATCCACACACACACACATCCACTTGGAATAGGGAACAAAGAGTTAAATTGGAGTAGGAAAGGCTTAAGGGGGAATATACGACCTGAATGCTGTGGTCCCTTCTTCTGCGGTTGCTGTTATGATGGGCAATGGAGACTCATCTGCTCTCTTAGTGGCAGGGCAAAGCAAATCTGGCAGCACTTCTGCCTGGAAACAAATGTGCAAAGTAAGGTCCAGAGTTTAAATAGAATTCTGTGCCCTGTGCAAAAGGGACCAGAGCAAATAATATGTATCTCATATGCTTTGAAGTTCAATCTTCCTTGAAAGTGAGGTTGTAAATTAGAGCTGCTTCCAAGACAGGATGGCAAAATGGATGGAGTTGTTTACTCTTCCAGGCCAGATGCCATTCCCTTGGTTTTATTATCTTAACCCCTCCTCTGTGTGTGTGTGTGTGTGTGTGGAGGGGTTTATCTCCTGTTGGCAACTCCAGGGAAATGCTAGCCCTTGTGTATGTAAGGTACTGTCTTGAGCCTATGGAGGCCTCCACATAGGATGGGTCATACAGGTGATGTCCCCTTATTAATTGATATCAAAGAGGAGAAGTAATTTCAGGCCTGTTCAGAGAGTAATAGTCACTTTAAGTCAACAGACAACACACTTTTTACTATATGCTGCCCTAGTATATGCCAGCATGAAGTCCAGATTAGAATTTTATAAACAACAAATCAATAAATAAGCAAATGAAGCAGTCTGAAATCTGAGTCATTACTAAGAAGCCTGGTAAAATGGCTCAGGAACTGTGGAGCTAATATCCATCATTGCACATTGTGCACTGTGACACTGAAGGGAGGGAGAAAAGGGAAGAAAAGCAGATTTATTGGATCAGCAGAGGTGAACATGTCAGAAGTGGGATGAAAGGGGAGGTTGCTTTTAAATACAGGAGAAAGAAAGAAGGGCATTGCTTCCACTACATACAATTTTACTTGGATTACTAGGTAGCCATCCCAGTTCTGTTAGCAGAAAATATCATCTAGAACAGGGGTAGGCAACCTTTTTGAGCCGGGGGCTGGGTTGCTGTCCCTTAGACAAGTGGGGGGCTGAAGCACCATGAATAAATAAATAAATAAATAAATATTTTTTTTAAAAAAATATTTTTTAAAAAAAATATGCATGCACACTCTCTCAGCCCCAGAAAAGCCATGGCAAAACCCCTGTGGAAAAAAACCCTAAGAACAAGTAATAACAACAATAATCGATATCATCATGATGGACGCCGGTGGTGGTGAGGGGCTGCAGCAGTGGTGGCAGCAGGACCAGCCTGGGGCCGGTCCAAAGGCCTCGGGGGGCCGCATCCGGCCCCCGGGCCTTAGGTTGCCTACCCCTGATCTAGAACAAAGCTTAACACAGGGGTAGGCAACCTTTCCCCTTTAAGGGCCGAGGGACTTCAGCTCCCAGAATCCCAGGAGCTACTGGCCAACATGGGACTATTGGCCAACAGGGCTGAGGCTTCTGGGAGCTGAAGTCCCTCGGCCCTTAAAGGGGAAAGGTTGCCTACCCCTGGCTTAACACATGAGCCAATAGGATGGATGAAGAACCAAAGACAAATGGATTTTAGAAAGAAAGAAAGAAAGAAAGAAAGAAAGAAAGAAAGAAAGAAAGAAAGAAAGAGGCTGCTGTAAATTTTGCAAATCAAAAGACAACTGGGGAAGACTGAGTGGAACGCAGAGTTATTGAGTAAACTACCCTCTAATGAAATAATACTCAAGGTTATCAACCCTGAAATGTATTACAGTCTGCTTTACACAAGTCTGTTGCTGTTGTTTATCTCTCAGGGGAACCAGTTGTCGATCCTAGCACAAAGCTTTCTTAACTATATTCAGGCCATTTTGTACACTTGACAGCATTTGCTGAGAGTTATCTCAGATCAATATTGGTGCTATATCATACCATTTGTCCATTGTGAGGGAGCTGTTTTCAAATTAAACTTTGGCATCAAAGAAAAAATAAACATCTATCTAGTTTGAACACCAAAATAGTTTTGGATTAGCTTTCAAAGCATTCCCTATGGCCTGGAAAAGAAATGACAGGTCATTTGAAAATACAATATTGTGCATTTGTAGGTGGAGGGGGTTGCAATTTTATCCCCTGCAACAGATATTTACTTTAGTTTTCTTCCCCCATTTTTTTAAATCAAACACATGCTTGATTTTTAAAACATTTCTGCTCTCCTTTTCCTGGCATGCAATGATCTATTCTATATTGTTTAAGCAGGCATTTAATGATTAATTGCTTGCAGAGAGTCTTTTTAAATCTTTATTGCTACATTTTAAAATCTTTATTGCTACATTTTAAAATAATTTTGTAATTTAAAATTAATGGTATTTTAATATGTCAGCCTGTTTAATTGTACTTTACCTTTCTTTTTAATCAGGGTTTTAGCTTTATCTTGTTTTTGTCTTATGCTGAGAGAAAGATGAGATATTAAATAAACACACTGTAAGATCTGCTGGTTCACTAGGAGGCCTCTTAAAGTTAATGACTCAGCCACTGAGATGTTCATGTACATGCCAATTGTATTCAAATCATGTTTTTTCCAGGGAATGTTTACATTTGTCCACAGACTGTAACATGTTTGCATAAGAGTATACTTGCACCAATGTGCAGGTTGCTTATATATGTGTGCACAATATTGTTAATGGATCTACGGTATTCCTTTTCTTAGTGTTTCAGAGTGGTATGGGCTAGTCACAAATTAGAATTCCTACTATACCTTTTAGACTTTTATAAGGAAAAATTGAGTTAGTAGTAGTTCCTATATACAGGAGTTGTTCTGGCATGTTAAACTCAATATTTGTTAAGCCTATTTGGCATTCAGTACTGGTATTTCTACATGTAGCCAGTCATGAGACTGCTACACTCATGCATATTCTTATGTACCTATGAAAACAGCAGCATGTAAAAAATGAAGAAAACAATCTTTCCCACATACCACAAAGTTAATCAGGCCTTTGTGTACATTTCTAAAGGCAAGAGTCAATAGAAAAGATAACATAAGCCATTTATGTAGCACCTTACCATTTTAAATGTGATTCATTTTACTATTGACCAGTAATCCATACAACAGAAAGAGGAAACTCTCTAATGGATGACCCTAATTAAGTTTGGGATTATTGCCTATAATCCAGTCATCCTGTCTATGAAATGCATATACCTTACAGAGGCTCCAGCCCCAGCCCTAGCCCCATCCTTTCTCAAACCCTTCCCTATGCCTTGCCTTCTAGGGGCTACAATCAATTCATGCTGTGATCTCCATAATAGATCTGTAATACAACATAAGAACCAGGGCCCCTTTCACACTACAGAGTTATAGCATTATGATTCCACTTCAACGATGACAACAGCATCCTGTGGGATTCTAGAATTAGGTTAGGCACTAGAGCATTCTGTATGAGAATACTAAATACTAACTTCTCTCAAAACTGCAAATTCCATGATTACATAGGACAAAACCATGATAGTTAAATTGGAATCATAGTGGTATAATTGTGTGGTATAAAAGGAATCCAGGATTCTCTTGCTTTTCTTCTCCCTCCCAACCAGGAGGAGTAATGGCACACTGAGTGTTTTGCCTTCTGCCTTCAAAGAGGAAAGGTTAAGAATGGGCAAATCCACCTTCACTGTGACAATAACTGCAAGACTCTTCTTCCACTTTGGTCAGGGTAGCATCATGCTGAACAATCATCTACTAGTCAAGTAAAATCCACATATAAAATTGCACACTTAAATAAACTGCTTTACCTGATCCGGCTTAAAAATAAATGCAGGTGGCATCTGAACCCTATCGCAAGTGTTTTGAAAACTCTTAGGTTTGAAAAGAGCTGCGCTGGCCAGCTCTAGGAGCGGGAATGGCCCCAGGATGGTTCTGGGTTGCGATTTTGGAGGCAAACCCTTGCGATAGGATCTGGATGCCCACATTTATTTTTAAACCAGATTAGGTAAACTAGTTTATTTAAGTGTGTGATAAGCCATAAAGCCAGTTCCTCCAGGGAAGTTCAGAAAAATTCCTGGTGACACTTTGGCCAGGGATCAAATGGTACTGGGGTAGGAATTCAAACCCTGATATCAGGGGTGAGACCCTACCCCCAATGTCATCTTACCCATGATGGATTGGTGAAGATCTGGGGAATATTTCCAACTGTAAATAAATTATCCCATACTTGCTTTATGGCAACCCCAAAAGATAGAAGAGTGCCATGAATTTTGTGTTGCAGACAGACAGCTGAAGTTGACAGAACAAAGACTTCCTTAAGATGCTGTATTATGTTCTTTGCACTCATTGCAGTCTGAGTTCCTCCTTCACAAGCATGAATGAGCACGATGGAGACAAATGTTTCAAGAACACCACTATCTTTACCAGTCTATTCCAGGAATCATGCCTTATGTAATATGTCCAAGAATCACATATTCTTTTTTGTAGCTATAGTTTCTCAGGTATTTCATATGGGCTATGATCTGGCTGTCTCCAGATGATCAGGCCCTATTAAAAACTGTTAGTGATGGAATGCATGGCTGTACACATTGTACAGTTGAACAATAAACTGTTGCTAATCTGAACCTGCTAGTTTGGGTTTACAAAGCCATGCAACAACATTTCTGTTAATACTTTTCCCCACTCTAAGTTGGAGGAATGTGCACTTCTGTAATTGTGTAATGATTGTTTTCACTTAACATCTCATACTCAATGCCAGGGGGAAATGAAAGTGTTTCTCATTTACAAGAGGTATAACATAAATACAGCTTGAGCATCCTAAAGGAATGCCTTGGAGAACTGAACTGTGATTAGAGGAAAGAGCCACTATAAGAATCTTGCATTTCTAAGGCGAGGTCAATATAAGATATATGTATTCTAACCATAATAAGGCTTTGGTTTGCCCAAACAGAATTAAATAAAATGCAATGCAGGTGACATTCTTTCCCAAGTACAGTGTTCAGCTGAGTATAGTTGGGCAGCTTCCAGCTTTTTGTTTCTAAATCAGTAACCAGGTTCCATTACCATACTTAGAAGAGATGCACATATTGAGAAGGCAGGAAATATCCAAACAGATGTCCCCACATCCCACCCTTTAAAAACAAATGCTAGAGAAGTCTTTATAACTGATTTGTGTATGTGTCACTTCAGTTAAAGTGCTAGGTAATGATTAAATTAGGTTTATGTTGTACAGCATGGAAATATTTTTTGGTAGTTGGAAGAATGGAATAGTCCTTTCAATGTTGCCTGGCATGCTTAACATAAAATATACCTGTTTATAACTTCAGTGATGAAAAGCTGAAGGTTCAGTGAAGTGCTGTGCCTCTCAAGGGCATGTTGATAAAAGGTAGATTGTTCATCCTTGACTATCAGGATTTCACAAAATGCTCTACACATGTATAGGGACAAACAGGAAGGCCTATGGTACAACAAATGCTAATGCAGACTGGACTTCTGGGGGGCAGCATATAGACCACATGCCACTCCATCCAATTTATCTTTGTAGGCCCTGAAGAGGTATCAGGTAAGCCCCAAATGCTTAATTTATTGTGGTGGCAGCAGAAATGTTCCCTTTTTTGCAAGAAAAATGAGGCACACAGGCCTGTGTGTCTTGCTTTTATGGTGGACTGGGCTTCCTGGAAACCACTGGGAAGAAAAATGCACTTTAAAAATAAGATACATGACCCCTGTGTGCTTTGTTTAGATCTCCACAGGGCTTCCTTTTAAAAAAATTGTATTCTAGCTGGTCCAAAATTCTGTAGCCAAAATGTAAATGTGTTCTTACAAGGACCATTTATCTATCTTATGATAGCTTTGTGGCCTATCAGTCTGATTCTGGGCACATTTCAAAGTGTTGCTTATGACTTATAAAGCTCCATATGTCCTGAATGCAGGTTACCTAAAGATCCCTTATAAACATATACCCATCTTTTGAGAACTTTGAGACTTCTCCATACAGGCCTACTCATGACAAGATATGTTTGATGGGGTGCAAGAGAGAAGCAAAGATTGTTGAATTCCTTTCCAGTGTGAGTCCATTTGCTTGGAGAAGGGTTAGATATAAAACAAAGAAAGAAAAAAGAAAAAGAAAAAGGACCAGCAGCTTAAAAAGCTCTAGCTCTAGTATGTGTAGAGTAGGGTTAAGAATGTTATGCATGCATTTATGCAAGACTTGTAAAAGCTAGAATAAATTAAACATAAACTAATCATTTGAGCCTGCCAGTCATTTCACTCACATTCATAAAAAAAACAAGCCCAAAACATTTTTGCAACTAGTGCTTTATGCATTAATCATACATTCAAAATCCAGGAAGGATCTGTTGATGGTATCTCTATTATCCAGGGAGAACTCAAGATATTTTAATAAATATACAGATGATTTGTTAAATACATTTTATATAATTTATTAAATACATTATTTATATATGTAATTTATATTACATATATAAAACCTCCTCTGAACAAATCTTGCCACGAAAACTCCATGATAGGGTCGCCATAGGGCCCCATGGCAGCCTCACCGCGGCGCTCCTCCGGCGAATCTAAAAGGAGCACCAAATTGGCGCTCCTTTTAGATTTCAGGGAAAGTGTGCCCCAAAAGCGGCGGGCGCACTTTCCCTGACTCAAACGCCGCGGCGAGTGCGTGCGGATGGCCGGCGCTTCCAACGTGCGGCTGCCCCTCCTCTTCCGGGCTCGGAAATCGACCCAGTTAGTCGTCTGCCGAGGCCCTTAGTTACCATAAGTCAGAAACAACTTGTAGGCACACAACAAACAAACAAATAATACAGCTATAAAACCCACTAGACAGAATACACCAGGGACAGGGGGATAAACTACCTGCAGAATGCTACACAAAGCAAAGTAAATGTTGGATGTTTCTGCTGTTGTATTATGTCAATCATTTGTAATGAAACATATATATATATAGATAGCAGTATTGCATGCTGTTGCAAACTATATTCATGTATCTTACTTGAGTGGTCTTGACTCCTTTACCACTCCTTTGTTGCTATCATATTCAGAGCTTGGAAAGATTATATTTTTGTATCACAAGCCACTATCCAACCTGATACAGTTTTTAAAAGTATCTGTTCTAAGTTCTGATTATATTATAGCAACACAAAAATAGTCCTGCTGGATCACAGCAAAGATCCATCTTTGTACAGCATTGATTTTCCTACAGTGAGAAAGCATATGTAACAGGGTCATAGTTTGGTGATAGGGCTGGCTCTGCCATTAGGTGAAGTGAAGCAGCTACCTTAGGTAGCAAATGTTGGGGAAAAGAAGTGAGTTCTGTTTGGCTGTCACCCTTGGGTACAGTAGAGTGTGCTGTCCCATTGCCAGTTATGAGTTAAGATGTAGTGGCCTCAGGCACCACAAAGTCTTGATTCAGCTCTATTTATCAATTTAGGGGGATGCTGTTGTTATTACAACTAAGCAGTGCATCTGAACTAGTGGCTCACACTGGTGAGCAGTTGCAGTGACCTCTAGAGTTTCACCTAAATTTCAAAAGATTTAGCCAAGATGCTTAACATTTTTTATGAAATAGGCTCATTTTGTTATAGTTAACTGCCATCAAGTCAACTTCAGCTTATGGTAACCCATGAATGAGAGGTCTCCAAGTCACCTTATCATCAACCACCCTACTCTGGTCTTCCATAGTCAGGGCCATGGCTTCCTTCATTGAGCTTATCCATGTGGAATGTAGTATTCCTCTTTTCCTATTATCTTCTGCTTTGCTAAGTATTATTCATTTTTTAGTCATTTTGGCTTCTAGGCATAATTCAGGCCTGATTTGTGTTTGGGTTTTTTTTTAACAGTCCACAGTATCCACAAAACTCTTTCCCAGCACCACATATCAAATGAGTTGATGTTCTTCTTATCTGCTTTCTTCACTGTCCAGCTTTCACAATCATACATAGAAGGGGGAAATACAATGGCACTGACAATCCTAACTTTAGTATTCATTTACATATCTTTATACTTTAGCATCTTGTCTGGTTCTTCATAGCTGCCTTTCCAAGCCCTATTCTTCTTCTGATTTCTTGACTGCAGTCTCCATTCTGGTCAATGATTGAACTAAGATATGGAAAATCTTGAACTATTTCAATGTCTTCATCATCTGCTTTACAATTAACTAAATCATCTGTGGTCATTATTTTTGTTTTCTTAATGTTCAACTGTA
>CM034710.1:89866156-89877625 GCA_020142125.1 Phrynosoma platyrhinos | reverse complement strand
TTCATTTGGGTTCTGACTGCTTTGGGCCCCGTGTGATAAGGTCCATAGGATAGTGTTGGACACCTGTTAAAATCTAGAGAACAGATTATGCCTTTCAGATGATGTACGACTTCAGCTGACTTCTGACTAGATTGGATAACAATTAAAAATAACATGTGGGGTTACATTTTCTGGTGCAGAATGAGTTCCACCTTCCTCTTTTTATTTTTAATCTGGTTTTCTATGAGCATGTGTTAGAGACTTGACAGCATTTGTTGGACCTCACAACCTCTCTTCACTAAATCTATCTTCATCCTCATGACTTCTGTCTCATCCTCCTCCAAGACTGGGGATAAAGGTCATCAATTTAGGGTAAGAATTATAACTTGGGGAAGACCATACATTTTGCATACCTCAGGTTCAGTCTCCAGCATCTCCATTAAAAAAACAACAACACCAGAGACCCCTTCCCATTACACAGTTATAGCACTATGAGTCTGCTTTAAGTATCATAGCTGCATTGTACAAAGTTCTGCAGTTTGCAGTTTAGGGGAGTTTCTATAGGAGTTCTCTGGCTGAGAATTCTAAATACCCCTCCCTAAATGGCAAATTCCAGGATTCCATAGAATGGAACCATGGCAGTTAAAGTGGAATCATAGTGTTATAATTTTGTAGTGTGAAAGGACCCCAGTTGCTAAGCCTCTGCCTGATGCACAGAGGAGAATAAAAACTGTACCAGATGGACAAATAGTCTTTCTATATTTAAAATTTAATAACTCTTAAGAACACTTGAAAAGTTTGGCCAGGAGGGTTCACCTTGACTTATGCATGCCCATTATTGCCACTTCCTTTTCCTTTTTTCTTTTTTTCCTGTAGAGGACCTTTAAAAATAACAACTCTTTTTCAACAGCACAATCAGATCCAGCAGCTATAATGAAAACAACTTGTGCCTCAAAATATATTACTTTATGATCCTAGTGATCATTTTCTTGGATATGAGAGAAGCTTTTGCTCCGCCATCACCTTGGAAAGTTTTTCCTTGTAAACCTTCCCTTTGGATCTTGTTCTTGGTAACACCACAGAAAATAGCTCTTAAATTAAGAGGGCATTATTCTGTATTCTCTGTCTGGCAGGGGAAGGAGGAGACCAGATTCCCATCTCTTGTGGTTGGAAAAAGAGTGAAGTACTCCAGTTAGTGAGACATTTTCTTTAATAGCGTATTGTTTATTGTGCTTTTAAATGCAGCTTGTGTTTCTGTAAGATAATTGCCAGTGACTGTCAGTTAACAATGTCCTCTAGACTTGCACATTTTTCTTCTATTCAGCAAATACCTTGTACCTATATTTATCTGCTTGTTTCAGCTCATTTAAAACAAGTGTGTGGGATCGCTTTATACTGTTTCAATGGAAGTGCGTGCCTTCTTGGAGGGCATCACTGTACTGCCTGCAGCTAACAGATACAGGCCTCTGGCGAACAGGCTTGGAGGCTTTGTGTGGACAATGCCATGAGTAATCAGCATCTTCAGTGCAGCAAAGCAAAAATAACCTTGACCCCTTACTTTCCATGAATGCTGGAAGTACTGCTACATTCAGCATGTTTCTGACTTTTCGGATGCTCTCAGCTACTTTCCTTTTCAATGTTGGAAGCAGATTAAACCCACTGTTTTCAGGTAATTTCCCTTTGTGGGTAGTGTTCTGGATGAGTGTGCCTTCATTTAGAAAAGCAAAAACAATGCAGAATAAGAATAAGAAGGGTTAGTGTTAACAGCTCTTAGAATGAGCCTAAAATGATCCTTAATGTTGGTGATAAATAAAGTGGGTTAAGAGGACCAAGGAATAGCTTTATGTGCTGACCTACCTGACTCCTAGTGGTGGCTAACAGCTGCCATCTCAATGGATGCTAAATCTGCTCTAAATTTCAGTCCAGCTGTGAAAGGTGTTACAGTCAGCCCTCCATATCCACAGATATTTGTGTCTATGGATTCAAGCATCCACAGTTTGAAAATAATTTAAAACATATAAATTCCAAAAAAAAAAATAAATAAATAAATCAAACATTGATTTTGCCATTTTATAGAATTATATAACCATTTTACTATGCCATCATATTTAATAGGACTTGACCATTCATGGATTTTTGGTATTCATGGGGATTCCTGGAACCAAACCCCAGCAGATACCAAGGCCCCATTATATTGAAGAATTTATCTGGAGAATAGCGCCTTGAATGGTGCCTTTAATGTTCAGATTAAAACCAGCATGGATTTACTTCCACCATATGGCTGGTGACACAGCTGTCACCAGTCATCTCTTTGTATCTAACTCCTCTTGTGCAGCTCTGTGCTCCCATGCAGCCTAATTCTGTCCCATGTCCTATTTATAATCAACCATAACAGCTGCATATTGCATCACTGGGTCTGAGCATGATTGGAAGCAGTTTGGAACATTATGCTTTAAAAGCAATTTGTTATTTTAAAAGTAATTTGTTCCTGTTACTTGATACAGTGTTAAATGAAGTCTTTGTTGCTATCACCAAAACCAATTTTGATACTGAGAACATAGGCAGAGATGGAGATGTGTTTCAGAAAAAGAGTGTGCTGTTCTCTTGAGTGTACTGTTGTTCTATTAGTGCATATTGTACAGCTGAAGATCTCCAAAAGTTAATTATGTAAGCAGAGATAACACTATATCAATGTCTCATTGTGCAAATATCAACGAGAAAGGGTTTGTACTTTGGAGAGGCACTACATATCTCTGACTGAGAATTCTAAGTATCCTTTCCTAAATGGCAAATTCCAGAATTCCATATGATAGAACCATGGCAGTTGAAATGGAATCATTTTGTTGTGTTGTGTAAAATAGCTTCAGGAATCCACCAGAAATAGCTTCAGGAATCCACCAGAAACAACAATCTATTTTAAAATAAGATTCAGCCCCCCACATAGTGTTTTTCATTGTTATTATTTACCATCAAGTTGACTTCAATGTGTGGCAATCCTATGAATGAGGACCTCGAAGAGCCCTAGATTTTATAAATTAAGAGCTGTGTTTTCCTTGACTGAATAAATTCAGCTCTGTCTTTTCCTACTGCCTTCATGTTGCCAAGCATTATCAGCTTTTCCCATGAGTGATGTCATCTCATGGATGTAAAGTACAACAGTCTCAGTTTAGTCACCATGGCTTCTAGTGAGATCTGTACTGTTTACATTCATTAAAAAAGGTTTTTTTTCCAAAAGTGAAAGTGAACATCCAGTCATTTATAGGGTTTTTTCCTCCATGCTTTGGGCAGAAACACATGATGGGGAAATGGATATATACCAGAGCTTGGCAAAGTTACTTTTATTGGACTACAAACTCTCAGAACCACCACCATCACCCAGCTAGCAAGGCCAGTGGTAACTGACTCTTTTGCAGAAGGGAGACCTAAGACCTCTTTGAAGAGTTTTAGACTGCTATCCTATTTGCAGAGTTTGGAGAAATTTCTTTTTGGACTATAACTCCCAGAATTCCCAAACCATCATGGTCAATGGCCTTACTAGCACGGGAGTGTGGCAACTGTAACCCCAAAAGTCCAAGTGTTTATTCTATGCATATCTCTTATAGATACTGGCCCACTATACTGTACTGTCAGGTGGCATTGATGGAGGTGAAAGCTTGGATGGGACATTGGCCTAATCTCCAGTTTGCCCCAAGCTCTTAGGCTGTCCTGGTAGATGTTCTTATAATAATAATAATAATAATAATAATAATAATAATAATAATAATAATAATAATAAAATTTATTTATATCCCGCCCGTTGAAAACCCAATCAGGGCGGCTCACAACCATAAAATCAAATACAGTACCCAAAACCCAACTGCTGTTGTGAGCTACTTAGGGTGCTAGGCCTTCCCGAGATGAGCAGAACGGTGTCTAGGTGGCCCTACCCCAGGATTGGTGAGGGGGCTCTGGCCAGGAAGCTGGAGCATGACAACCCCATGGAGCTGAGGAAGGCTCAGGGGGCAATGGTAGGAAGCCCTGCAGCCAGCACAGAATTATGAAGAAAAATGGGCCCTGACCTACAGGGACAGGGAAAACTGGTCCATAGAGGATGAAGGGGTGAAGGAGGATGAATGCTTCCAGACCTCAATGGCTAATGGGTGCCTGTCATGATGATGAGGACAGCAGACATGGTGGGATGTGGCAGCCAAAGAGGTGGCAGCTCAGCTAGCAGGAACCACAGTGCGACCACCAGCCCATGGAGAGGGGCAAGTGAGAGTCGGACATGGAACTACAGGGTGGGACCATGTTGCCATACCAGCCAGAGCTCTGAGATTTCAGCTTGCAACACTGGAGGAAGTGTGTGGGATGACCTCCTGGACACCAGCCAGAGCACCCATGAGTTGTGTCCAGAACCCTGCGGTGAGGGAGGTGGGTGTGTGCTTCAATGGAAGATCCAACATGCTGTCCTATTTCCTATCCCAGGTGGTGGCGTATATGCAGGAGTGGGGGCCCACGTTTCCCACAGAATGTGCCAAGGTGAGGTGTGTGACCGTGCACCTGGAAGGGGATGCAATGGACTGGTTTGTGCAGCTTTTTGACGCTGGAGCACTAGCATTGGAGAGCTTGCCCACATTCATGGCTGTCCTGTGGGCTTGCTTTAAGGACTCTTTCAGGGTTGAGAAAGCCCGGACCAAACTAATGGTGTTCATGCAAGGGACATGTTCCATGACTGAGTACATGACAGAGTTCCGGGGACTAGCAGCTCAAGTCATGGACTGGCACGAGGTGACCAAAATGCAACACTTCTAGGTGGGCCTACGGACGGACTTGTTGAAGTAGGTCCAAATGTCAGACAACACACAGATGGTGAGAGAGTGGATCCAACTGACTGGAGAGGTCAAAATGGTGCAGCAGGAGATCCAGCTAATGACCTATTGGAAACTGGGAGTGTGCAAGGGAACTAACTCAATTCCAAGCCACTCCCAGGGAAAGGAGAAAGAGACTAAGCCCCAGGAAATGGAGTGCGGGTGACAGAGATGACTAGGGCTTTGCCTAGCTTGTGGGCAGAAGAGGCACCTGGTTGCAGCATGCCCCAAGCAGAAGGATGAGCCACAGAGCAACCTGGCGAAGGGGCCGCATTCTCTGCCTCCATCAGGAGACCAGCGATGCCCTGGGAAGGGACTAGGTGGTCAGGTCCTCAAAGCTGCCGACCGGGTTGCCACTGATCCAGAGATGACACTGGACCCATTGGAGTCAGAGGACAATGCTCAGCTGGTGGAAAACCTCAACGGCTGGCCTTGGGCAGTGACGGGAGGCTGGCCATAAGATCTCACTGCCGTATTTCAATGGTGAGTGGAGGAGTCCCCTTGTACACCTTGGTTGTAAAAGCAGAAGATTGAGGTGGGGAACAAAACAGGGACTTAGTGGCAGTTATAGGCTTGAGGTGCACTCAGTGCTTCATCAACCCAGATGTGACAAAGGCAACTGGACTTAAAATCAGGAAGCTGAGGTGCCCCATTAACTTTCATCAGCTGGACTGCTCTTCCATGGGGGGAGCATCCACCAGTGAGGAGATGAGAATAGTTTGGCTTGGGACGGTGGAGCACTGGGAGAAGATCCAATTCGTGTTGGGCCCCACCTCAGAGTACCAGGTGATCCTAGGCATAAATTGCCTATTCTTCCATAATCTTGAGATCTGGTGGGGGTCAGCAGAACTGGTTTTCGATGATCCGGATGCTGAGTGCGCACCAGGAATACTATGCCTGTAGGGAGAGCGCTGCGGTAGCATTGAGCCAACCCAACTTGCTGCAGGAGAGGGTTGAAACCGCAGTCTAGGAAGACCAGTTACGCTATCCTTGAATACAGAGACTTGGCAGAGGTGTTTGAAGAAAAAGAGTATGACTAGCTCCCTCCACACTGGGAGACATGCTCCACAATTGAGCTGGTGCCTGGGCGCAACCCCCCAAGCCCAAACTATACTTCATGACTCCACTTGAGATGAAAACCCTAAAGGACTTTGTAGAAAAGAATTTGGCTAGAGGCTTCATCCTCCCATCAACTTCTATATTTGGGGCCCCAGTGTTCTTCCGAGAAAAGAAAGATGAGTCGCTATGACTGGTGACGGACTACAGAAACCTCAATGGGATTTGCAACACTAACAAATACCCCATTCCCCTGATGAAAGACATGTTGGGCTGGCTCACAATCAGCCAGATTTTTACTAAAGACCTGAGAGATGCCTACTACCAGGTGTGCATACCAAAAGGGGGTGAATATAAGAGTGTGTTCAATTGCCCTGTGGGGGCTTTGGAATATCTGGTCCTTCCATTTGGGTTATCAGGTGCGCCTGGCATTTTCATGAGGTTGGTGAATGAAGTTATGCATGATCTGCTGTTTGAAGGAGTTCTAGTTTACCTGGATGATGTGCTGATTTACTCCCAAGACTTAGGGCCTTTGCAGACTGCTAGAAATAGTGCAAAGAGTCCACTTTAACTGCCCTGGCTCAGTGCTAGGAAATCATGGGAATTGTATTTTTTTGGGGGGGGGGGGACATTGAGCCTTATCTGTCAGAGAGCTCTGGTGTCACAATAAACTACAGTTCCCATGATTCCCTAGCACTGAGTCAGGGCAATTAAAGTGGACTCAATTTGCACTATTTCTGGCATTCCCATATAAAATTGGTGAGGGAGTCACTTCCTTGAGAATCACTTGTATGTGAAGCTGCCCAAATGTGAATTTCGCACAGACAAATTAGATTTCCTGGGGTACAATGGGTCCACCAAGGGAATAAAAATGGACCCCACCAAGGTACAGACAGTACTAAAATAGGCTCCACCAAAGACTTGAAGGCAGGTACAGAAATTTCTGGGGTTTGCCAACTTTAACAGACAGTTCATCCTAAACTTTGCCCAAATAGCACTGCCCATTACAGATCTTCTCAAAACCAAGGTTCACCCAGGGGGGTCCCCAATGAGGAACCCAAGCCATCCACCAAAGTTAAGTGCATCCCAGACTGCCAAGCCATTTTGTTAAAGGGACTATTTAGCTCAGAATCCATCCTAAACATCCAGACCCTGAACAGCCATATGTGGTTCAGACTGACACCAGCGATGTTGTGTTGGGAGTGGTATTAATGCAAAAAGACTCAGAGGGGAGGTTGAGACCATGCACTTACCTATACAAAAAGTTCCATGGAGTAGAGTTAAACTGGCCCACTTGGGAAAAAGAGGCAGTAGCCATCAAGCAGCTGCTGCAAACTTGGCGCCAATTCCTGGAAGGGGCGGGTCACCCTTTTGAGGTTTGGACTGACAATTAGCAATTTAGAAGCTCTACAACTCCTGAGAAAACTAAGCCTGAAGCAGAGTCGTTGGGCCAAGGAAGTCTACAGCTTCAGGTTCAAACTAAAAGCCTTCGCAGGAAAAGAAAACATTCTCATGGATGCTTTATCCAGATTGCCTCAGCATGAAAGCCAGAGAGAGGTTCTGGAGGGAACTATCTTCTCCCCTGAACAATTGGGACTGGCAGTAACTACCAGGAGTCAAGCATGCAAAGAAAAGGAAGATCTAGCCCAAGCCACCTCTCAGGACCCTTTGTTCCAAGACATCGGGGAGGCAGGGAAGAAGGATCAGTGGCTTGCAGACCATCCAGATACCCTGGAACTCAAAGATAGACTGTGGTGCAAAGGAACCCAGGTCTATGTTCTGGAAACTTATGTAAAAGGCTGCCCAGTATGTGCCCATTCCAAGTCAATGACAGGCAATTCTTGGGGACTGCTTTGGCCGGTGTCCATGCCAGGCACCCCTTGGAGGCACATTGCTATGGACTTCATTATGGACTTAATTGACAGTAGGGGAGAAATACCGTATGGGTGATTACAGACCTGTTTCCAAAACAGGTGCACTTTGTGGGGTGCAAGGACTTGCCTAGTGTGGTCAAATTGGCAGACTTATTCATTGGACATGTATATAAAATCCACGGACTTCCAGACAAGATTGTTACAGATCGGGGCAGTCAGTTCACTTCAAAATTTTGGAAAACACTTCAAGAAAAATTGGGGGTTGAATGAGCTATAAGCACCGCAACACAAAAGAAGTCAAATAATATTTTTACTTTTAGGAATTGACCATGAGACAAGTGTGAACAAATATATGTTCGCTTCAATTGCAGAAATGCTCCATTTAAGAAAAGTAGTTTAACACTGCTGATATTTTGCAGGAAAGATGTCTAGATGTTATAAACTGCTTACTGTATATACTTATGTATAAATCTAGAAATTTAAGTAAAAAAATTGACCCCAAAATCTTAAATCGACTTATCCACAGGTCAATGTAAGTATTGTACCTTAACTCTTTTTTAAAAACAAAAACAACAATAACAACAGGAACTATCCCTGGTGAAAGGCAAGAACGTAATCTGTCTTGGAAGCACTGATTCCTCCCCTACTTTCATATCTATTCCGCCTTTAGGATGAACACAAACAGTTATGCTTGCTGGAATTCTTTAGCATTGTTGTTTGGAATTGTTTTCCTTTGCTTTATCTTTTAGATCCTTTGATATATACTCCTAAGTTTTACCATTGACTTATCCACAGGTCATATCAAATTTTGGCCCCCAAAACCTGCCCTTGACTTATACATAAGGTCAATTTATAGTCAAGGTAGGTTGATTGAATATTATTTACTAAGTGGAATACAGGGTCTTAAAAGGTGCTTGTTAAAATTTAAAATGATTCATTTTACAACAAAGGTTGCATTTCATTCTTTTGCAGAGTCACATCTACAAACATATTCCTTGATGTACTTGAAGGTGCCTCATGTGGACATTGTAAAATCCATGAGCAGATTTTTTTTTAATCTAACTGGTGGGTGTCTTTTTCAATATTGGATTCAGTTATACATGTGTGTGCATGTATACACACATACATACACACACAGGTTAGCTGAAATGTACTTGGCAGTGCCCAGGTCGATAGAATCTTCTGTTTTTCTACTGAACATTTTTTAAAAAAACTAATTTCAGCAGAAGTACTGGATAGTACATGGATGAGAGACAGCCAATGCATATTGGTTGCAGTGGGCTATATTTCAGAGGAAGGAACTAGCAAAACAATGTCTGAGTATTCTTTGCCTAAGAAAACCCTATGGAATTAATGGGTCATAGGTCAACAGGTGACTTGAAGGCACATGCACATACATATTTGAGATATGCACTTTCTATAGTCCTACCATTTTTTTAAAAAATCTTGGGAATCTTAGAAGCAGTGCCTTAGCCCTCTCCTTTTTTCTGCTTTAAGAATCTTAACAGCAGTGCCTTAATAACCCCACTACTGTTTTCTGTTCCTTAAAACAAACAAGCAAACAAACAATTGATGAATTATAACATACCCCTCTTTCCTGCTTATAGGAAGTTTCCTTTGGGAATTTCAAATTAAAATTAGCCACTGGAATGTGGACCACAATGAAAAACACTCTGTCAAAATTGGAAATAGCTATCCCAATTTCACAATGATTTCTATGTAGCCCCCTCTGCAAATTTGACTTGAAACTAAGCAATGCAATCGAATGACAACAAAACCACTCCCCCAGATTTTGAGCTGTCAGCCATAATTTCCTGAAGAATTCTGGCTCAGCCCTCCAGCCATGTTTTTATTTGAAATTTGACAATGCAACTTGAGGCAATAATCAAAATACATCATTCCACATATTGATGCATGCAGCTTATAAACATAGGTGCAACCTACTGTATAGTGGGTATAAAATTTATGGTGACATAACCAGAGCCTGGAAAAAACAACAACACCATACTGCTGAAATTATTTACCATTACATTTTAAAGATTCCCCATATCATATTTTGAAGATCCTCCCATTTACTTTATAGCTGCGTTTTATAAAGTAAATCTTTCCCTGTTCTCAGATAGTGACCATAGTAGTTACTTTTAGTTTTTTTAAAAAAGCCATCCAAATGCTATAAGCTCCTGGCTAGTGTTAGGAATCTAACTTTTTTTCCAGACTACCTTGCCCACCCATAACAGAGTATGACACAGAAATATGAAACATGCCACAAGTCAGCATGTAAGACACTGTAATGACATACTCTCCTAACATTTCACAGATGAAAATCAGAACACGCATGGGCAAGCTTCAGTGTATGGCAACATCAGAGTGTGGTTAAGATGGCAAAAGTTATTGTACACATTATGAGAGGCTACAGCAGTATGTTTTTTCTTGAGCCTACTTGAAAGGGCACGGTTACATTGTCTCCTCTCCTCTCCCCCATTTTGTTATTTGAATGCAAACTACTTTTGCACGTTGAGATCAGTTTTCAGCATTTATAGTAAGTTGAAGACAAAAAAAGGGATGTGGAAGTAGGAGAGACAAACTGGGACATTTTCAAAGCAGCTCCAAAAGTGAGATGACAGAAGATTAGTCGGGACTGTTCCTACCAAATTGGGACAACTGGAAGTGATGTGACCATAAAAATACAAAAAGGTTACAGTTATTTAATAGACTGTTTCATGAATTCTTGTTCCCTTATGCTTCAATCCACCACAAAGGGTTGGTTTTTTTGTTTTTTTTTTTTTTGTATTTCTATAAAGCATATCCCCCTCTGCAAAGCATCACTATTACTTTGTCTCATTTTCTAGTTCCCCTTGTGTGTGTGGGGGGGGAATACAATCATTTTGGCACTCATTACCAGTATTCATTTTTAAAAGTGATTTTTAAAACTGGTATATATGTCTGACAACATGTGTTTGAATTCTATGTAAAAGAGGCAGGATTATTGGGAAACTATATTTTGGTTAGGTTGATGTTTGGTTGTCTGGAAACTGTACACTGGTAACCTCAGTCATTGCCATTCCAAATTATTTGCATTCATTGCTTTAGAGCAGAGGTAAAGAAAACATGACCCTTCAAATGGGCTTGTGCTGCAATCCTCATGGGACTTTACCATTGCCCAGCTAAATAAGGCTGGTAGGAGATGCAGTATGGAAAGATCTGGAGGGTAGGGTTGCCAGCTCAAGATAGTCCCAGGCCCTGAAGTTTCTGTACCAAAACCTGAGACGATCCCTGGTGTTTTCATTAGGAGTTAGGCATTAAGTACAGTCAGTTCTCCAGATCCATGGATTCAAGCATTCACGACTTGAAAATATTTTAAATATATAAAAATTCCAAACAAAAGCTTTATTTTGCCATTTTATATGATTTTGCATTTTTATATTTTTACTTTGTCATTGTATATAACAGGGGTAGGCAACCTGCCCCTTTAAGGGCCGAAGGACTTCAGCTCCCAGAATCCCAGGAGCTATTGGCCAACATGGGACTATTGGCCAACAGGGCTGAGGCTTCTGGGAGCTGAAGTCCCTCGGCCCTTAAAGGGGACAGGTTGCCTACCCCTGGTATATAATGTATATAATGGGACTTGAACATCCATGGGTTTTGGTATCTACTGGGGGTTCTGGAAGGCCAATGCAATTTTAGGCTGCATCAATGGAAGCATAGTGTCTAGA
>CM034710.1:89850526-89866056 GCA_020142125.1 Phrynosoma platyrhinos | reverse complement strand
GCGGCAGTGGCAGCGGGGGGTGGCAGCGAAGGCAGGAACGGCCTGGGGCCAGTCCAAAGGCCTCGGGGGGGCCCATCCGGGCCCCGGGCCTTAGGTTGCCTACCCTTGCCCTAGGCCAACAATGATGGGAACTGAAGTTTTCAGCTTGTTGAAATGCAGAGTCAATTCTGTCACCTGGCAATGAGCAAGAGCCCAGCTAATTTGGCAAGTTACAAGTTTCAGTTTATCACCTCCCTGATATGGTTCTGGTCATGACTCTGTCTGAAATGAAGCAGCTTTTTTTCCAAAATTAGCATCTATAGGCCACAAAAGGCAGCTATAATGTGTCAACATGCACTAATTACATGCTTTTGAGGTTTCAGGTCACACACAGCCGACCAGATGCTGAGACAACACTGGGGAAAGTGCTAAAATGGCCACTCTGTTGCAAAATGCAAAATGAAATTACTGTGGCTGCATCTGCTGCAGAATTAATGCAGTTTGACACTGCTTTAACTGCCATAGTTCAATGCTGTGGGATTCTGGGATTTGTAGTGTTGTGAGATATTTATCTTTCTCTGTCAGAGAGCTCTGCTGCCACAACAAACTACAAATCTCATGATTCCATAGGATGGAGTCATGATAATTAAAGTGCTGTCATTAATTCTGTTGTGTGGCAACAGCCTGTGACTTGAGTTAAGGGATTAAGAACATCACTTCCTAGTGGGCTTAGGGCCTTTACAGACTGCCAGAAATAGTGCAGCTTGAGGCCACTTTAACTGTCCTGGCTCAGTGCTAAGGAATCATGGGAACTGTAGTTTATTGTGGCACCAGAGGTCTCTGACAGAAGGCTCAATGTCCCAGAAAAAAATACAGTTCCCATGATTCCCTAGCACTGAGCCAGGACAGTTAAAGTGGTCTCAAGCTGCACTATTTCTGGCAGTCTGTAAAGGCTTACAGTATCAGATGCTAGAGATAGCTTTGAGCAATAAGATTGTGGGCCAACAAAAGACAGAAAAGTCCCAAAATATTCTCTGTAAACTGCTTAAATGAGCATTCCATGGACAAATGCAGCTAAGTGTAAATGCAAATTGATACACATTAGAACACAAAGAATTCTAACTTCACATATGCACTGATGGGATCCAGCGAGTGACTGGAAAGGAACTTTAAGGTCATCCTGGTGGATAGTTCAATGGAAACAGCTGGCACCAGTGAAAAAAACAAATTTCAATGGTATGGATCATTAAAGAACGAATAAAATAAAGTTGCCTCTTGTCTACTCAAATTGATGGTAGTACCATGACATCTCATTAAAAGAGAGCATTGGAAGGCTGGGGGCAATGGGGAAATAGACAACCAAAATAAATAGGAGTTGAAGTAATATGTAAAAGATACAACTTTTGGGATTATGTGGTTTAGGGAAAAAGCAGATAAGGGAGAAACAGGCTAAAGGTATATATATACAATTGGTTGCAGTGTGTGATGAAAGTGGAATTGAATGGAAAAGGAGATTATAGATTACCTTTTAAAAGGCTATCAGTGGCTACTGACTCCAGGATCAGAGGCAGAGGCAAAGGGGGTGTTGTTTTAATTGACCTTGATAAATGAAGTTTTATCATCTATGGCAGGGACAGGCAACCTTTGTGAGACCTGAGCTGGTCTCCCGTAGCCCAGGTCTCGGCTGGGCCGAGGGGGGGGGAATGGCGGCGTAAGTGCTCACGGGTGCGCGCGTGCACCCGCCGCCGCTGCGCGCGCCCGCTGCCATAGCTCGCGCAGCCACAGCCGGCATGCCGCATGTTGCAGCCACCATTTTGGAAGTCAAATGGCAGCCGCGACACGTTTGCACATGCGCAAGAGTACTGCGCATGAGCAAACGCATCATGACTTCCAAAATGGCGGCCGTGACATGTGCCGCCGAAAACGCGCCCTGACGGCGGCGCGCAGCGGCGGCGACAACTGCGGCAACCTTCAGCCTGGGCTGGTAAGTCCGGGGCCCGAGGCCTTAACTGGCCCCCGGGCCATAGGTTGCCAGTCCCTGATCTATGGCAATGAAATGCATTCAAAGGCTTACAATGGCTACTTGATCAACTGGTGCTAAAAGTGCACTAAAGCAATTTTGCTCTAAGCTCCACTTGTACTCATCACAAACCAACAGTGTTTTTCTTCTGTAACTTGATACCCACCCCTCCCATGAATGAATGTGGGTGACTCACAAGTTTAAAATATCTCAGTACAAAGGTTGCAGTCTATGGTTTCCCACACCAAATCAATGTATGTATGAATGCATCACACTTGAAGCATGTCACTGGTTGGTCTGGCTGTTAAGATATTTGTTTTTCTTTTCAGTTGGGATACATCCAATGGTATGGGTATATGCATGTGTGCCTGCAGGACAGTGCATCCAGAAACCTTAGGAGTGCCAGAAGGGGCTCTGATTCTCCTAAGATTGGCCAGCAGTCTAAGCTTCATCTGAGATGTTCAGACAAAAATCCTGGGTCAATTGATAAAGAAGGAGGAAACTACCAGCCCTATCATTAGGTGCTTGTCTCTGGCAGAAGCTGTAAAGAGCAGTGGTGTCCCCCGATTCGGTGACACCCGATGTGGGGGCAGGACTTCTGGTGTGCGTGTCACATTGGAGTGTGCATGCATGTACTGAAAAATTGCATGTGCAGCCCCAGGGAGCAGGCCTGCACCCCTGGGAAGGCCCAGAGAGTGGGCCCAAGGCACTGGGAAAGCCTGGAGAGCAGCCCAAGGCCCTGGGAAGCCCCAGAGAGCAGGCCCAAGGCCCAACAAAGGCCCAGAGAGTGGCTGAGCGGTCCTGGGAAAACCTAGAGAGTGGGCCCAAGGCCCTGTGAAGGCCCTGCAGGGGACGGGGAACCGACTGGGTGTCACCTATACATCTGTGGTGTCACCCCCCTTCTGGGGTGTCACCTGGTGCAGTCTGCACCCCTCCACACACACACACACACACACACACACACACACACACACACACACACAGAGTGATGCTACTGGTTAGGAGGTGGTAGCAAGGTGCTGGAGGAGAGAGCTTTGTGGCTCATGGCTTAGCCTGAACCCTCTAAACTAGCCCGCTGCAACCGGATATCGTAGAGCATATTTTCCCAAGAAAGATTTAACTATTGCCTTTTTCACTTGACATAGGTGGGATGCCATAAGGTTCTTGTCTCAGGCAATAAACATACAGGGCCCAGGATGTAGCCCGTGTTCTAGGATCCAGTAGCCAAATGCACTGTCTTGAGCACTGTGCCCTGGGATCAAATCTTTGACACAAAGAAAGGAACTTTGCTGAGAGCAAATGAGTAGAGAAAGAGTAAATGATATAAAATTTGTGGCAGATTAAGCCCAGGCTAGGCTTGTTAGAATACTCTACACTTAATACATATGGTTCACCCTCAGTTTTCCAATTATGGAAAGCAAGGACAGTCAGAGGCTAATGTTAGACAGACGAAGAACAAATTGTAGTACAGTTTGCATCTTCTAAGGGTGGTGTGAATCTGAATTTTAATTTCTAGGAGTCCTAGGCCTTCAAATACATCAGGAAATAAGAGACAAGACTGACTGTTGAAAACACAAAGGCTTGAACTGGAAGTATCTAGTTTTTCTACTGTTCTATAATCTTCATTAACATTGTGCCTTTTAAATTTAAATCAGAGCTTAATACTGGATTGCCTTGAAGCTGCATCCTCTTTTTGAAATGCTTATAGTGTTCCTGCCTAGAGCAAAAAAAAATGTGACTTTTCAAACTACAGTTCCCAGATTCCCCAGACAATTTTGGGATTTGTAATCCAAAAATTTAACTTTTTCAAATTCTGCCCCTTCCTGCTACAGCGACACTTGCTTGTTACCTTCCATTTTTTTCTGCCATTTCTCTGACAATACAAGGATATAATTTAACACTGTTGTGCCAGTATGTTTGCTTGAAACATTCTGCAGATGATTTTGATGTAGACAAATGAGTCAAATGTTTGTATTGGCCAAATGCAAAGAAACTGTGCATTAACTGGCACAAAAAGAACTCATCGTTTTTTCTCTCAGATGAATGAGAAATTGACAGTTTTTATAATTTCAAACAGAATTGAATCAAGGGTATATTATTTGTTGGTGCAAATCTTTCTTAGTTATAGTGCAACCAAAGTTAGAATTCAAATGTGTAAGCCAAAATTCCTGTGGGGACTCCTCTAAGAAGTGTACTTTCAAGTCTAGCATTTTTTTTTTTTTAAAAAAAAAATAAACTCTATTTTGTAATGAAAGCAAATGTATCACTCTAACACTATGGAGAAGTTGGAAAATAAAACTGATGATATATTATTATGGTGCTGCTTTTTCAATTGCTTCTAAAAAAGAAGGCTAAACAGACATTTGAAAGCAGTCATTTTAGGATAATGATTTGATTATATAAACTATCCAAATTATTCCAACTGATTACCAAGTCAAGCAAGACAGGTTCCAACTTTACATTTCTAAAGGGCAGAAACTGGAGCAGAAACCTATTACTGGGCAAGAACAGATTGTGTTCTATTTTAATTAATATCAGCAAAAATGTCAACTGAAATCTGCTACTTTCTACCTTGCTGTAGAGAGCTGCAAAATCTAGAAACCCATGTATAGATGTCTTTACTAGTGCAGTTTTTTAACATCCACAGACATCAGACAATTGAAATTCTGCCTTTTAATTAATAATACAAATATTTTGCATGTGACCAAAAGAGAGTAGTTGTCCTATTTCATATACCGATATGTGTGTAAACAGAAACATTTTTTTCTTTTTCCTTCCTATCCTTTCTTTTTAAGTTTGTTTGCTTCTTGATTTGTTTAGAAACTATATTTTTTGCTAGTAATATCACTAAAAATCATATTGCTTGAACCTTCAATCAATTCTAATATGTTGATCCTTGTTCTCAAAAGCTCTGAGCTCGTTTCAGTGAATGATTTTTAAAGTGAGATGAATAACATTAATTTGTATGTCCTGTGAGTTTTGCATGACTGTGCATCCAAACTCCATAATCTTTGCCTATTTCTTTTACTCTTTACATTCTGGAAAAATTTGAAACACCTTATTGTAATGCATATGTTTTAGTTTAGTTAGTTTAGTTCCTACCCCAAAGGAACCAGTCGTGAATTATGATGAGGTCAGTTCTGCTATCATTAGTTTTTGCTAGCTGTGGATGAGCCCTCTAAGACTGAATTAATTTGGGATAGTCAGAGGCTGCTGCCACACTGCAGCATTAATGCAGTTTGACACCATCCATTGAATCCTGAAATTTTTAGGCTGTTGTGGCACCAGAGCTCTCTAACCAAGAAGGCTAAATATCTCACAAAACTACAAATCCTAGAATTCTATAGCATTGAACCATGCCAGTTAAAGCGATGTCAAACTGCATTAATTCTACAGTGTAGATGCAGCCAGAGTTGCAACTGCAGGAGCCCTTGTAAGAATTACTGCTCCCATAATTCACTTGAAATGTTTACTTAAAAAATAAAAGTCATTTTGTTAATACTTAGGGAGCTCCAATCACTAATATGTTATTCTTAATAGTGAAAAATCTTTATTCTGTTGCATTGTAAGGTTAATTGTTGCTTTTACACAAAAGCACTCCACAGCTCCTGCTCCATGTAGATCCCTTTATGTTTGCAAACCTCACTTCACCACAAAACTTTCTCAGCATTAACAGAGCAGAAGAGCTCTTCTGCTGAGCAAAATAAATGAAAAGTTTTATATATATATATATATATATATATGATATTGCTAAACCAAAAAAACTGCAAGTTGGACAGTGAAAAAAGCTGACAAGAAGAAAATGAAAAGTTGTACATATACCATACACTGCTAAAAAGACAAATGAATGGGTCCTACAGCAAATCATACCTTAATTTTCCCTAGAAGCCAAGATGGTTAAAATGAGACTGGACATATCATGAGATAACATGACTCATTGGAAAAGACAATCATGCTGAGCAAAGGGGATAGCAGCAGGGAAAGAGGATGGCCATATTGCAGGTGCATTGATTCAATCAAGAAAGCCAACAGCCCTGAATCTGCAAGACCTGAGAAGGGCAGCTGGTGATCGTGGCTCTTGGAAGTTTCTCATTTATAGGGTCACCATAAATTGAAGTCAACTCAACATCAAATAACAACATTTCAGCTTTCTTAAATTAAAAGCAAAATGTGAAGATCTTTTTCCTATTTTTTTAAAATAATGATTTAATATAACACATTATTTCTAACATTATTTTGAAGCTCTGCTCTATTATCAGGATTGTGTTAACTCTGGTAGATAAGGCAATGTATATGCCCATTATTAGGGATGCAGTGGCTCAAGTGGTTAAAACGGTGACAGTTGATTGAAAGATCAGCAGGTTGACAGTTTAAGGCCCAGGTGCTGCATGATGGGGTGAGCTCCTGTCACTAGTCCCATCTTCTGCCAACCTAGCAAGTAGATAAATAGGTACCACTTTGGTGGGTAGTTAAACAGTGTTCTGTGCAGTCATTCTGGCCACATGATCACAGAGTAGTCTCTGACAATGCTGGCTCTTTGGCTTACTAACAGAGATGAGCACCTCCCCCTATGGTCGGACATGACTTGACAACCTTGTCAACGGGGAATACCTTTACCTTTAAGTCTATATAACTTTTGTTCTCTAAGGAAACAACAAGTAATTTTTGTGATTTTCTCCCTGCTGCAGTCTTCCTACTGCAGGTTTTAAAAACTCTTGACAATTGGTGTCTTATTTGCACAAAATTTGTGTGTGGCTTTGTGTTTCCTGTAAGGACAGCAAGGCTACTCATTTGATTATTTATTTATTTATTTATTATACTCAGGAAGTGCAGAGCTGCTTGTGGTATTTTCTGATTCAGTTTCCACAATACCCTGACTAGCTTTGGGTACTATGCACCTTGACCTGTACCAATTGAATTTGGGGAGGAGAGGAGGGAGCATTTGCTGATGTGCCTCAGGCAGAAAAAATGTTTTGGGCCAGCTGTGACTGAAACAATAAACAGATGCTCATTATATGATCCCTTCAGAAAAAGTAAATAAAGCATTCATCAGAATAGTACCTAAGGCAAAGTCAAGGAAGGTGAGTTTGTGGCAGGGAATGCCAGCACATGCACATTCAGAACCCATCTTCATGTTTTGTTATGCTTTTGAGCAAGAAAGTGTCCTCACCACAGGCCAAGACCCAAACAGTTGCTCTAATTTGCCAGTCCCATTCAAAGCTGGTAATTGTGAGAAGCTGTCTTGATGCTCAGATTTGGGAAATATGCTCCCACCATAGAAAGTGGTTTGGGAAGAGGAAATTCACTGTATCAGTAATAGGATATTCTGTCTGTTTTCAAAAAATCAATGTTAACTTCTACTTCCAGAACTTAGAACATTACCCTCAAGAAGAATGAATATCATGGCAAGTCAAAGCCATCCATAACTATGGATAGGATGATGCGCTGGAGCCATTACTTAGTTATGGATAACTTTGGCATGTCATAATATTCATGTTCCTTAAAATATCATCCTGAATTATATTCTGATTTTTATCCTTGATTGTAATCCCCTTTATAAAAGATCAGCACATAAAGATGGGAATGTAGTTAAATGATAGTGTTTACTACCACACGATCAAGTGATTATTGTCCATGTGGATGACATAAAAGAGCCTTAAGGGCAAAACAGACAGCCCTAAAGGGGCAGCATCATGCTATCCCCGGAAAAGCTGGGTAGGTGTCATGGCAACTTCATGCTGCGGTCCCACTCCAGCATTTTTCTGGTGCAAAAAGAAGCTGCAAAATGGCACTCTTTTTTGCACTAGAAAATGCCACCTTTTCCACTGTCGCTGTGGCTTTTCAGTGCTCCTGCACATGCAGTGTCTAAATGCCATGCCACTTGAGCACTGAAAATCTGTCCTCTGTGTGGTCAGTGGGGTGGCATCACACCAGCTTCTCAGTGTCTTGGGGTCATAAGTCATGCATGCACCACACCCCCAAACTTTTGGGAAGCCAGCATATTGTGCCCATCTGTTTTGGCCCTAAGACAAATTCTTAGACTTTTAAAAAAAAACTTTGTATGTTTTAAAGCGATTTTATATTGTTTTAATTATGATTATTTTAATTGTTTTTAAGATTACATTATGAATTTTGATTAGTTTCCTACTGTGAGCTACCTTGGATCCCACTCTTGGAGAAAGGCAGCATATAAAATAAATAAATACAAAATTAATTAATTCAAGTGAGGAAAAAAATGGCTATCAACAGTAACAGATGATAATTCTAGGGACAGAATGGATATTCTAGAATATCCTAAAAAATGTTTTGAAAACATATTTTTGAGTGTCAAGAGACCTCAACAAGAAGAATCCTGGACTGAGTAAAGTCTTCCCAGTTTTGGGACTTATTCCTTGTAAATTTCATGCATTGTTGTTTTGTGCAGAAAAAAGCATTTTGTGCAGAAAAAAGCATTTTCTGAACAGAAAATAATATTTCAATGGAGAAATATTATTCTGTGCAGAAAATGCTATTTCATGCTCAGAAAATGCTGTTATTGGCATTATTCTGTAGCTGCAAGTTCCCAGAATGATGCCTGGTTTCCCTACTTCTGTGTGTGACATTCCTCCAACTGTCTACCTCCTGTATATGTGAAGTGACCTCCTCCCAATCAACTTCCTGTGTGTGTTCCCAATCCAAGGCAGTCCATTCTTGCTCCCATGTATGCTAAAGTGTAAATGCCCGGGCCTTCGGCTGTTGGACATCTCTTCCAACAGGGCTACCAACTTGCACTTGGTGCAGGTGAAGCTCCCCACATCCATAGGCAAGAAGACAAACATCTCACTAGTGTTGCAGGTGACTGCAGCAGTTCTCTCAGTGTCCATATTGAGAAGTCTTAAATAGGGACAGAAACAGGACTCTGGGCTTTCTTCTCAAAAAGTCCCCCATTAAAACTCACGTAAAGGACCCCTGTTGGCCTAGCCTTTGTCCCCAAGCTCTGTCAGAGGCTATAGCTATATAGACAGCTCCTGGCTACTAGCTCCTTCTGGGGGCAAGTCTCTGACTCACTTCTGAGCAAAATTCCCCCACAAGCCCCTTAAGAAAAAAAAAAATGAAAAAATAAAGGAGCCCCTCTCACAAACTGTTCCCAGCTCACCTTCTGTTCTAAGTCCTCCTTGACTGTGAAACTTCATGTATTGTTATGCAGTTATATAGAGCTAGGATGCTAGATCCACCCCTCAATGACTCACAGAAGCTCCACTCCCTCAGCAACAAACACTCTCTCCCAAATTTAAAAAAATTAAAAATGTTCGCACTCAAAATGGCTGCACAGAAACAGCTTTCCTTCTCCTCCCTGTGCAGGGGCTAGCAGGCTAGGTCTATATCATATTATAGAGTTCTTCATAATACTTTCTTTTAAAAATTCTATTAAATACTTTTTATTCAAAATTCAACACATAAATATAGACAAACAATCCAACCCCTTTCCTCCTACCCTCCCTTTCCCCTTCCTTTTTTAAAAAAATACATTTACTGCTTGCTCTCTATTTGGTTTCTTAGAAAGTAATATTTACTTCACCCTTTATTCTTCTAAGTTCCCATATTATTAATATTAATTCACATTCCTTCCATTTGCTTTTTAATAACAACAACAAAAACAACACTTTCTCTCTCTCTCTCTCTCACACACACACACACACACACACACACACACACACACGAAGACATACCAAAGAAACAGAATTTCTTCATATACTTTCCAACACAATAATGTTTTTGGGAACCCCTCTTGCTTCTTCTGTTGCATTAGGTCCTGCCCTTTTGCTCCAGTGTTCTGTGTGAGGGCATGGCTGATCATCACCTTTGAGGTACATTAGGGTGACAAAGATGTACTTACCCCAACTGTAACTTCAGAAGTGGTACTGTTTTGTTTTTTTTAATCTTGAGTTTCTCACATCCATATTATAGACGTTATTTTGCTTCACACACTGCATGACACTCTGAAAGACATGACATACTGCAGGTGGTCAGCAAAATTTGCCTTCATGCGTCATCATAACGCCAGACCACGTTTTGTCCCCCACACCATCTGCCCAGGGGGATATTTGTGGGAAGGAAAACCTACACACTCCCTACTTAAAATGTGCAGTGAAATGAACATGTCAAAACTTTTCTTAAAAGTTTCCAAGTTCCCCTTAACAAGAACACTGAAATTATACTACCAAAAAACAAAACAAAACAAAACACAAAAACCTCATCTCTTTTAAAAATATATTTTTTTAAAAAAAAATATGGATTGTTTTCCTTAGATTGAAACAAAACAAAACAAAAAAAACCCAACAACAACAACCACCCTATAGGCTAAGTTCGTTTGGTCTTTGTGCTGGTGATAGAAACCCATCAGTATATCTGGGAAGATCCTATAGTTCTCTTCACATTTGGAAGCATCTTCAGTATCTTCACCCTCCAGAACAGTTTCAAGTGGTGTGAAGGGCTGGAGGAGATGGACATACATGGAGGAGATCTAAATTGAGCACAGTGCACAATGTGGGGGCATTTAAACTTTTTCCAGTTTGGATTCTACCCCTTAAACTGCTATTCTTCTGTAGCAGTTATCCATTGTGAAAAAGCTCCCACTGGAGCCAGTTTTGACCTTCTTACAATTTTAAACTGTTCTTCAGGACATGGGAAGAAGTGATAGAATTGGTGAGGGAAATATTAAACTTCTGGAACAGTTTTGGAAAAAACAAAAACTGAAGTAATGCTCTGGTGCATCCTACTATTACCTGGCCTGTGTACATGATCCAAAATGGCTGCATAGTTCGATCCTAAAAAAAATACATAGTCCATATTTATGCATATTCAAACATGCATTAAAAGCCATGCAACCTCAATATAATATGGTGCATGGAACATGCTACATGATATATAAGGTTGACCTTTGCTGTTCTTGGCATTTGACTTTCTGGCATTTGTAGTTCTTGGCATTTGAATTTCTTCAATCCTTTGCATTAACTACAGTATTTTAAAAGAAATGTTATATTTTTAAATGCATTTTGCTTGTTCTAAAAATATTGAGATGAAGAGGCCTTGTGTCCCTGGTTCAGCCACTGACATTTTCAATTAACAAAGGGATGGGAAAGATCCCCCTAGAGGTTACAGAAAAGGTCTAACAATCACAGTGGACAATTTGGGGCTAGGCAGACCAGTAGTCTGGCCTGGTAGGACGCAGTTTCCTATGCAGTGTGTTTAAACATTTTCTATATTTGCACTGGAAATTTGTTAATTTCAGACCTTGTACCCAGATCAGGACTTAGGGAGATCCATATAGCTGGATACTGTTTAATAATGGCCCATTTCAGACCCATTAAAAGCATCCATGAACTCCTAGATCAGCACTTGTACAATTTTTTTGGCTATTTTCAGATATTAATAAATAATAAGGGTACAAGATTTTGGAAAGCCTTTATACACTTAATGGCAAGTAAATAAAACAGATGAGCAACTCCTCCCCATGAAACATGCTTGTTTCATATGCATATAGGATTTAAAAATATAACATTTCTTTTAAAATAAATAATTCCATTAGATTGCACAAGAAATACAGTCATAGATAAAGAAAACGTATAAAGAACAATGATAAAAATTAGGCAAATTAATAAATTTATTATGCCCTTCCATGGAGCAGCATGTGTGGACAGTGGGAGAAACAACTGAGTTGCCATAGTGGATAAAGGGGAACAATTTTCTGTAAAAATCATCAATGCCATGTATGTTTTTCAAAAAGCATATTTGGGAAGAACATTTGTTCACAAGGGCCATCATTTGGAAATGCAGGAAATGTTGGCCCAAAACTTATTGTACTGCTGATTAGAGTAGGACCATTACATCTGTTAGATTTAGGTGTGGGTTGACTCCCCGTTCAACAATTGATTGACTAGGTCTATTCTAGTTGGGACTAACCAACATGATGTCAGTATTTGTGTGAGGCTATGAGCCTGGAGCTCTGCGACTCAAGTCTACCCTGGGGGACATGCAGCCAGTTAACAGAGCCCCTTCCCAGCCTTATTTTGTGCAGGACAGTGGGCGGGGGGAGAGATTGTGTGGCAGAGACAGAGGGCTTGCTCTCCTGGCACAATTGTGCTAGTTTAAGAATGAAAGCATATCAATTTGGCATCATTTCTTATCACACTTTTCCCCACAGTAGTGCTTTGGTGATCCAATGTCACATGATCTGCTTTCCACATTGCCAAATGCCACCTTCTGGGAGGAAGTGTGGGAATGAGTGATCATGTCTGCCAACTGCATCCTGAAGCTGGTTGCTGTGTAAATGTACACAAAGACTTCACAGGGGCCTTCTACGTGTCTAATGGTTTAGCTCTAACCTCAATAGACACGAAATGTCTTGGTCATTGCTTTTCGTTGGAAATTGGTATGAAACTGTATCATTACCTTCTGGCTTTTAAACTATAGATACCTATTTATTATAGACCTAGGACACTTCGGGAGTATCTACATCTTAATCCAGGGCCAATCTGGAGCATATGCCCTGTACTGGCCCTGGGCCGACCATGATGATGACTACATGCACCAGGCTAAATCCATTGTGTTACTGCAGTGCTGTGCACACAAGTCAGCCAGGCCAACCCTGGCTATTGCCTTAGTTTCTGCTGAGGTCAGAACAAGAGCCCAAGGAGTGGGTCTGTAGGAAATGCAAGAAATGTTGGTCCAAAACTTATTGTACTCCTACTTAGAGTGGGATCATTACATCCTACTCCCTCCTTGTTGGTTGCATGGGTGCCTCCATTCCGACCTCAGCAGAAGCATCTGTGTTGACCCGACACTTGCAAGGAGCTGCTTGGTTGGTGAGGCAGCAGCGACAGCAGCTCCAAAGAGGATCCATCCCCTTCCCTGCACTGGTAACATGGGGTAAGGGAGATGGTGCTGTATTTGCTGTTTGGACAACTAGAACTGGCTGAATCAGATCTGATCCAGCTGCCCAGACAGCCAAGAGAATCAGAGTTAACCACAGGTTCTTTTAAGCCAGATTCACAGCATAAAACAGTGGTTTTGCTGTGGATGTGACAGATCACACAGGGGCTGGTGTGAATCCAGTGTATATCTTTAGTGTAGACAAGCCCTTATTCAAACTGGTAATACCTCTGCAGCATCTCATGGGCTGTGTGGCAGATTCTTCAGTCATTGCAGCTGGAAGCTGTGTGGCTGTCCAGATTTGTTATCTGTTCAAGGTATTTCTTTGCTTTTGCCTCACTATTCCTCCAGTGATCTCAAGGTAGTGTATCTGGTTCTCCTCCTCACCAAATGTTTATTCACAGCAACCCTGTGATACAGATCAGGCTGAAGGAAATTGGCCAGTGAACATGTTTCATTTGGGAGTGAGAAAATTTGGATCACCCAAATTCTTATCCAACATACTTAACACTTCTACTACTCTGGGTCTTCAGTCTTTGTGAAGGTCAGTCTGAGCCAGGCATGCTCAAAGAGACTGGTGTCCTCAAAACATCGGGGGTACTCCAATTTAAGCAGGGACTCTTTCTCAAAGATAAGTCCTTGCCCTTGGGAAAAATAAAAACAAGGACGAATAAGCTGAAAAGGCAAAAGAAATTGGCACCTCAAATATTCAAGTGGAAAATACTCCAAAAGTATATTTAGTGTAAAGTTTGAAAAATCAAGCAACTCAATTGTATCTTGGTCTAAGAACCTCTGTTCATAAATGTCCAGCTATTTATCCAGAGCAAACATTTAACTTCAATTCATAAGATTATTTTTTTAAATCACAAAATGTTCTAGTATCTCTCTAATTATAACTATTTTGAAAAGCTGCTGGACAATTATGGGTTTTTCCTCTTCTTTTGATTTAGTCAAAATATAATAAATCCACTTTACTTTAGAGATTAATTATTAATACTGATAGGACAATCAATAGATTACTGGCAGCTGGTGTCCTGCCATATGTTTTTGTACATTAAGTTTTATAGATGGACTTAGAAAACTGAAACTTAATATAGCTGCAGAAGTATAGCTAATATTAATAGTATTTGAAGGTTTGTTCAAAAAGAGAGAATCAGGATTAACAAAGGATGACATTTCTGGAAAACTGCAGAAGTGCTATTTTTACATTTAAGTATCAGCAAGTATTAAGTGTCCTTCAACATGGCACCTCCTAAAGAGCCACTGCTTATCTGGAGAGACCCTCTAGGTGATGTGACATATTCCTGAGGTCTGTTCAATAATGGAGCCCATGTCATTGGGTCAGGAAATCCACTCTGACTTTTATTTTGAACTTTAAAGTTGGTATACTAGGTGCTGATCCTGTTTGGGGGACAGGATTCCACACATTGGATAGCTCCTTTATAGTCCAGCCTAAAACCTGGAGCAGGTTCACCACCCCACTGGTGTGAAAGCAACCAACTGCTACTTTACTACAGGAGATGAAGATGCACTGCATTGGAAACATAAACAAGAAACAAAATCTGAATGGTTATTTACATATATGTTGTACACGCATAATAGAATATTTCTTTTTGCACCTTACATGCATCCCGATGCCATCACTTCTAAGTACTGCTGAGTATGGCTAAATCAGGTATCCCTTTTGTTAGGGGGAAGGTAAATGGCAGTATAGATCCTGGCCACTCCACATTTATTTATTTTTTATTCATTTCATTTGTATGCTGCCTTTCTCCCAGGAAGGACCCAAGGTGGCTCACAGATAAACGCATATTAAAAAAAATTACAATAAAAATTTAAAACATTTAAAATATCTAAAAAAACAACAGTATAGAAATATAAATACAAATGTACAAAAGACCATGGCAGAGAAGGGAGCTTTAGCAGCCTGGGTTTTGCTGGGTTTTGTAGGGCTTCATCCATTCCTCATGAGCCTCCTTACAATTTCTGGTCATCTATACAGCTACTAGTCTAATACTTGAATAAAAGGATGCCTGATTGAATAAAAGATCTGATTGTTTTTGTGTATTTTCAATTGGGGGTGTCCCTAGTGGATGAGTGGGTGGGTCTGGGATGTTCCAGGTGACACCCAAAGGAAGGGTGACACCCCTACTCCCCAAAGGGCAGAAATGAGCTGTGGTGTTTGCCTGCATCCCTTTAAAATGCTGAAGAGATGATGTGAGTGGGGTAAGGCTCAGTGGGAGGAGAAAGGAGAGGCCCAGGTGTTCTTTTTTAAATTAAATGGTCTCTCCTCATCTCAGACTCTACTTCCAAATTATTTCGTGAACCTCTTCTTTTGGCATAAGGAACACCGGCAAATCTACCACAAAGTAGTTCTATGGAATAAATATTGCCTTGGGGGGGGGAATGGCAATACTTGCCTAGAGACAGGCTCACCAAATAACTGGCAATATGGAAAGGGCCATCATAATGTATGTGCATCGTACTGGGAGAACAAGAGACATAAGAACATGAATGCATTTCAGAGCTATCTCTAATAGGCTTAATTTGATAGACTTAGGAGCAATATCTGAGCTCAGATCATAGAATCATAGAATCATAGAGTTGGAAGAGACCACAA
>CM034710.1:89834931-89850426 GCA_020142125.1 Phrynosoma platyrhinos | reverse complement strand
TTTAATTTTTATCCAGATGCTCTCCACTTGGCTTCCAGGATTGATGTGAAAGAAGAGAGGAGGAGAGGCCAATAGATGCAGCTTTCTTTGCTACACACTTGGACCAAGAACTAACATAATTATCTTCTGCCCCCCAAAAAAATTAACTAAAGATTCTGTATTGTGTGGAATGGGAGAAGGTCAAAGGAAGGGTAACACCATGAGTTACGGCACCGGGTGACACTAACCCTAGTGATGCTACTGTTTGCAACTCTCTTATGGGATATAGAACAGAGGAAAAGAAATATTATTACACATCAATATAAAGATGAGAACCAGCATGGCATAGTGGTTTGAGTGTAGTGGTATGACTCTGGAGACCAGGTTTCAATTCCCTGCTCGGCCATAAAACCCACTGGGTGATCTTGGGTAAGACACACATGAATCAATTTCTTCCTATGAATGTGAAAACCTCCTCTGAACAAATCTTGCCAACAGAACTCCATGATAGGTTCACCTTAGGGTCACCATAAGTTGGAAACAACTTGAAGGCACACAACAGCAACAAATACACTGTACTGACAACCTGTGACATTTTGAGAGCCAATGTGTAGTAGTGGGTTGAGTGTTGGACTACGACTCTGGTGACCAAGGTTCAAATCTCAGCTCAGCCATAAAACCCAGTGTGTGACATTGGGGAAGTCACATGCTCTCAGTCTCAGAAGAAGGCAATGGCAAACCTCCTCTGAACAAATTTTGTCAAGAAAACAGACTTAGGGTTGCCATAAGTTGGAAATGACTTAAAGGCACACAACACACAAAGACGTTGGACCATTTTGTGGGAATGTTGCACTGACTCCTCCATGTACTTCAGTTCACCACTTATTTCTAATTTGCTTGCATTTTTTAAAAAAGATTCTTTTTGTCTGATTACGTACTTCTCTCCTTCCCTGCTTCCTTACAAATGAATCATTTCCTTCCTGTGAATGTGTCCAAGCTTGTGTGGAAAATGTGCTGCATCTATCTCCTGATTCTGAAGAAACACTGATAATCCTTTGGAGCGGATGGGATAGTCATTGTGGAGTTATTACTCAAATATTGGCAATCTCATACTGACAGTTGCAGTAAGATTGTTTTATACAAGGCATATTAGGGCATAAAACAAATTGGAACACCAAAACAAGAGTAAATATTGAATAAGGTTGGATTCTGATCTTAGAGAGAAGCGTAACAGTGAATTTCAGGAATGGCTTCAAGAATTCTTTAAGAGCCATGAATCATTTCCTTTGGAGATAAGATCCCTAGTGTAATTTTCATGGGCTATGTGATATTTCTGTGCTGGGTTTGCTATCTTTTATTACCATGCCAACCCAAAAAGCTGGTAGAATATGTAACCTCCTAATTTTGGCTTCCTTTGAAACCAACCAACCATGATCTATTCTGTTCTTTATTTTCAGCTTCAGATGCTGAAGTCACACATTAATAAGTGTAAGTCATAACCAACTTGAGCAGGAAAGGTATGTGTGGTTAATGCCACCATAAAAGTAAATGAGACAAGTTATTATCTTAGAGGGGGAACATTACTTATTGCAGAGCATCTGGTTTGTTTGCCAAAGCTCCCCACTTTATTTCCTGTCATCTTCTGTTAGAGGAGGCTGGGAATCAGGAGAAACACAGACTATGACTGAGATCCTGGAGTATAGTGTAAAGGCCCACCCAAGCAAAACTACATTACATCCCCCCTCTCCCTTGCTTCAGGACTGTTGAGCCCTGACATGACCACTAACTGGCAGGCAGGATGTATGTAGTCAGATACATGGAAACTATTGTGCATCTGTACTGTAGAAATAATGCAGTTTGACACCTCTTTAGATACTGTAGCTCCAAGCTATGGAATTCTGGAATTTGTAGTTTTTCATTGTCCTTAGCTGCCAGAGTGCTGGTGCCTCACAAAACAACAAATCCCATAATTCTGTAGGATGGAGCCGTGGAAGTAAAAGTGGTGTCAAACTGTGCTATTTCTACTGTGCAGATGCACTTTTGGGACATCCAGAAGACCCCCAGGGTCCTGCAGAATACCTTCATTGTTCTTCATCTGGCTGATAAGGAAATAGCCAAATGCTTCTTCAGCACATGCATACAGAGAGAGAGTGAGAGAGAGCACGGACCATTGGTCACTAAATGGCTGTGTAAGTGGGGGGGGGGGCAGAGGATGACACAGAATCTTGTGAGGCTGGGAGACATTGTGCAAAGAAGGCAGCAAATTCCTCCTTCTACAACAACCACAACAAGAGACACTCAGATCTAAGTTGGACATACACCTGGACATGCAACTACCAGGTTTCAGGTCCACATTTGAGATCTGGAGGTGTTTTGGCAACACCCAGAGACCCTTGCCCCATTTTTTAAAACAAGCATACAAGCAGCAGAATTGTACTTCCAGAAGCCTGCAGGGAGCATAATTTTTCTCTAAAATATGGCCTGTATCTACACCGCTGCACCTTGGTTTGCAAGAGAGAATATATTTCAGTTTCTCCAGAGAGAGAATGCTGCAACCATGAGCAACTCCAGGGATTGAGAAATGCCTCTTGGACCCTATAAACCTGCCCATGCTTGAGTTAGAAGGACCAAGCGATGGAAAAGATCTCTAACTGAGATCCTGAACAGCCACTGCCATACACTCAGTGTCTGACAGCATTGAGCTATATAAGAAGACATTAAAAGCCACATCCCAGTGGTTTTAGAGATAATAGCTTTCATTTTCAAGGTAAACTGATGACAAAGTCCATTTTTGAGTACAGGCAAAGGCTTGACAAGGAAAACAGTTGTGTGAATCAGCTTTATTCCATTTTTTGTAATGTTTCTCTGCCTTTTTGTTCTTTCTCCTGACATACTTTGACATTATCAGCAAATGTGGTGCTGTCATCAGTATGGCATTTCATATTAGTCTTGATCTGAAAAAAGGTTACAGTCCACCTGGCTGGTTTCATATCCACACATGGTCTTTTTGTCCCTTTCAATGAGAATGAGTGCAAGCAATCTTGCAGTAGATCCCATATTTCTGTCCCAATTGTCTCTGTGCAGCATTATCCCAGTGGCCAGTAAATGGGTTGAAGCCAGGCTATTTTTAGCCTCCAAATTCCAGCCAAATTACCCATAATGGCATTCACACTCAGCCCTACAGTTTGCACTTCAGGTTCACAAGGTTGTTGCTATTTTCCAAAACAGCAGGTTCCTAGCTGTCTTGTGACAAATGCATAGCCTCCTCCTGTGCTTTTCTTCATCATTGGCTGGTATTTGGAAGAGACAAAAAGTCGCAGAAGTGCAGAAGAGCAGTCAAGGAAGGAATAAAATGAGAATAAATACATATTCAAGCACTTGTAACATCTTGTGGATTGTGCTTAGAAATGAGCCCTACAAAAGGAGACACAACACATGGTAACCCCAAGTGATAACAGCAATGTCATTAACAGAATTTCTACCCATGAGCTGATGTTTTGTGTCTTCAAGTCTCTGATTTATGGTGACCCTATGGTGAATCTATCACAGGATCGTTGCTGGGGCTTTTGGCAAGATTTGTTCTGAAGGTGGTTTGCCTTTGTCTTCCTTTGAGGCTGAGAGAGTGTAACCTGCCCAAAGTCACCCAGTGGGTTTGTATGGCCTAGCAGGGATGGAGTCCAACCCCCAAACCACTACACCACACTGGCTCTCAGCCTGTGAGTTTCTTGTAATAATTTATTTCTGCAGTACCCAGAATTGTTACATCATGATTGTCACAGAATGAAAGACAACATCACTTCTTTTCTGATGTAACTATGAAAAAATGTTTTTAGTTACAGGGGATATGTGGCCCACTATGTATATGAGGTTTATGCTATAGGCTTACTACATTCTCATTCCCCCCCCCCCAGTAACTAAAAGTAACTGTTTTAATTATTTTTGCATATTGAAATGTAAGGAAATGATTTTGAAAATCATTTCAAGCCTTGGATTTTTTTTTAAAAAAAATCGCTTTACTATCTACTGGCTTCCTAAAGCAATGGCTGTGGTTCAGTAACAGCATAGCTTTTGCACAATGTTTTTCTGTGCTCTAGAAGACAGTCTAGGTAAGCAATAACAGAAGCAACACTCCTGCTAGTAATCTCACTACTCACTGTCACAATGTTTCCCCAGATCAAGGATAGCAGGACCACATCTAGGCTGGGATCTAGCAACTTTATGGATATAGAATTGTTACCATATAAACCATTAGAAATGCATTTTTGTTATTGTTGTTGTTGTTGTGCTTCCAACTTTTGTTTCCAAGTTATGGTGACTCTAAGGCAAACTTATCATGGGGATGTCTTGGCAAGAAATGTTCAGAGGTGTCTTGCCATTGCCTTCCTCTGAGGCTGGGAGCACGTGACTTGTTCAAGGTCACCCAGGGTTTTATGGCTGAGCAGGGAATTGAACCCTGGCCTCCAGAGCCATAATCCAACACCCAAACCACTATATCATGCTGGCTCTAATACTTAAATTCAGTGATCTGCCATAGTTCAGAAATTAACCATTGGGTTGGATCCAAACGCAGTCAGAACAGAGCCACAGAAATCAACCTTCACAATTAACTCAGGTCACACTGACTTCAGTGGTCTATTCTAGAGTCAGGGTGTATTCATCTCATTGCTCCCCCCAATTGTTGTTCTTGTGTGCCTTGAAAACATTTCCAATTTATGCTGACCATAAGACAAATCTATTACAAGGTTTTCTTGGCAAGATTTGTTCAGGGGTCAGGAGGTATCTTTGCCTCCCTCTGAGGCTGAGAGTATAACTTGTCCAAGATCACCCAGTGGATTCCATGACAAAGGGGGGATTTGAACGCTGGTCTCCAGAGTTGTAGTGCAATGCTGAAACCACTATATCATGCTGGCCCCTAACACCATGACCTAAAATATAAGTGATGTTGTGGGGGCAGGAGTTGGTGTAATGTACCATGGTGTAGTGATTTGAGCACTGGAGTATGACCCTGGAGACTAGGGTTCAAATCCCTGTTTGAGCATAAAAACCCACTGGATGTCCTTGGGGAAGTCACACTCCTTTCTCTGAAAAGAAACATTTGATAGATTTGCTTTAGGGTCGCCATCAGTAAAAAATGACTTGGAGGCACACAACAACAACAAAGTGTGGGGGGGGGCAGAGAGGGAGGGGAGAAAGATTCTTCATAATAACCAAATATTTCCCTCTTTATATGAAATTGTTAGTAGACAGATACCTCATAATCAATATTATGCAAAAATATGCAAAAACGCATATTTCAAAGTAATCGTTTCAAAACTTCCCAAAAGTGCATTGTTAAGTCAGACAATAACTTATTTCTTTAATGGGAGGTATGTAGCTCCTTTCAGTTATAGGGAGTGAAAGTGAGTTTTCTTCCTGAAATCTTTATTGACACAAATAAATGAAGGCTGGCATATAATTGTTGCCAAGCTGCTCTGAATATCATTAATTAAAGTGCTGTGTGAATTTTCTTCTTCTCCACACTCTGGCAATTGTGATGTTGAAGGTGGTGTATACAATATACAATGAAAGAACTTCTGAGTGGAGAGCCAGTGGGGTGCAGTGGTTTGAGTGTTGGACTATGGCTCTGGAGAGCAGGGTTTGATCCCCAGGAAAGCCATGAAACCCACTGGGAGACCTTGGGAAAGTGACATTCTCTCAAACTCAGAGGAAGACAATGGCAAACCTCCTCTGAACAAATCTTGCCAAGAAAACCCCATGATAGGTTAGCCTTAGGGTTACCATAACTGTGATAACTATGAAACTATTTGATGGCACACAACACAACACAAAATGACCAGATGTCTTCACCATAAAGGAGCAGCAACAGTGTATAGAAATTACAAAGAGAGTATGAAATAGCAATGTTTTTGAATGGGCCATGTGATTCATATGTTGCATTGCTTTTGCATTTCCCAAAGAGTTATAATCACAATATGAATGAAAAGTGAATGAAAACTGGGTATTAATGTGAAGACATGGCTTCTTGAAATTTGATTTCTGCTAAATCATGTTGTTCATTTCTTCAGTGCAGCTAATTTCATGTTCAATTTTTGTTTTACCTTTTGGGTTACCTGATGCATTAAGAAAAGCAAAGGTCTTGAACAAAGCTAATGGAAAGAGCTTAAGCAAACATACTAAAACTGTTTGAGGTACTCTGCAAGCATCCATTTGCAATCTAAATATGCACAGGCAGCCTAATCAGGTAGAAAACAAACACAATGCAAATCACTGGCATGATTACAAGAAGGCTTCCAGTTCACCGGAAGTTAAATGTGTTTTTAAAACTTCTAATATTGAGTGGCCTTATTGAGACTGCTTAGGATTAGTTCTAGGGTCACCAAGCATGAACTAAGCGGAGTAGACTTTTCTGCATTAGACAAATAAAGAGAGATTTGAGCAATCCTTTCTTTTTCCAGAGAAAATGTGGCAAGTCAGATCCAGACTACCTTTTAAAGATTTCCTGGTGTTGAACTGTAGGTGGGCTTTTAGCACAAATGAGTAGAAATGTTTATGTCATGGCATACTATGCAGTGCACTGAAGCACTCAAATAGAAACTACTATTCTTCACTGTTGGTTTATATGTGTGTGTGTGTGTGTTCCTTTCTTACTGTTCCCCTGAAGTGTTAGGAGAGTATTTCTTCACCCATTCCATGTTCATTGTATTCTTCACTTTTATGAGGTCATGATGATTGAACAAGGCAAAGAATTTCATTTAGTATTTTATACTCATTAGATTTCCAAAACTTTATTGTATCATCTGGATTAAACTTCTCTCTCACTCATGCACACATGCCTGAAGCATGTCCCTGAACATTTTTTTCCATTACATCCAAACCAGGGCTTTTTAAATTGTATTGATTCAGTGAAATCCTACCTTTATTAAGTCATCACATGCAGAGCTCTGAATAAGGAAGAACATGCTTTGGGTTTGCACCATATTTCTCAAAAACACTTCTACTCCCCAATCCCCAAACAAAATTTCTCAGCAGGTAAAGAGAGAAAAATGTAGAGATTGTCTTCTAGCAGCCTTTTCCAAGCTTTGTATGACCCATTCCAGAAGATTTTTAAAACCACCTCTGATCATTTTATGCAACATTTGAGATAGTTCCTCTTTTGGACTTCAGCACTCAGAAAGGTTGGAGGAATTCTAGTACTCTTCCCCCCCCCACACACACACACCTCCAAATCCTTATCTATTACCACCAGAATGATGTGAATATGATGTTTTATCACACAGGCATTTCATTCCAACTTTTCATTTGATAACCCAACACTAATTGGGAGGAATCCCAATTAAAAATAAAATGATCAATCAGATTTAGCCATCTCCTCTCACATCTTTTATATAGTAATACTTTAAAAATTCTAAATGAGAATGAAGCTAACTATTATTATAATAGCTTTGTCTGTGTATGTGGAAGAGGAAAATGCAGGTTATTTATCAAACATCATGCTATGGCCATTATCTTAAATAGGGGATAATATTGATATTATAGGAAAATGCTGTAAGGCTTAAAGAAATTGTAGTTCTGATCTGGAAAGGCAAGCCTATCAAATAATCTAATTTTAACCTTTGAAAGAATATTATTATTAGCTAGCCTCCTTCCTCTACCAGCTCCTCTCAGATACTAATAATGGCTCTTCATTATCTTCCTCTACTACTCTAACTTCTTGTTAAATGTTTCAGCTAGATTGGGAAAGGAACAGTATTTGTAAAAGGAATTGAAGATTTAAGACTTCCTCCAAATTGTTTCCTTCCAGCACCATTTCAGCTTCTTTCTTTCTTTCTTTCTTTCTTTCTTTCTTTCTTTAAAAAAAATCTGGTCTAATATTTTCAGTGATTCAGGAAGAGGTTTGTAGATGAAATTTTATTAGGCACCTACTGAGGTCAGCATGAAAATTTCAGTACATATTGAATGAGATTGTCAAAGAATAACACAGAGCTTAACAGATCTTGCAATACTGCATATTTTTTATCTCTGATTATCAATATGATCTTTTTCAACCATGACTGCATAGCATCTGGATAAGACCAAATGTACTGTTTTTGATTACAAAACAATAACAATCAGCAGCAGTACAGCCCGCTTTTCAGAGTTAGAACACAACAGCCCAATGGCATAAAATCTTATGGATTTTTAAAAAGACTATTCCATGACCTGGTATGTAAACTAATTAGTAGTTTGGATTCCTGTAAATTCTAAAGAAGACTGTATATTGTCAAAATGGACAGATATTGGAAACGTGTAAAATCTCTGCTATATTTCTACAACTGAGTCATATAAATATTGTTCATATTATATTATATCCTGATAATTTATGCAATTCCCTTCAATTTTTTGTTTTTGTTTTTGTTTTTTGTTTTTTTGGTTTTTTGCACTACAGTGTTTTGTATGCTTACATGCCTTTCCCTTAACTTGACTTTCTTTAGTTTTATTGCAGGACAGCTGACAGAGCTACAGTACTCTGTAAGTCTACAGATCATAGAATCATGGAACTGGAAGAAACTACAAAGGCCATTCAGTCCAGCACCTTACCACATAGGAATACACACTCAAAGCACCCCTGACAGATGGCCATCCAGCCTCTGTTTAAAAACCTCCAAAGAAGGAGACTCCACCACTCTCCAAGGAAGTGTGTTCCACTGTTGAACAGCTCTTACTGTCAAGAAGTTCTCCCTAATGTTGAGGTGGAATCTCTTCTCCTGTAGTTTGAATTCATTGCTCTGGGTCCTATTCTCTGGAGTAGCAGAAAACAAACTTGCCCCATCTTCAGTGTAATATCCTTTCAAATATTTAAACAGAGTGATCATATCACTTTTCTTCTCCAAGCTAAACCTACCAAGTTCCCTAAGCCACTCTCATAGGGCATGGTTTCCAGACTTTTTACCATTTTGGTTCCCCTCTCTCTGGACACACTCCAGCTTGTTCACAGACTTCTTGAATTGTGATGCTCAGAATTGTACATATGATTCCAAGCAGTGTACCAATGCAGACCAGTGTACCAATTATTATTATTATTATTATTATTATTATTATTATTATTATTATGGTATGTTTATTTATATCCCTCCTTCCTCCCAATACAGGGACTCAAGGTGGCTAACAAATTTAAAACAGTTCAAGTTAAAACAGTAGAAAACATTAAAAATACAAAGTTTAAAAGACAAATAAACAATTCAAACAATTAAAAACATTGCATTATTCAAATTTTAAAATGTAAAACTCTTTCAAACAAAAACAAAAACAGCATCCATGTCATGCAAAGGCCTGGCAGCATAAAAATGTCTTTACTTGCCTCCAGAAGGACAGCAGGGATGGAGCCATCTTGCACTCCCTAGGAAGGGAGTTCCAGAGCTTGAGAGCAGCCACTGAGAAGGCCCTTTCTCTTGTTCCCACCAAATGCACTTGAGAGAGTAGTGGGACAGAGAGAAGGGCCTCACCCGATGACCTCAATACTCTGGGGATCATAAAGGGAGATACAGTCCTTCAAATAGCCTAGACCCAATCTGTGTGCAGTCCAGACATAACCAATGCAGAATAGAGTGGTACTATTACTTCCCTCCATCTAAACACTATACTCCTATTGATGAAGCCTAGAATCATATTGGCTTTTTTAGCTGCTGCATCACATTGCTGATTCATGTTCAGCTCGTGGCCTTCTATGACTCCTAGATCCCTTTTACATGTACTGCTGTCAAGCCATGTGTCACTTATCCTATATCTGTACAATTTGTTTTTCCCCCCTGCTTAAATGTAGTACCATACATTTCTCACTGTTGAAATTCATTTTGTTAGTTTTGGCCCAGTTTTCTAATCTGTTAAGGTCATTTTGAATCCTGATCCTGTCCTCTGGGGTATTAGCTGCCCCTCCTAATTTGGCATTGTGGGAAGAATTATACATTGCATTCTCTTTTCCCTCTTTGGTTAGATGGGGACTTCCTCCCTTCCTCCCTCTCTCATTCTATCTTGCAGTTTAAATGACTCTCTGAACAGTCTAAATGGTCATCTCTCAGTCTCCAGTCAATAACAGTCCATCTCTCTTCTTGCTATATCATCTCCAGTTAGATTAGGTTTTAATTTATTTTATGTATATATTTATTAAAGCCATTATTGTTTGTTTTTAAACCACAAACTATATGTTGTCATTTTTTGATCTAGTCTTTATACTTCAGGAAGGCATATTAAAATATAGTTTGACCCATGTTTTTTGCTGCTCTGCTAATGAAAGCTAAACTCTAACAAGTTTAACTTTCTGTTACAAAACTGTTACGATTATTGGTTTTGATTGGTTTTGATATCAAGACCCCTCGTGAAATCCTATCATAGCCCTATGCTGAAAGATGCCTTCATTGCAATGAGCTCAAAATGTGAGCCTCATGTAGGCATTCCAAACAGTTAAACCTGCATTTACAACCATTTGCAGATCAAAGAGGCCAGACTTAGGAGCTACAAAAATAGGACATTCACACCTAGAAGATTTATGAGGGCCAGCCAGGATGTGTGTGGCTGAAGGTGAGAAAAAAATCTACATCCAATCTTGCCTCTTTTGGAAATTGTCTACTTTAAAGCATACCAATTGGAATCCTTTGATATACAATAGCAAATCTTCGCCTCAGCCTAGTCTTAAGGGCATAAATACCTCCCAAAAATCTCAGGAAAGTGAGAGTCTGGATCGATTTCATGATGCCTGTGCCATTGGGATCTCTAACTAGAGTCTCCAGCTCTATTCTGGTTTGCCATGGTACAACGGGGTTGCAAAGAGCTGGCCTGCAGCATCAGCATTCTGGCCAGAAGTCCCCCCCCCCAGGGGTTTTAGGAACTGCAATTGTTTGTTGCTGTATGCCTTCAAGTTGTTTCCAACTTATAATGACCTTAAGGCAAACTTATCATTTCTTGGCAAGGTTTGTTCAGAGGAGGTTTGTGGCAAGGAGGGGCATGGAGGAGGAGGAGGAGGAGGAAGTTGAGGTTGAGAGAGTGTCACTTTCCAAAGGTCTCCTGATGGGTTTCATGGGGTTTTCTTGGCAAGGCTCGTTCAGAGGTGGTTTGTGGCAGGGGGGCATGGAGGGGGAGGAAGAGGAGGAGGAAAGTAGGAAGAGGAAGGAAGGAGGAGGAGGGACCTGGCATGCAGTGGGGGGACATGGAGGAGGGTTGAGAGAGTGTCACTTTCTCAAGGTCTCCCAGTGGATTTCATGGGATTTTCTTGGGAAGGTTTGTTCAGAGGAGGTTTGCCATTGTCTTCCTCTGAGGTTGAGAGAGTGTGTCTTACCCAAGGTCTCCCAGTGGGTTTCATGGCATTTGTTCAGAGGCGATTTGTGCCATTTCCTTCCTCTGAGGCTGAGAGAGTGTATCTTGGGTTTCTCCCCCAGATGTCCCACCCCCAGAAGGCAGAAGTCCCACTCCCAGAAGTCCCACATCCAGAAGGTAGAAATCCTGCCCCTGAAAGTCCTACTCCCAAAATCCCACCCACCCCACCCCCAAAGTACCACCCTGGCACCCGGTGACACCCGGTGAGGGAATGCCACTGTTTTTGGGCACTCGGTCTCTAAAGGTTCTTCATCATTGTCATAGGTCTTTTCTGTGGTCTAATGTGCCTGCAATTGTTTTCCTTCTTAAGCTTTGTGTCTCTTAAACAAGAGATTACTTGTTCAGAGTTCAAAAGAACACTTTTACTTCTATTGATTGTAGGGTTTTAGTTGCAGTCACATAAGGTTTGGGTGAGCTATCAGAAATAAAGACACTTTACTTGTGCTTCCACTCAGTCCTAGAAATTGTGAAGCTGAATAGTTTGGATGCTGACTAGAAATCTCTGAGAATATCTTGCTACCAATATTCTGGTTCTGCAAGTAGTAAGCTTATCGCACTGTGTTCTCGGAATGAGTACGTGATGAGAACGGAACGGAATGTATTTTATTGCATGGTATGATCCTCATCGAGTTCCCATTCTGTGCTCTGACAGTCCCTAGCCTGTTCCAGGAGGAGAACTGTAAAAATGCGTCCTCGGCCAACAAGAATGCTTTCAGACCATTCCAGATTATGTGACTGTGATAATTCTACCCAGTCTCAATCTGTCCTCATGTTCTGATTGGCTAAGGCAACCTCCTTCCCTCCCATCCTAGAGCATCCACAAACTCAACTCAACTCTTCCAGTGTTGATGCAAGGAAGGTGCCACAGGCAATACAATATATATTGTAGATTGAATTGTATTCTATTTACAAGAAAAAAACAATGAATGCTTGCTACCTAAACTTCTCAGTAGCATTCTTTCCAATGCAGGCATAGGGGTTTTTGCAACAGTGAGCATGCGTCAATGAGGGATGGCTGAGGAACTACTTTAGTGCTGGTACTGGTACAACAGTAAATGCAGTGTGATAATATGTGTTCTCATGACGTTACTATCCCGTTATAAATAGTCTAATGCGATAACACCCGCTCCCATATTGTTACATTCCGGGAACTCGATGGGAACATTACAGGTACTGGTGCGATAAGCTTATAGGTTTCAGGTAGCAGGAACAGGAGGCGCAGCATTATCCTGTGCACCATTTAGTGATGCCACATGCTATGACTGGTAAAGTAACTAAAAGTTACAGTTACACTGCATGAGGGGAACTTATTTCCTTAAGTCACAGTCATAATGGCTGCCTCCTCACTGAAGAATTAATGCATGTTGACACCACTTTCACTGTTATAGCTCTATCCTATGGAACCCTGGGATTTGTAATTTATTATGGCACAGTGACAGAGAAGGCTAAATATCTCACAAAATCACAGATCCCAGAATTTCATAGCACTGTGCCAAATTGCATTAATCTTGCAGTGTAGATGCAGCCAAAGTGCTTTATTTATGTCTTCATTATTGGAAAAAAAAAAGCACTAACAAGAAAATAATTATTTCTAAGGAGTTACTTCCTCAGTTTCAGGGCACTGACACAGTATGAGGAAGTAACTGTGTGCTTGTTTTCACTCACTGTAATATCTGCTCAGTTGTACACCAGCAAATAAATTCATAGTGAATTAGACAGTGTGATTCAACAAATGCTCCCTCACCTATAAAGGTACTGACTCTGAAAAGTTACCTTGAACTTTCCACAACTCAAGGAAAGGGGAAACAACAAAATAAGATCACACAATATGACCCAAAATAAGTTTCATGTTGGGAAATAGGTTAGGATTGGGAGGGGGAGCCTTCCCTTTGGCTGGCTGTTTCTTTTTTGTTATATTTATTCACAATCCATTTTAGAATCTGCTGTTGAACTGGTAGCAATGTTATTTTTAGCTACAATTTACTTACCGGTACACTATGCATTTGTTTCTAACTTCCTGGGGCTTCACAAGCTATCAAAAATGCATGGTTTGTCTGTAGTTCTGTTGAATGATATATCTCTTCAAGTGAGGAGTTACAAAGTAGAAAGGATGCAGGAGTTAGATCATGCATGCTGCAGTATTGTCAGCCTGTATTCTGAGAATAACATCATGTAAAATCAAGAGGAATATTTAACTTTTGTTGTAGCAAACATCATCACACTGAAAAAATAATTGGTATTTTGAGTAACTTGCAAGTGTTGGCAAGAGGCAGAGGACAGGAGTTCTGTGAATTCTAAATGATGGTGTTTCCCCAAGATCTAGCCCCCCTGCACCCCTCTCTTTTTGATATCAAGGTGATATTAAAGGGGATGTTTAAGGCACATTGCCACAAGGGTGCTCCAGTGTGGAAAAATAGTCTTACCACTTAAGAAGATCTGGGAGGCTCAACAAGGAGGAGCTCAAGAGCATATAGCCAATGACTGATCAATCAAGATTAGAATCTACATAATGCCTTCACCGATAAGAATGATGGTAGGTGATAGACCTTGTGCTTGCAAATGAACAGAAATACAAGTATACTTCTCTCTGGGAGTGATACTTCTTTATCAGAGCACATTTGCATTGATTGTCTGGCCATTCACAACTTCCTTCTCATTCTTCTCTCCTGGAACCTACTTCTTAATCCCAAATTAGGCACGCTTTTCACTATAAATATGCCTGTTTAGGCACCCTCAATTCAGTCTCACTTGAGCTCAGACAGACACTCTGTCCATATCTCACTTGACTTCTCAGCATTGTAGGCCACGCCATGATCCTAAGGCTGTTTGCTAAGCCAGTTGTCTTCCTGGTAGCCTTCAATTTGAGCTCTGCACTGGGAATCAGCACAGTATCTCCCTCTGCAACTTGTTAAATCACCATCTGATACCACCTTTCATTTTGTTTGTCCTTGGATATGTGCGTGAGTGAATCTTTGCATGGATCATGATTATAATTGATTCATAAAATAAAACTTTTTTGGAACTTGCACTCTGGAGTTCTGTTTCTCAGAACTGGTATACACAGGCTTGATCCCCACTTTGTGTTGCCCAATCCTCTCAGCTGTTTTTAATTGAGCTACTATAATTTCCCTATTGAATATTACTTGTGGTTGCTCTCCCAAGACCCTGGCATTTTGGGTAACAATGGTAAAAAGATGGGAGGGTGTCAGTTCCTAGTTTTAACATTGTTATTTATTAAATGCTTGGGAACATTGCCTATGTTAGAAATGGTAAGAGCTCATCCACACTTACAATTTGTGCCACATGGTGCTGCACCATTTAGTATTGCTTCTTGATATGTTTTTATATTTCTTGTCACATCCTAATACAAACATTCTCCTGAGGGTTAAAGAGACCACATAATAACCCAGTTTAAATAGCTTCACTGGCTGCCAGTTTGTTTCCAGGCACAATTCAAAGTGCTGGTTTTGACCTATAAAGCCCTATATAGCTCAGGTCCAGGCTATTTGGCAGACCATCCCCCTTTGCAGACAGTGCAAAGCGCTGTTTTCAATCCCAGGAAGGGGAGGGGCAGCCGGACGCTGGGCGCCCCAACCCCTTCCTGAGGACATCATCAGAGCGCCCGTTGTTGCACATGATGGGCACTCCGATGACATCCTTCCGGCTCAGCGTCCAGACACCCTGAGCCGGGAGAGGCGCCGAAGAGGCACGCACTGCCTCTTGTGGCACCCGTTCCACGCCTTGTGGAAGGAGCGTTATTTTAGCGCTCCTTCCAGGGCTGGAAAAAGAATGGATCAGGGCCGAGGCATGCGGCAGCCTCGGTCCCAATCCGCAGCTTCTCGGGCCAGCCCATGGTGGCCTGTATCTACGTGTATAAGCTGCCCTAGGCTCTGAGATCATCAGGAGAGGCCCTTCTCTCAGCTGCACCGTCACAAGAACAGTTGAAGGGGAAGTGAGAAAGGACCTTTTCAGTGGCTGTCCAGATGTTTTTTACTTCAATTCCTATAATACCTAACCACTGCCTATGATGGCTTGGGATTATGGAATTTGAAATCCAAATCATCTGGAGCAGTGCTCTCTAGGTCCAAATATTGAGAACCAATGATCTACAGCAGGGACAGACAACCTTTTTGAGATCTGGGCCGGTCTCCCGTAGCCCAGGTCTCAGCT
>CM034710.1:89807407-89829494 GCA_020142125.1 Phrynosoma platyrhinos | reverse complement strand
CTCAGAGTCCTCCAAGTCCTCCACCTGGCTGTCCCTGACACCCACCCCATCATACAGCACCTGGGCCTCGAACTGCCAACCTTCTGTTCTTCCAATTGTTAGAATTGGCATCTTAACCACTAAGCCACTGCATCTTCATATGTTTGTACTTTGGGGTATATTTGTGGAAGTATTTATTTGTTAGTATACCCAAATTTTCTGGCTTGGACAAGCAACAACTTGAAGATGAATTTAAAAAATCAAGAAATCCCAAGAAAACTACCTTTTTTTCAGACCCTCCATTGGAGCACTGATGATAGAATAATAATAGGGGAGGTCCCCATATCTATGTCAGTGGATGGGTGAAAGGAAAAAGACTATAAGGACAGACCAATTTTTCTATCCATGGACCTCCCTCCCTATGAATGATCCTAAATCACATTATCATAAATTTAGGATTCATGATTCTGTCCTGAGACACATTAAAAAGAGAAGAATCAGGGCTGTATCTACAGTTGGAGCAACTGTAGGAATTTCCCCGAAATAAGAATCCCTTGGCTGCAAACCTGTATGTCCCAGTGTAGCATAGTGCACATATACCTCAGTCAATGTGTCCCTGGGCATTATTTCTTTAACTGAAAATATGGTACAGGAAGCAGAAATAACATGGAAAGAATAGGGATAGCTCCTATACCACAGAAAAAAAGAGCCATTCACCATGTTTCAGCAAACATTTTATTCAAAACTAACAATATGCACATATGAAATGGAACAACCAGATCAGATAAGCTTATAAAAAATTTTTAACCTTCAGGAGATCACCTGAAAGCCTGTCTTGAAAGGCATTTAGGGATTACTGTAATCTTCCTCCATTTTTCTTTTGATTTCCATTTGGGTGGTTAAACTGGTAGATCCATGTTTTCTTAACATGCTAGATGTAACAGGCAGGCCAGCCTACCTGTTCTCCCCTTTCCCTCTCTTTTGCCTTTCATCCATGCTCTTCAGGAAGGGATTTCTGAGGCCACTGTTGTACCTTGGCTGTTGGATGCTCAAGTCCTATTTCATAAAGTGGCATAGTAAAATTGTGTCTATTATGAAATGGCAAAATCAAGGTGTGATTTTTTTTTTTTTTGGCATATTTTCAAGCTGTGAATGGTTGACTCCACGGATAAAAAAATCCATGGATACAGAAGCAAACTGTACAATAAAAGGGCAGCTTACCATAAATACTGTATTATATCCAGATACCTGTAAAACAATCAGAAGCACATACTGTCCTCTTGTGCCTTAATGACATATTTATTATTATTATTATTATTATTATTATTATTATTATTATATCGAATCCCAATATTTCCTTTCAAGTGCTAAAGATATTCACAACTATTTTCTCTTTTGTTGTGCAATTCTGTTGAAATTTGACCTGAATAAGTAGGAAGCACAGTTTCAGTAGACTCCTCTCTCTCTCTCTCTCTCTCTCTCTCTCTCTCTCTCTCTCTCTCTCTCTCTCTCTCTCTCTCTCTCTCTCTCTCTATATATATATATATATATATACACACACCGTATATATATTAAAAATGTCTTCACCATAATCTCCCCATCACTTGGACAGAGTAGTCTGGGACATTTTAAGGGCACTGGAAGTGTGTGGGAAGAAACCCATATTTGTAGACACTATATTTATATGATATCTCTGTGTAAGCTTCCAGTGCTGGGGGTGGGTACAAGGACACTCAAAAGTATGTGAAGGAGTGGAGAGAAGATTCTTTATTCCACAGGCAGTTTACCTGGCACATCCCTTCTATGGAAGAAAGCTTTTATTGTAATGACTCAGTTTAAAAAAAAAAAAAAGGGGGGGAAGAGATTTAATACAGACCATAATGAGTACAATTTAACAGCTTCATAATAAAAGCAGAAAGATCTTGCTTCAGTAAAGATTTGCAAGGTCAAATTAGTTCATTACTTGTGAAATGCTTCCAAGTATTGTGTGACTCATTGTCCCAATCTCATTGAAGATAACTTGTGCCTGTGTGGTCGCATATGAGCAACTAATTTATGCAGTGTGAATTGGACTATCTAATTGTACTGAGATAATATCACAATGAGCACCATATAAATGAAAGCTTCTTTCATATCTTTCAGCTCTTCAAAGAGAATATGTATGTAAGTATGTATGGCCACTGGTTTTGACTATTTCAATATGCTCTGCATGAAGTGCCCTAGCAAGATGGTAGTACTGACTGTTGCCAACTGCTGATTTGAGTCATGGTCAGCAAACCCACATTTTCAATCTTCCCCTGCCCTCCCATCTCTCCGCATGCCTTCCAAAATGACTTTGCATGCCAGAGATGGCACACATTCCATAGGTTCACCAACATTGGGTTAGAACCCCACAAATTAGTGGTTCTCTAGAGAGCATTTAATAGATAGAAGTTGGGGAAGTCCTCTTTTGGGGGATCTGTAACTCGAAGTGGCCATGCTGGCTGGGGAGTTTTGAGAGCTAGAACCCCAAGCACATTTTTCCAAGCTTTGGAATAGTTATCTCCTATGTCCTGGTATTTAAACAAGAAGAAAGAAAGAACAAAAGATGCTCACCTCTGTGAAAGGTTATTTATTTATTTTTTATGATTTGTGGCAATAGTTTTTGTCAAATGAAGTTAATTGTCAGCAGGATGGCAATCAAATTGACTCTGACAAATAGAACATTTAAATATTCTGGGTGAATGCATATGTATCAGTCTCTCTACAAGTGCCACCGATATTAAGCCTATTGATGTGTTTGCATCTGCCCTCAGGTCACCTGCCAATTTACAGTAATACCATGAATGTCATAGGATTTTCTGTCAACATATGACAATCACATGAATAAGGGGTATTTGGGGTGGTTTGTCACTAGCTTCCTCTAATATAACCTACAGCACATGGTATTCCTTGGCAGTCCCCATATCCAGTGGCATCACTAGTGTTGGCATCACCTGGTGCAGTAACTCATGGTGTCACTCCCCCCAATGACCTCCTCCCCTTACCATACCATACATGTTTTTTGTACTAATGTTACTTGTAAATTGTAAGGCCTGCATATCACTGATTACCATGGAAATAGTTGTGACATAAACAACTAGCAAAATTAGAATTATGCCTTTAAATTACAATATCATATGCACAACTTCAGTGCATTTACATATATATAGTTTCATATGGTTAAAGTGGCAGATTGAATTGAGATTTATTTTCCTCTAAAGGTTTTTGTGTTCATTTTTAGGCCATTCCCATTATAACTGTGAAGAAACTTTAGTAGCAGGAATTTTCAACATAACCTGTTTAACAGATGTTAATCTGAAGCTGAAGATGGTAAAATATCTGCGACCAGATCTACGTTGTCAGATTTACTTTGGTATGCTGGAATTTGATGAAGATACCCCATGTTCACCAATTCATTCATTGAAATTAATAGGTGTCAATAAAGAATAAAGAATTACTTATTTTCAGAGAAATATCTCCCATGTGTCTGCATTTAGTGACAGAGTTCTCTCTGGGTGGGGGAACTCTAATCAAGGTCTGATTGGAATGCAGGTAGGGGCCAAAGCCTTGCAGGTTGAAAGTCTCAAGTAGCCCAAGCATTCTGTTAAAAAGGCCATAAGGTCTCTTGAGTGATGACCTCTGTTTGAGAGCCCAGTGAGTTGCCATCTTGCAGTGTAGTCTATCCTTGGCTAGTTTGTTTCAGAATGTGTTCTGAATGCACCCAAAGGATGACTATAGCAATGCATTCTATAAATGGAAGCCATTTCTGTAGATAGACACTATGGGGCTTTGGGCCAGTCTTCTCATTAGACAGATTGAAGCTGCAAGCTCAGGGAAGAGACTGCTGAGGGAAAGAAAGCAAATAAAAATTGCATATGACGCACAGCCTGCCTTGTAGCTCTTAGCGTAGTCTTCAGCCCTCAGGTATCATAGAGGATGCTGCTATTCCTTCCCTACTATTGAAGAATTATTCAGTTGGTCAGCTTTTCTATGCTGAATACGGCATATGTCTTCTTATCCTATCAGTCCACAAAATGTCTTGGACCATCCTGGGAGGTTCTCACTTTTTGCCCACAGCAATAACAAGAGAAAATCAATAAGTAGATAATTTCCTGTTTTGGGGTAGTATAGCTCTACAAATGAAGTAGGGGGATCGAATTTCTGAGATGAAACAGAAGCAAAAGATCTTGCCTGAGTTAAGTCAGTATCTCAATGAGAACTTGGGTCACACATCCTATTCTCAGCTTTTTTTTATTTATTTAAAGCAGGGGTAGGCAACCTTTCCCCTTTAAAGGCCAAGTGACTTCAGTTCCCAGAAGCCTCAGCCATGTTGGCCAATAGTCCCATGTTGGCCAATAGCTCCTGGGATTCTGGGAGCTGAAGTCCCTCTGCCCTTAAATGGGAAAGGTTGCCTACCCCTGATTTAAAGGAAACATGTGATTTTTAGATATCATATTATATTCCTACAAATTAAAAATTAAGTTTTAAAAAATGATGTATTTATTTTTAGAGTGCCCACATAGTGTAGTGGTTAGACTACAACTCTGCAGATCAGGGTTTGATTCCCTGATTGGCCATGAAACCCACTGGATAACCTCGGGCAAGTCACATGCTTTCAGCTTCAGGGGATGGCAATGGCAAACCACCTCGGGATGAATCTTGCCAAGAAAATCCCATGATAGGGTCACCATAAGGTCTTTGGGTCACCATGTGCTGAAAATGACTTGAAGGCAAACAACAACACAAATGACCCTTATTTAGTGAAACTTCACAGCCAATGGGCTGCTAATTGAACAAGCCTGCTGATTTGCTCTTATACTGACATGTCAGCCAATCTTTTGAGAATGCCATGGTTCCTTACAAAAAATAAATAAATTCATTAGGTTATTACAGTGTAGTCTGATAATAAACAAATTTTGTGAAATGGAACAAACTGGAATTAAAGTAAACAGACAGACAGACCAATCGATTGATCAATCGATTGATTAGGCAAACCTTTTCAATTAATGAAATTATTATTATTTTCCTATCAACAATCTTATACATTCAAACAAAAAGAGAATAGTGGTGGGGATGGATAAGGAGGAATAAAACTTCTCCCTCTCTCACTCAAAGCAGAGGTCACCAAATGAATCTGTGTGGTGAAAGACTCAGGAAGTCCTTCACACAATATGTAGTTAGAGTACAAAATCCACTTTCACAAGATGTGATGATGGTCTTTAAACCAGTGTCTTTAAACATGGTTTAGATACATAAACAAATTCATGAGAATAAGGCTTTCAACAGCTTTACCCATCATGGCTATGTCAGAAGCAGCATGTATCATAATACTACTTCCTGGAGTACAACATCTGGGCACTCATGTCATATCTGTGGCCCTCCAACAAATATCTAGTTGGCCACTCTGAGAACAGAATAGTAAATGATAGATTTTTGCTCTTTGTTTTTATGATAAATAGCAGCCAAAATATGCTTAGTTGTTGCTGTCTGACAGTTGTGCATTTAGTAGCTAAAAGGCAGGTGGAATTTCATCAAGATACATGGGCCACAATCCAGAACATGTGTTCTTAAAGCCTATTGATGTCTTTCTGAATTAAGGGTATGTAATTCTTTGGTGGATTGTCTTGCTGGCAACTGGTGCTGGATGTACTCTTGGAATATATAAATCAGACCTTCTGATTTCACAGAGAACAGTTGGATGACTTGCTTTTCCACAGTTTTGTTTTGTTTTTTCTCCCTTCTGTCTCTTCACCCCCTCTCTCCCACTTCCCAATCTTTCTTTCAGTCTGTTTTGAAGTTGGCTCTTTGCCTTCCGTTCTCCTCAGTGCTCACTCAGCACTCCACAAACTACATTTACAAAATGATGGAGACACCATCTGGTATACTGCCAGTGTAGCTCGGTTGAGAAAGAGAAAGGATGTAGCACTCTGGACACTCTCCCATGTGACTAAAATAGTGACAATAAAAATTATATTCCTAAGGAGTCACATCTAACATGTTTTGTAACTGTAGATTTCTACTTCATTTGTTTGCAACTCATTTCATCAAAGATGCTTTCTCTGGTGCTTAGGGAAAGGGGATGAGAGATGTGATGGCTTAGTGCAGGGGTAGGCAACCTTTCCCCTTTAAGGGCCAAGGGACTTCAGCTCCCAGAATCCCAGGAGCTATTGGCCAACATGGGACTATTGGCCAACATGGCTGAGGCTTCTGGGAGCTGAAGTCCCTCGGCCCTTAAAGGGGAAAGGTTGCCTACCCCTGGCTTAGTGGTTAAGATGCCAGTTCTGATGATCAGAAGAAGGTTAGCAGTTCGAGGCCTGAGTGCTGCATGATGGGATGAGCTCCTGTCACTAGTCCCAGCTTCTGTCAACCTAGCAGTTCGAAATCATGCAAATGCAAGTAGATAAACAGGTACCACTTTGGTGGGAAAGTAACAGCGTTCGGTGCAGTCATGCTGGCCACAGGTCCACTATATTCATTTTCAGACAACACTGGCTCTTCAGCTTAATAATGGAGATGAGCACCACCTGCTACGGTCAGTTATGACTAGACATGCATGTCAAGGGACTACCATCATCTGCTAATATGAGCTTCAGCTGGGAAAGAATAGAATTCTGAAGAGGTGTCTCTTTCCTCTGTAACTCTGGCAGAAATTATAAGATGAGAACTGGTGAATCAAGGATGTAATTTTATTTAGGAAAAGAAATGAATTTTTGTCTTCCACTCTGACTAGAATCTGAGATGAATGAGGGCCCTACATCCTGATACAGTGTTCTAAGGTAGTCAAGTCATTAATGTAAAGTACATGTGCTGTGGAAATCCCATGAAGCTAACAAATTCAATAGACACTTTCGGCCTTTGCAGACTGTCAGAAATAGTGCAAATTGAGTCCACTTTAACTGCCCTGACTCAGTGCTAGGGAATCATGGGAACTGTAGTTTATTGTGGCACCAGAGCTCTCTGGCAGAGAAGGCTCAATGTCTCAGAAAAAAATACAATTCCCATGATTCCCTAGCACTGAGCCAGGGCAGTTAAAGTGGACTCAATTTGCACTATTTCTAGCATTCTGCAAAGGCTTCTAGACATCAGTAGGTCATATACAGGCTTGTAAACAGACTTTCACAATCCTTGCTATATAACTCATTCCCCAGTCTCTTGGTATGGTAGGAAGAATGTAACTTTCACAGTGTCAGCTTGTTCTTTTGAAGGAATTTCTCTAGAACCATGAAACATAAATAGAAGTGATTCAAACAATTTGGGTGGTTAGCACATGCAAAGCCATGTTAGTCTTCCCTTCCTCTGATAGTATGTAGTGTGACTGCCAACAAAAGACAAGGTAAACAGTAGTTGCCTCCAGAGTCCCTTGCTGAGCATGTGTAGGGAGCAAAACAAACAAAAATGGGAAAAGCAGATCAGCCTGGCCTCACCAGATTTTTAAAAACACAGGTCTATATTTTGGCTTATTATTATTATTATTATTATTATTATTATTATTATTATTATTATTATTATTATTATTATCCCATCCCTCTGCAGAGCAATTGGGGCTGCTTACAATATAAAAATTTCCATACAGATATGTTAATACAATGTAAACAGAACCTAAAAATGCTGAAACCACCCATCCCAGTCTAGGCCCAATGGAGATGGGCCTGCATCTCTCCCCCAGATGACGTCAGCCCTGGTGGTGCAGTGGTTAAATGCCTGTACTGCAGCCATTCACTCATAGACCACAAGGTTGCGAGTTCAATAACAGCCAGGGCTCAGGCTTGACTCAGGTCTGCATCCTTCCAAGGTCGCTAAAATGAGTACCCAGATTGTTGGGGGGCAATCAGCTCACAGTTGTAAACCGCTTAGACATCCCATAGCATGATATGAAGCGGTATATAAATAAGCTGCTTTGCTTTGCTTTGTTTATATAAGGTTTAACTGATCTGGTTGTTTCATTGCATCTGATTAAAAAGTTTGTTGAGACATATTAAACTGCTTTTCTTTTTTGTGGTGGAGGAAGCTTTTCTACTCTTTCCATGTTATTTCTGCCTCTGGTACCGAATTTTCTGATAAAGAAGTAATGCCCAGGAACACATCTACTTCATTAACTCATACAACTGAATCCTGATAAGAGAGAAATAGAGAACTAGAGGTAGCCATTTTGGCATACCCTCCAACATTTCACAGGTAAAAACCAAGCCAAGCAACATCAGAGTGTAGTCAAGATGGTAGAAGAGAAAGAAAATACAAGCACTTTGCCATTGCCTGAGTCTACAGGGAAGAGTAAGATTCCATCTCGCCTTTTCCCCTTGCTGAGTTAACTGAATGCTAACTACTTTTGCACTTTGAACACAGTTTGTAGCAAGTGAAGTAAGCTGAGGACAAAGAGAAGAAATGATAGGAGAGGAGAGAAACTGGACATTTTAAAAGCAGCTGAAAAAAAATCTGATGATAGAAGAATAAATGAGACTGTCCCTGCTAAATCACAACAGTAGGAGGGTATGAGTTTAAGAATGTGGTGAAGGAAGGTTTGATGCAAGTAAAAGCCAACCCCTTACTGGTCCTGAGGAATTTGGGATACAAAAGTAATAGTCAAGGCAGTATTTCCCTCCTTCTATTGTTAGAAACAAAGGCAATTCCATTGAGATCTAGCCTGTTTCTGTCCTGTGTGCAGCTACAATCCCCTTTGTAGGGAGAATATAGTGAGTCCCTCAGGAGTCCCTCTGTACTGACATATCTGGGAACAAACTGACATAGTGTAAAAAGTAAAGTGTATCAATGATAACCGGTTTCAATTGTTTTACTTTATCCAGAGCCAAAAAACTCAGAGAGTTTCATTCCATGTGCTCCTTCTAATTCAGGATTCTCCTGATGCAGCTGAATTCTTATCTTCAGATCTAAATGTTATGTATCCAGGGCAGCTGTGTTAAATTAAGAGACAGAGTTGCTAGATAGGTTGTTTCTGGCACCAAGATTTAGGTAGATGAGTTTTTCTGGCTGAGGTAGCTGGTTTACAGGGTTTGGAAGTGTCCCTCAGTTCAAATATGTCTCTGAAGGCCTAGGTGGTCTCAGTGGTCAGAAGAGCTTAGGGCTACTATGGAGGAATGCAGACGGCTAAAAGCACATGGCAAATGCTCTGATGACGTCCTTCAGGCTCAGCATCCGGACATGCTGAGCCAGAAGGAGCACGGAAGAGGCGCCCGCTGCCTCTTCCGGCACCCCTTTTGGGTCCTCTGAAAGGAACACTATTTTAGCACTCCTTTTCAGAGGCGCCATAAGGATGGATCGGGGCCGAGGAGTGGGGCAGCCTCAATCCCAATCTGCGGCTTCTCAGGGCGGCCCACAGCCGCCCGTCTGTAAAGGCCCTATAGCTGCTTTGCTGTCTGTGGCTATTTCTGGACCAGTACAACCCAGTGGCATCACTAGGGGGTGCGGGGGGTGCAGACCACACCAGGTGACACCTTAAGAGAGGGTGACACCATTGTTCCTCACACACTACCTTTTAGCAGAAATGGGCCATGGCATTCACCTGCTTCCCTTTAAAATGCTTTAATAGATGGTGGGAGTGGGATCAAGCTCAGTGGGAGGATAAAGGAGAGCCCCATATTTTTAAAAAATTAAAGTTTCAAATTTCAAAACTTGAATTTTTTAAAACTTTTTTTAATTTTTAATTTTTTGGGAAAAAAATCTTTAAAAACATCAAAATTTAACCATATCTTCACTAGGTGTGTGTAAATACATTTAGGTTGTGCATATCATATTGTAATTTGAAGGTATAATTTTAATTTTGCTAGTTGTTTTTGTTACAACTATTAGCATTACATCCAGTGATATATAGGAATTATTATTTATGAGTAACATTAGTCCAAAAAAGCATTACTAAGGATTTTGTATGGTGTGAAATGGGAGGAGGTCAATGGGAGGGGGGTGACACCATAAGTTACTGCACTGGGTGACACCAACCCTAGTGAGGCCACTGATACAACCTCTATACCAGTATTTCATACATGAATAAATTGTGGATGTGAGTGTTGCCATGCTTTCTACATGGGACATGGGAAGCCATCTTGAATCCCATTTGGGGAGAAAGGCAGGATACGAGTTAAATAAATACATACATGCATACTTTCCTTGACTATCACCAGCATTTAGTGCAGAAAGATTCAGCCAAGAAATTGTCTCTTTGCTTGCTTGCTTGTTTGTTTTTACATATGTGTGTGTATATATATATATATACCCAGCTTTTCCTCAATGCCAGGACTCAAGGGAGCCTACAAAGTTAAAACTAGTACAGTGGGCCCTTGGCATCCACTGGGGTTTGGTTCCAGGGCCACCTATAGATAACAAAATCTGTGGATGTTCAAGTCCCATCATATACAACAGATAATTAAATGATGTCCTTTTTATAAAATGGCAAAATTAAAGTTTGTTTTTTGGAACTTACATGTTTTAAAAATATTTTCAAGCCATGGATGCTGGAGCCCATGGATAAAGAATTTGTGGATACGGACAGTGAAGTATGCAGATAAAAGTCCACATCACTGAGACATACACATGTTAAAATATAATTAAACTCAAAATAAAATTAGGTTGTTGGTTTTTGTTAGTTTTTTAAAAATACCCTGAGTATATCCACATTGCAGAAGTAAAGCAGTTAGACACTACTTCAACTGCCATGACTCTATCCTACAGAAACCTGAGATTTGTAATTTGGTGACATATTCAGCCTGGTCTGTTAGAGTGCTCTGGTGCCTGCCTCACCAGATGCTCCAAATGGCTCTGGATGCAAGTACGGCCATCTGCAAAACAGAGTAACCTAGGATTTAAGATTGTTTGGTGAGGCTTTGCTTGTGGCACACATAGCAAAGCATTCTCCAACTCTGGACATACAATTGTCCTCTGGGCTGTTTCATTTCAGCCCAAGGAAAAATACTGTATATACTTGACTAACCACCTTTGCAGACAGCGCAAAGCACAGTCTTCAATCCCAGGAAGGGGAGGGACAGCTGGATGCCAGACGCCCCAACCCCTTCCTGAGGATGTCATCGGAGCACCCGTCATTGCACATCCAATGACATCCTTCCGGCTCAGTGTCCAGACATGCTGAGCTGGAAGAGATGCCGAAGAGGTATGCACAGCTTCTTGCAGCACCCTTTCCATGCCTTGCGGAAGTAGCGCTCCTTCCAGGGCCGGAAAAAGAGTGGGCCGAGGCATGTGGCAGCCTCGCCCCAATCCGTGGCTTCAACGGGCAGCCCATGGCCGCCTGTCTGGAGAGGCCCTATAAGTCAACCTCATGTATAAGTCTAAGGCAGCTTTGGGGGCCAAAATTAGGTATTTTCATATGACCCGTGGATAAGTTGAGGATAAAATTCTCAATCTTCCTCCCACTCCTCCACAGCTTGGCTGTCCCCTCAGCTGGGGAGGAAGCTTGAGGGGTGAGCATCTACTCTTCCTCCCCCTCCGCAGCCCAGCTGTTCCCCTGGGAGACAGGCAGGCTGGGGAAAGGCTTGGGGGAGGAATGCTTGCCTTGCTTCCTCATCCCCAACCTGGCTGTCTCCCCTCTCCTGATCATGGCTGTCCTCTGAAGAGCAGACATGGTTGGGATGAGGCTTGGTGGGCAGCCACTTGCCTTCTTCCCTTCACCCAATCATGGCTAAGAGGCCATGGAACACACTAGGTGACCTTGGGCAAGTCGCACACTCTCAGCTTCAGAGGAAGTCAAAGACAAAACTTCTCTGAAAAAATCTTGCCAAGAAACTCCCCTTAGGGTTGCTCCATGTTGGAAATGACTTGAAGGCACACAACAACACCAAACTTACCCCCCAAAGTTAGGTAACATTAGAAACATTTTATGTTTTGCAGCTTTTTATCTAATATGCATGCATGGTTATAGGAGACAACAGGACATTAGTAAAGAAGATGGTAACATCTTTTCTGTAGTGTGGTGTCAAACACATACAGCATAATTTTATTGGTGTGTAGGTCTCTGATCTGAGTATTTGAACTTTGGAAATGACCTATCCAAGTTACCTAAAGTGCAGTCATAGAAGTAAATCCTGTTGAGTTAGGGCTTACTGTCAGGTAAGTAGATATAAAATAACAGTGTAAAATGAAGAACTTGTACACAAAACAGATAAACAGGATGAAGATTCATGAAAATAACCTCATGCAAAACTCGTCTGTACCAGTGGAACTATCTACAGAATGTACTCTTTAGGATCTAATAGGAGATACTTTCATCCAGGAAGGTATTGTGAGTATTTGACACCCTAAATCCTTTTAACACACAAACAAATGAAAATGTGAAAACATCTCTTGTAGGAATGAGTCTCCAGCTCTTCAGCATAGCTTCTTTATATCCTGGAAATATATAGCCAGTCACTTCCATTTATTAGTGACCTTTTAGAAGCCAATTCTGAATAAATGCAACAGTTCCATTTGACTATAAAATTGCACATTTCAGTATAAGGACACACAATTACATGTATGCTCTCTCTCTCTTTCTCTCTATGTGAATACAATACACACACGCACATTTATAACTGAAATTTTGTGAATTGTGTGCACAACACACAAAGGATTATTCTTTTTAAAAAATTAGCTTTATTGTTTAAAACACATACAAAAACAAGCCCCACATTCAACAAATTCTTAAAAATACTTCTTGCACTGATCACTTACAACTTTCCATGATCATATAAAATAAAAGTTTCCACAATCATAATCCCTTATTCCACTAGATCAGGGGTAGGCAACCTTTTTGAGCCGGGGGCCGGGTTGCTGTCCCTCAGACAATTGGGGGTCCGAAGCACCAAAAATAAATAAATAAAAATAAAAAATTATTTAAAAAAATTAAAAAATATGCATGCACACTCTCTCAGCCCCAGAAAAGCCATGGCAAAACCCCTGTGGATATTTTGCCAAGAAAACCCTGAGAACAAGTAATAACAACAATAATCAATATCATCATGGCGTGTGGTGACGGTGGCAGCAGCAGGACCAGCCTGGGGCCGGTCCAAAGGCCTCGGGGCCGCATCCGGCCCCCGGGCCTTTGGTTGCTTACCCCTGCACTAGATCACCATTTCATTATAACATTTTATTGTACAGCAAATTCCTTTTTCATTTAACTAAACTAATTTTCCCTCATTTATTTTCTTCTGTAGTCCCATTATTATATAATCTTATATAACCTCCCATCTTTCCTTATTCTCTCTTCCTTATCTTTTTTTATTGTTGCTCTTTAAATATATACATATATACAAATAAGTTTAATCCATTCATCCATTATCAATTAAACACTATTATCTTACATTTGTTTTTCTTAAGCCTCTTCAGTATATATCATCTCACTTTCAATATGCTTCCAAATATATCTAGGTAATTATCTATTGTAATTCCAAAATGAATCTATTTTATCCCATTTCTTTTTATGTTGTTGGGTTGTGTGACTGTCATTAGTTTGTCCATTTGGGCTACCTCCCTCAATCTTATTTTCCAATCTTCCATTGAAGGGGTTTCCTTTTCTCCCCAATACTTGGCATAGGTTATGCGTGCCGCAGTGATCAAATGTAACACTATTTGGGCCAGTCTGGGGGTGGAGTTTGGGTGGGGCAACCACACGCCAGCCACCCCAGCTCCACCCTGACACTGTCCTGATGCCGTACACCCATACGCACAGTGCGTGGCGTGTAGACATGCTGCGTCAAAAGGGCGCAGAAGAGTCATGGCGCTGGCTCTTAGGGTAGCCTTTTGCTGCCCCTAAAAGAGCAGCATTTTGCTGCTCTTTTGGGGGCGGCAAAAGAGAAGATCGGGGCCGCGGCGTGGGGTTGCCATGGCCCTGATCTGTCGCTAGCAGGGGCGGCCCAGAGCCGCCCAGAACTGGCCATCTGTAGAGGCCCTACAATTATTTCTTCTTGTTTGAGGTGATCTTCCAAATCATCTGTTATATTAAGTAAGAACAGCTCCAGGCTCATCCTAAGATCTTTTTGTAATGTTGCTATTATATTTTTGTGGATTTCTTTCCAAAATTTCTTAGCTGTTTTGCATAACCATCACATGTGGTAGAACTTACCATTAGGTTTTCCACATTTCCATCAATTACCGTATCTCTATTTTTATTATAAAATTTTGCAAGTTTTGAAGGGGAGAGATACCACCTGTAGAATAGTTTGTAAAAGTTTTCTTTAAGGCTATTGCATTTGGTAAATTTTATATTGTGTTTCCATTTTTTCTCAACTTGTTATGGGTATTTGTTTCCTATATTTTGCATCCATTTTATCATGTTTTCTTTCATTGTTTCTTCCTTCAATTCTATATCTTGTAGTATAAGTATCCATTATCATATGTCTTTCTAGGATTTTATCCAATTCTTTTAACTCATTTTCAGTTCCAGTGCTCTTAATGTCTTTCTTATATCTTTCTAATAATTATCTGTAAAATAGCCAATGAACGTCTGTTTCTTCAGTTTGTAATCCTTCTTTTGCTTTTATTCTGTCTCCTTTTAAGATATCTTCGTACCTGAGCCATTTCTCTCTGTATAGGTTTTCCCCTTTATGGACCTTTGCAGACCGGCCCAAAGGGCCAGCCTAGAGGCAGAGTTGGGGCGAGGCAGCCACACACCAGCTGCCCCAACCCCACTCCAATGCCGTCCTGATGCCGCATGCCATTATGCATGGCGTGTGACATCAGGACGCCCTTCCGGCGCAGCGTTCAAACACGCTGTGCTGGAAAGGACAAAGAAGAGCCATGCGCTGGCTCTTAGGGCAGCCTTTTGCCGCCCCCAAAAAGAGCAGCATTTTGCCGCTCTTTTCGGGGCGGCAAAAGGGAGGATTGGGGTCATGGCGTGGGGTTGCTGCAGCTCTGATCCACCACTTCCCAGGGTGGCTCTCTGCCGCCCGTCTGCAGTCGCCCTATGAAAGGCTTCCTGTGTCAGGTCCAAAACACACCACAGAAATAATCCAGTTTGAGACCGCTTTAACTGCCTTGGCTCAGTTCTAGGGAATCACGGGAATTGTATTTTGTTGTAGCACCAGAGCTCTCTGACAGAGAAGGTTAAATGTCTCACAGAACTACAGTTCCCAGAATTCCCTACCATTGAGCCAGGGCAGTTAAAGCGGTCTCAAACTGGATAATTTCTGCAGTGTGTTTTGGATAACAATTTCATGGGAGCCAGTTTTCCTGTCTGCTGGCTCAAGAACCATGCAGAGTTACAGACATTTTTACACTTATTTAAAATTATTTGTCTAACATATTTTCTTTAGGATCATAGGAAGCTGCCTTACATTGAGTCATAACATTGATCCATCTAACTGAGTATATTCCAAGGATGGGGAATGTGTAACCCTAAAAGTATTCTTCAACTTCAACTTTAACTCCCATTGCCCCTTCTCATATACTGGCTTGGTCTTTATGAGAGTTGCAATCCAGCAACATCTGGAGGACCACACATTCTCTAACTGTTGTCAATGCCCTATGGCAGGGGTAGGCAACCTTTCCCCTTTAAGGGCCGAGGGACTTCAGCTCCCAGAATCCCAGGAGCTATTGGCCAACATAGGACTATTGGCCAACATGTCTGAGGCTTCTGGGAGCTGAAGTCCCTCGGCCCTTAAAGGGGAAAGGTTGCCTACCCCTGCCCTATGGAGTAACAATGCCACTGCAGGGTTTTAGACAGCTTTTTGACATCCACTCAAGAGATGTTAGAAACTGAACCTGAGATTTACCATGTATGCCAAGCTACTGGGAAGCTGGCCTCTCTCCCCCTTTCCCCCTTAAATTTTATTTACATCAAGCCAATGGCCATTGCAATGATAACAAGTACAAACAAAAACTGAAGATTTCTCTCCTTTCTTCTTCTTCTTAGCTCTTAAACATTTAAACTGTATTGATCAACATTCCCCCAAAATCCAGATTTTTGGATTACATCATGATACCACAGCCAGCTGTTTGTGGGCTTATAAATTGCAGTCTGATATATCCGGGGGCACTCTGTTGGTGGAAACTAATGCAAACAACAATGCGGGAAGATAAATTCACCAGGAAAATTGCATTGACTACATGGTGGAATAGTCCACTTTCCATCAAGCCCAGTCCACTGCAATTCAAGTACTGAGAGTTTAACTCTAATGATGGGCATTCAGATGTATATTCACAGTTACTCTGCATCACGGAAATCCCACATTATTAGCAGTAGAAGCTGAGAAAATATATCTTCAATGAATTGGTGAAAAGAATCACATTTCCTCTGAAATGTGTTGGACAGCCCTGAGATTTGTTTCCTGAGATAGAACTTCTTTTCCACCACTCCCACAAGATGCAGAGTATTTCTTCAGCAGCTGTTTGTTTCCTGAAAAGAGAATTGTGGGGTGCAATTTGGTTCAGAGCCCAGCTGGGTTACCTTCATCTGGATCTAATTCAGATTGAATCAATTCATATCCATTCTGTTTTGGTCTAGACCTGGAATCTGAATCTTGATTCAGGAATTCAGATCATTGGGCATCCTGAATTGACTTGCACTGGGAAAACAAAAATGGCTATAAGGAGCCCTGGTGGTGCAGTGGTTAAATGCCTGTACTGTAGCCACTCACTAACAAATAATAAGGTTGAGAGTTCAATACCAGCCAGGGGCTCAGGGTTGACTCAGCCTGATATCCTTACGAGGTTGCTAAAATGTGTACCCAGCTAGTTGGGGCAATTAGCTTACACTTTGTAAAATACTTAGGGGATGCTTAAGTGCACTGATATAAAAATAGAAATGTACTTGCTATTGCTATTTATTTGATTTGATTTTTGCACATCCACATATAATTGAGAGATGTGGTAGACTACAAAAAGGGGCTTAACTCAGCCCAATTTCACCCAGGAGTTTAGGTACTATGCAGTACCTAAGTACCTAACTTGCAGAGGGGTGGGATAATTATAATTATAATTATAATTATAATTATAATTATAATTATTATTGGGATGTATTATATAATTTGTAATTTTAACTTTTGTTAGCCACCTCGATTACACTCAGAGGGGCGGGGTAAAAATACATTTTATTATTTAAAATTTTATTATTATTATTTCTTGAGCTAACCTGGTTTATCAAAGACCAAAACTTTGTTTACTAATAGGGCTTTGTAAATTAATACCCACACCCTAAACAAGTGTTTCCCAAACTTTGGTCTTCCAGGTATTTTGGACTTCAACTCTCAGTAGGCCTAGAAGGTTTGGCCAGCAATTAGGAATTCTGAGACCTGAAGTCCAAAACATCTGGAGGACCAAAGTTTGGGGCGTACCTTGGTAGCAGATCAACAACCAGCATAGAATGGGATGGAAGCTAGCATACCAAGTTCCGACAGCGAAACCATCATTCTTAATTCCTCAGTGAGGAACATGGCAACATCTTAGCAAATACTATTTGTAATTTGGTGAGACACTACAGCAAACTGGCTGAGAATTCTAAATTGCTTTCTCTACACTGCATATCCTAGGATTCTGTGGCATTTAAGTGGAATCATAGCAATAATATGTCATGAGAAAGGGTCTGGAAGCATCATCATTTTGGCCTCTTCATGGTATGATGAGCTTGTTTCCATAGTGATGCTGAATAATATTAAAGGCCAGGCTTTTCATTTTCAACTCCAGCCTACATAAGGCGATAGGGGAAGGACACATGCCTGCCTTTGATAAATTAATCTAAATAAATGCCACATATAACATCAAAAATACCCTCACAAAATAGGGAGCTGTGTGAGTGTGTGTATTCTCTGCAGTGTTTAAAGTTATAGTCAAAAATCAGTATCAGTTAAGTCAATTCAGTAATTTTTGCCATTCACTATTAATAAGTCAGTAATAAAGATATCAAAAAAAAGAAACAGAAATGGTATGCCAAGCACCATCTTCATAGTGCTATGATTTAATAATGTTCCCTGCATCACCAAGCAACACAATGCAAATAAGGGGCAAACTGAAAAACACCAAGCCCCATGAGAAAACTGTAGTTTCTAGATTATGATTAGACCATAACATCAATAGCAGTGAATAAAACTGCACTGTGTAATTGGTGATAGGGAATTTTGAATACTAATGCAATTGAATATTATTGATTCACTCAGTATTGACATATCTAGACATCACTAGACAGAAGTCTATGGAAACAAGGGCCACTAAGAGATTATATACTCTGGCTCCAGAAAAAATCACAATAAGGGGAAGACTAGTTTGCTCTCAACTATTGGGTAGAGGAGCAGCTCTGGGAACCTTGATTCCTTCTGTACTGCCAGAAAGAGCAGTCAGGGTACGTTTACATTGTAGAAGCAATATAGGGCCTCAGCAGACGGCTTAAAAAGCCGTCCTGGAGGCAGGGAAGAGGAGGGGCAGCCGCATGCTCGGCACCCCTTCCTCCTCCCGAGGTTGCCCTCGGAGCCGCTGGCCCTCCGCATGGCCGGCGCTCCAAGGGCAACCTCCTGCCACAGCATCTGGACACGCTGCAGCAGAAAAGTCAGTGAAAGTGCGCCGCAAGCTTTTGCGGCGCACTTTCACTGACTTGTGAAAAGAGCGCTATTTTAGTGCTCCTTTCAGGGACAGGGAAGGTGCGCCGCAGGATCGAGGCGTGGGGATGCCTCGGTCCCGCGGCGCACCTTCCCAGGGCGGCCCCATGCCGCCAGTCTGCTTCCCCCCCATAGTTTGACACCACTTTAAGTGCTATAGCTCATCCTATGGAATTTTGGGATTTGTGGTTTTACAAGGTCTTTACCCTTTTCTGCCAAAGCATGATGGTACCTCACAAAACTACAAATCCAGGGATTCTGTAGGATGGAGCCATGGTGGTTAAAGTGGTGCCAAAATTCCTACAATGTACTGTAGATGCACCCTCACTTGCAACTGCTACTTGGAACTAGTTTAGGCAATAGTTGTTCGTCAACTACCGAATCAGAGAAAGCATCAAAAAGAGGATGAAAAGCTCTAGATGATTTGTTGCACCTCACCTCGGGCCCTGGTGGGCTGGGAAATTATACATGAACACCTTAAATAACTAAATAAAAATAAATATGATTTGCTTTTTTGAGAAGGAAGTTATTGAAACCATCTGTAAGGTGCTTTGAGAATTATTTGTCTGACAAAGTGGGAAAATGAATGACTCCTTACCACTTGGTATATTGCATTTGAAGAAGTAGATTTATATCCACAAAAATATGTTAAAATAACATGAAGGTACTGCCATATTTCCTTTTTTTTTTCTTCCCTTCCCTTCTTCCTTTTTTTCCTTGCCATAAGACTCGGAGAAGAGACTAGAAAGAGACAATTTCACTTGCACCTTCTTGAGCAATCTTTTTTGGCAAGACTTTAGTCCTTGCTCATGACTCACTGCAGTCCTATAGATTTACTTAGAAGTAAGTCCCACATACAGCAGGTAAACCTGTACAGAATTATAGCCTGAGGAGAAAGGCTTTTGTCACCAAAACTGCTGCACCATTCCTGCTGTCATAGGCCAGTGTATGTACTGATAGGACTTCTCTTGAGACAAAGCAACTGGGTGCAGAGGTCTTCCTTTCAGTTGGTTTTATAACTTTTACTGGAGGCTCTTTGTTTTAGAAGAGCTAAAAATAGTTACAGAAAGAATTTTCTTTTTAAAAAAGCAATTGTAAAACAGTCAAAGAGTTTATTGGGATTCTTCACTGGACGAAGCTGCTGGTCTAAGATGATAAATCATTAAATAATCCTGCACAGCTCTTTGGGGGAAAATTAGCTACTCAGTTTCAAACAATATATCCAGAAATGTCACTCAGCATCCTGGGTTAATTCTACAAAGCACTGAAGGGTATTGCTTAGAGTGTGGATGATAAATTAACCCTGAAATCAGATCTTCTAATCCTTGTATAGCTTGTGCTCTCATCTCTTATGGAAAATTAAGACCAACTAACATTACTGGATTATTTTTTGACATGCCTTTGCTTTCAAAAGAGACAGCATGGCATGGTGCTTTGAGTCTTGGATTGGGATTCTGGGAAAGCAGGGTTCAAATCCCTGCATGGCCATGGAAACTCACTGGGTCACCTTGGGCAAGTCACATTCTCTCAGCCTCAGAGAAAGGCAAAGGCAACCCCCCCTGAACAAATCTTGCCAAGAAAAACTTGTGATAGGGTCACCATAAATCAGAAATGACTTGAAGACACCCAACAACAAACTGTATCAGAAGCTATGATGCATAATGTTAAAGTGGCAGAGCTACACTGCTTACACAATATGCAACCATGCTAATGAATTGTGGTAAAGCTTAACAGAAAACTATGCAAGATGTTTAGTTCTACAGTGGGAACTACCACTATGTAAGGAGGGCTCCCATTGTGCAACAGGGTTCCCAATAAGCAATGGGATGTGTTGTACATCAGGTCATGTTGTGTATTGGGACCCTTTGCAATGCTCATGCTTTTGGCTCCTCTTGTGCATTGTGCAAATAAATCTTGCCAAGAAAACCCTGTAATAAGTTCACCTTAGCATCTCTCTATAAGTCATAAACAACTTGAAAGGACACAACAACAAATTGGCTTGCAAATTTCTCATTTGATAGAGACAGCTCAGAAAACACTGAGGAAGAGTACTTTCACATGAACTTTTATTGTGAAAACATCCTGCTCCATTCACAGAATTTTACAGGAAATCTACTCTAGACATTTTCTTCCATTTCTCACGTTGCCATGTTTATTAGTCACTTCTTCCCTCTTTTCTTTTATCAAAAAATATTAAGGAAAGACATTTAAAAATGGAACAACTCCATAAGTCTTTTGATTGGTAGCATTAGGAATGATCTCTTTGGAAGCATCCCATTAAAACTGAAGCATAGTGTAGTGTAGTTTTATATATATAAATTAAAGACTTCAACATTTCAATCTGTATTTCATGACATTGTGTTCCTAAGAGTGATTTGTAGTCATTTTAAGAAGTATACACATTTGTAATAGTGGAAGAATTTAAATATTCTATGTTATTACTTTTACTTTATTGTATTTTAATTTACTTAGGGCCAATGCAGACCAGCCTAAAGGAGCAGCACAGAGCCGCCCCTGGGAGTGGCGAATCGGGGCTGCAGCAAACGCATGCTGCGGCCCCTGAGAAAAGGCTGCACTTTCAGCTGTGACGGCAGCTTTTCTGCACCCTTTTGGCACAGCATGTGTGCATGCTGTGCCAAGAGGGTGTCCTGACACCACGCACCATGCAAATGGATGCATGGCATCAGGACAGTGTCGGGGTGGAGTCGGGGCGGCTGCCCTGCCCCAACTCCAGTCCCAGGCTTTGCCCTTTAGGCCGGTCTGCAAAGCCCCTTGATCTTTTTATTTAAATGGTACTCTGCCACATGAGGATTTTTATGTCCTGATATATGGTTGAGAAATCTAGATAAATAGATAGGAATAGCCTTGGACAGGTTGTTCTTTTCTCCTTCACAGTTTCCTATTTTCCATATGAAGATAATAAGACTGGCATAGCTTACATGGCCCATATAAGGACAACAGAGATAATGTTTATCAGGAATGGAAGGCACATATCCCTTCAGATGTTGTTTACAGCAAGCATTATCATGCTAACAAGTATAAAAACAACAGTGAGGTGAGCTGCAGTCCAGTACATTCCACATTCCCCAGCATTACCTGCAACATTGTACAAAAGTATTTGTTGGACTCTATCCTTTCTCATTGTGCCATCTCCTTTCTTTGTGTGTCAAGCCTGAGGGCAGGGGATTTCCCACCCTTCTTTTTCTTGTAATGCACCACAGGATGCAGTGGCTCAATAACAACAACAACAACAACAACAACAACAACAACAACAACAACAACAACAACAATAATGGTGTCATCAGCGTACTGATAACACCCAGCACCATAACTCCGTATAATCTCACCCAGCGGCTTCATATAGATGTTAAATAACATCGGGGACAAAATAGCTCCCTGAGGGACCCCACAAGTGAGCTCCCTCTTGCTGGAACCTGCCCTAGAGGAAGGACCAGAGCCACTGCAGAGCAGTGCCCCCAATACCTAACCCCCTCAGGCGGCTCAAGAAGATGCTGTGGTCTATTGTATTAAAAGCCGCTGAGAGGTCTAAGAGCACCAACAGGGTC
>CM034710.1:89792230-89803289 GCA_020142125.1 Phrynosoma platyrhinos | reverse complement strand
GGAGGTTAACATCTCTCTTCCTGCTATATCATCTCCAGTTAGATTAGGCTTTAGTTTATTTTATGTATATATTGATTAAAGCCATTATTGTTTGTTTTTAAACCACAAACTACATGTTTTTTTATTTAATCTTTATTCTTTAGGAAGGCATATCAAAATATAGTCTGACCCATGTTTTTTCCTGCTCTACTGATGAAAGCTGAACTCTAACAAGTTTAACTTTGATACCTGCATATTTTGGTTTACCTTTAAAAGGATTAAAACCCTGGGAAACTAAAATTGCACCCCACAGATTCTTTCAGCATTAGAATGTTACTCATCTCCTACAAAATATGGGAAATAATCTAAGAAGTAATTAAATCTCAGTTTTCAACTGATGGCTTGTTATTTAAAATTGATAGCAAGTCAGGTTTTAAATAGATCATCAGTAGGTAACTTGCATAACATCATAGTTACCCATTATCTAGTCCTTGAAAAATGTTTGTTGTTAACTACCCTCAAGTTGACCCCGACTCATGGTGAATGATCCCATGAATGAGACATCTCCAGGACCCCCTGTCCTCAACTGCTCTGCTCAGGTCTTGCAAACTATCATACCTATGACCTCCCTAATTGAGCCTATCCATCTAGCATATGGTCTCCCTCTTTCTATTACCCTCTACTTTTTCTAACATTATTGTTTTTTCTAATGAATCATGTCTTCTCAAGATGTGGTCAAAGTATGAGAGCCTCAGTTTGATCATCTTGGCTTCTAGAGAGATATCAGGCTTGATCTATTCAAGGACCCATTTGTTTGTCTTTTTGGCTGTCCATAGTACCCTCAGCACTCTTTTTTAGCACCACATCTCAAATGAATTGATTTCTTCTTGTCCACTCTTCTCACTGTCCAGCTCTCACATCTGCACACGGTGGTGGGGAATACAATGGCATGTATGATTCTAACTTTAGTGCTCATTTGTATATCTTTACTCTTTAGGATCTTGTCTAGTTCTTTCATAGCTCCTGTTATCACACCCAGCATACTCTGCATTATTTTGGAGTACAAATATTTTGTTCTATTTAATTATAATAGCAGGTACAGAGACCATAAGCATGAGCATGAACTTGGAAATATCAGATGCCCTTTAAAGTCAACTTCTGATGATGGTCACAGACCTGATGGTATGTGGAAAGGACCCCTGCAACTTTATGGCTGTGAATATTGCTGCTTCCACACCCCCTGTAGTGTGCATTTTCTCTGGAAGGTTTGTTGACAAAGGTTTGTCAGCCTAAAGCATTGAGCCAATCTTTCTCCATTATACTTTCCCATGCCCCATTCTGTTCCAATCTCCCCAGAGTTGTCCTGATCTTATTACTGTTTAATTAAATCAATATCACTGTCATATTCCTTTTGTAACTCTAAAGTTAAAAACCTTCAAGGAGCTGGGAATCCCAACTGTGACGTGTTGCAAGATTTTTGCATTCTCTTTTTTGCCTTCCTTAGATAGATAGGGATTTCCTATATGCAAACTCCTCTATCTCTCTCCCTCTCTCATTCAAGCTAACAATGTGACTTAGGTCACTCCCCTTTGGGAATAACAGATTCATTCTCTCTCAAGATTTTTAACTGAGTTGTTCCCAACTTCTTGCTGTCTCAACTTCGGAAAGATGGTGAGATAAATATTTCTCTCTACTTGAACTATTCACTAGCTAGATTAGGATATGGTTTTTTATGTAAATATAGATTAAAACCATTGTTTTAAACTAAAAGCTGTGTGTTTTGTGGAGGGTTTTTTTTGGAGTTAGTCTCAGTTCTTAGGGAAGTATTGTAGCCAAGAGTGCTATTAGGATAATTTTTAATTAGCTCAATTTACGAGAGGGGCCGGCTACAACAGCCCTGCGGATATTGCCTCCTGATATGTATACCAAGTAGACCAGGGGGTTTGAGAAATGGAGTAGAGACAGACTTCTCCAATTAATATCCTAATTTATTAATAACAGTGGCAACATGCACAATGCACAAGCACACACACACTCATACAAGGCTCAATAAGATCAGGGGTTTGCTTGGGAAAGGTTTCGAGGCAAAACTACGGGTGATACTCACTATAGATGGAGCCTTCTCCGGGGTCCAGTTGGGTGAAGTGGCATGAGACACAACCTTTCCAAGAGCACAGGATGAATGGAGGTGCCGGTAACTAGATCAGAGAACAAAGGGATGCAGGGTCCCCCTGAACTCAGACTAGTAATCCTGAGTGGAAGAATCCAAGGGTTTTTAAAGGCAAAATCAAGCCCCTGATGATGTGCTTAACTGATTGGCTAACGTTTAGACAAAAGGGTTTGATTGCTTAGCCATAGCTTGGATTGTTTGGTTAAGGTTTAGACAAAGGTGTTAGATTGCCTAGCTGAGGTAATCTGGTCTGGCAATATTCAAGGGGAAATGAGAGGGGATTAAGTTGTCTGGCTGACTCATCAGGTGAGATATCTCGGCAATTATCGCCCATCCTTCTGGTTATGGAGGTAATGATAGCCCATTTGTGACTCCCACACTATCTGCCTGACTCAGAGGTTGGAGATTTTCCAGTCCTCCAGGTGACCTGGGCATGACCTCTTTACCAAGCCATGGATGCATCTGGAGTTCACTGCAGAGTGCATCTGGGGCCATATGGAATTCATACACAAACCAAAAGTTAGAAAAATGCACTTATGGTAACAGTATAGTTAGGCAAAGGTACATTTCTGCCACTCTGCTAATTTAAAGCTGGACTCTAACAGGCTTGGCTTTCATATTTTTGACATGCCCTTCTGGACTGGTAAAGTTTTGGCTTACTTCAAACAACCTACTACCTTTAATTTTGTTAGTTCTTGTGTGTGTGTGTGTGTGTGTGTGTGTGTGTGTGTGTGTGTGAATGATATTGTGTGAATGGCGATTTCCCCCTTTGCTGTTAATTAATAAAACTAAGTTGTACTTTGCACTCTGACAGGTCTAGTTTGTGGACCTGTTATACATGAGTGAGATCCCAGCTATTATTACCATAGTCACTTCACTGGTCCCAATTGAGCTAAATTAATTTCTCCCTTGAATACAATTTGTGGGTGCCCTGTCAGAACTCTATGCAATTTAGGTAACACTGCCCTTCCGATTCCTAGTTTTCTTCTGATCTCTTGACTGCCATCTCCATTCTAATCAATGTTTGAAAAATGTTAGAACAATCAAATTCTGCTTATTCTGAGCGGAAGAAGATATACTTCCCCAAATGACTATTCACACAATCCTTCCTTTCTTCCCTCTTTTTATCCTGCTTTCCCTGTGAATATATTATTTTTCAGCACAATGTTGACATCATGACACACAAGCTTTTTACTTGGCAAATCCTTCTCACGAAGTTCCTAATTTGTCATGGCTACAGTGGAGACTGGTGGCTCCAATCTCAGTGGGGTAGTCAAGCTACTCTGGGTTTTAGTCTTAATTAAAGGAACTATGAGAGATATTGAAGCCATCCTCAGAGTAAATTCTGCGTTTTAAGAGTGATTCTCTTGGGACTGTTTTACTCTGGTTTTAAAGAATAGTCTTAATCTGCTATGCATCAGCTTTGGACTCCTGGCAAGATGAGAAGTGATAAATGAACAAACAATGTCCATGCAGTTCCTGTTGTCACACAAGAAGCCTGCTAATTGGAATATAAAGTCGCTTTATGGTTAAACAGTTAATCTATTTCATACTTTTTGAGCATAGGAATTTGTGAGGAATTTCAGGACATAAGAATCAAGCCAAAACCAATTCTATGTATCCCCACACAACCTACCACACAAATGTTTTCTTGCTTTTATGGATGAGAGCTTTGAAAACACTCATTGGAGACCCTTTATCTTGCCTGTCTTGAGCTATGAAGTACAACCTATTCTCAGTTTTATGAAGTTCAACTAATTATGGCAAGCATGCAAGGAAGCTTCTGGCATTTTGTGGAAAATGTCACCAGTTATTTTGAAAAGCTGAACTGCACAGTAATCCTGTTGGTATATTATTTATATAATGTTCCACTTTCATCAATTTTACATCACTGCAGTGAACTATCCAAATCTCACAACTATTTTATAACTATTTGGAAGCTGAAAATCAATTCTAGTCTTGTTTTCCTCCTCTGTGCAGACTTTAAACATGTTTGGATTCTTGAAGCACTGAAAACTGGTGTGTGTGTGTGTGTGTGTGTGTGTGTGTGTGTGTGTGTGTGTGTGTAAAATATCTTGGCAATTTGAGCTTCAGGGAAAGGAAAGCCTTTTCATGTCTTTAAAATAACAGCCTCCAGATTTCTGCTGACTTTCACCCTGACCTGCCAATTTCTTATATCTTCAGGGAAACTTCAATCTGGTAGTTATGCACCTTCATTCTGAAGCAGACATTTCTACATGATTCTTTTGATTATGTGGTTTGACTGTTCACTATGATCTGAATGGTAAATCAGCCCAGGAATCCCATTTTTATGCTCAGAGTTATCTCATTACAGCAAATGACTCATTTTATGGCACAAGTAGAAAGCATGCAATTCTCCAGAAATTGTGAATTTCCATTCCCAGTAGCCCCAGAAAGCCTAGCTGTTGTTTAAGGATTTCTAGTCCAACAACATCAATTCTATATTATAGAGCCTCCAGCAGCAAAGCACACCACAGACAACCTCAGTGGGCTATAGCCCTCAAGACCTGCTTGTGTGGGTTTCCAAAAGGAGTTTAATTTGGGATTTTTTAATTTAGAATCTGATTTGGGCCCCTAGTGGGAAGCAAGGATATGAACTGGACAGGTTTTTAGTCTTCCCTGTCTGCCTCCTGCAATATATTTGTATACTTCCTAATGCAGATGACTTGGTAAGAAGTGCAGAGTGGCTACATTATAGAAGTATCCTTAAAAGAAAACCAGCACGAGATGTAGCATTGTAATGCTAAAGTCTGATGCAGACACTCATTGTGATAATCTTAAGTCATGTCTCCAGTGAAGAGTCCAAAATGCACGTAACTATGTTGATCTGTATCAATAGGAATTTTCAAACATTTCTATCCCCAACAGGACCAGCTCTTTTGTAAAGGTGCTAGGTTTTAATTGTCCATTCAAGATCAACCCATGCCAAAATACTTGGCATTATTAAAGAGATGGCTCAAAACAATCATTTTGCTGGTAGTCTGCACTTCCCAGCCTCACCATTATTGTCAGGATTGTAGTTGAGCTCTGAGGGGACAGTGATGTGTAAGGATAGTGGCAGAAGAAGTAATCATACCTCCTATCAAAATGTCCCAGTAATTTGATCTTGCAAGTCTGAGTGAGTGAAGGCATACAATACAGTTGAAAACGTACATCCAACATTGTGCGATAACAGAAAATCGTATTGCGTATTTGTATTTAGTTGTATGGAAAATCTCACAATAATGATTCAATGATTCTCTGAAAAATTCTGGTTTTCACATTCCTAACTTCTGAAAAAAAACTCTCAAGCCCATGACCTACTCCACCACTTGCATTCTGAATTAACAAATTGTTGATAATTTGATCTGGAGGAAAACATGTGATTTCCCATCACACAAATTCCACACCCTCTTTTGGGATCTGTTCGTTCACCCACAACCATCCTTAGTGCTAGATGCTATTTCTCATATTTTCTCTACTTCTCCCAATGTCACCTATTTGTTTAGGGAAGGGGTACAGAATATGGGCATACATGCTACTTCTCAAAGGAGTCAAGCTATGAACTTACTAATAGCTTACCTTGTCTTTTTTAATTTTTTTACCTTTATTCAATTAAAATCGACATAAAACGTGTTACATAGACATACAAACCTATATACATAATACAAAACAAACATAGAAACATACAATACATTAATAATCAAATAATTCTAACATAAAGACAAGACCCAATTGACTTCCTGGATTCTTAGTCATTTTTCCTGTGCATAATAACCTTTCATCTTATTCTAAGATTAAACTGAGATTTGTTCTAACCTATAAATAACTCTTATCTTCTTGTACCTTTTATTAACTGAAAAAGCTTATAATCAATCTATTAATTTGTTATATACCTTTATCTCAATTTTTCTCAATTTCAGTTTCATCTAATATTCTTCATGACCAAAATTCTTCAGTCATCTCTCCTTATCTTACATCTTATTTTTCCTCCTTTATTTTTTTGTTATTAATATAATTGAGTAGCAGCTCTCAAGTTTTTTCATTTTTCCCCCAATCTTGTCCTCTTAACATAATAGTCAATTTATCTAATTCCATCAGCTCAAACAATTTATACACCCATTCCTTTTGAAGTGGAGTCTTCTCATTTTTCCATTTACCTGCATATAGAATCCTGGCACAAGTAGTCATGTAAAAAAGAAGTTTCCCAAACCTATGCTCTAGTTTTTTATCTACACATATACTTAGTAAGTACATTTTAGGATCCATATTTAACTGAATTGCCAAAATTTCCTCCACTGTTTTATGGATAGTGGTCCAGTACTTTTTAGCTTTTTTACAGGTCCACCATAGGTGATAAAAAGTTCCCCTTTTTCAGTTACACTTCCAGCAATTGTCTGAAAGCCCTTTATATATTTTAGCTAATTTGGTTGGTGTTACATACCATCTATGATTCATCTTATAAAGATTTTCCCTTAAATCAAAGCTGGCGGTGTAACTTAAGGTCTTAGTCCATACTATCTCCCATTGCTCTAGTTCGATTATTTGTTTTATGTCTTGAGCCCATTTTACCATGTATTCTTTCACCACTTCTTCTTCTAAATCAATCTCCAACAAACACTTGTAAAACAGACCAATTTTATGTGGGTTATCAGACATTATGTGCTCTTAGAATTTATTTTTATTGATTCTTATCCCTATTGTTTTAGAGTCAAAGGTAAATCTTTTAACCTTTTACCTTTACCTTGTCTTTTAACGCACCATCAAAAAATAAATCTGACCCTCAAAAGATAAAATATTCCAGGACAGGGAAGGAGAATGCTGGAAAAGACAATTACCTTTCTAAGGGAAATTTGTCAAGGTTCAAGAATAGAAAATTGAGTAGAGACAACGGTTTATTCAATGACAGTCCAATGCAGGTGTTGGCATTAAAAACTGAGCAATCTGCTACTGAAGCAAACATACACTTGAATGTTAATAGCTGTTTTGGAGAGTCTGTCCAGCAATGGAGTACCACAATACATTAACCAATAATCAAACAGAAATCATTAAGACATAATGGGGAAAAATTAAGCATGCAGCTAGTAAAAACTATTCATGCCAAATCTTTTCCTTACATGTTAGATTGTTATTGCTATTAGCAGAGCATGCCAGTTAACAAATGGAAAGCTTAGACTGCTCTGGAAATGTTTAATCTCATTGTCTTTGAGATTCCTAAGAGCTCAATAATATGCCTTGACTCAGGATATTTTTCTTGTTGTTTTTTTATGCAAAAGACCAACATGACTATGCCCTTTGAAATAACAGATTATTTCTGAACACATGAATGATTGGTGAAATGTTTAGGCCCCCAGTTTGTCATGCCAAGTTGAGGAGCTGGCATTCACTTGTTGACCTGAAAGAAATATTTGGTGGCTGGAATCTAGCTTTTGTCAAAAGTTGCTGGTATTCCAAAGCAGTGTACCTAGTCAGCAAAATCACAAAGCTGTCATAGAAACATAGAATCATAGAATTATAGAGTTGGAAGAGACCACAAGGGCCATCCAGTCCAATCCCCTGCCATGCAGGAACTCCCAATTAAAACATCCCCGACAGATGACCATCCATCTATCATGTCTATCTATCTATCATCCAGCCTGTCTATCATGGGACAATGCATTCCTGCTGGTTTCTTCAACGAAGTGCCAGTGACATCTTCTAATGCCCTAGGATATGCTACCCCAGGGCATCTGCACAGCTCTGGATAATTTTCTGCATGCAATAATACAGGCTTATGATGAAAAAAACTTTTTTCAGTATTGTAACCATTTTTTAATCTATTTTTGTAGCTGTTTTAATGTGGTGGTGAATTTGAAAAACAAAATAAAAATATACCACACAAATTTCTTTTGCAAATTCAGTATTTTTATCAACTCAATTATTACTCAGCTTTAAGTGCAGACACTCGTGTTCCAGTGCAATTTCTTTTAGTGCTTTTGAATGGGTTTTTGTGTTTTATATGAACAAATTAAAGTGTTTAGAAAAAACTGTTAGATGACTTTAACCCCTTTCTTATTCTTTGCAGGAACAGCAATTTAGCTTGCTCACAGAATGCCAGCTATGATGTTATTATTCTTATCTCCCTAGAGCTCATGATGGGATGTGAAGTTGAGAAAATAATTACAGTTTATGTATAGTGTACAATTACACTGGTTTGACATCCCTTTAACTGTCATGGCTCCATCCTAGAGAATCCTGGGCTTTATATTTTGGTGAGGCATTTAGAATCTCTGCTACTTTTCTAACAAAGTTCAGGGCAGTATCTACAAGAGCTCCCTAACAGAGAGTTCTAAGTACTTCACCAAACTACATGTTGCAGGATTGTTTAGAATGGAACCATGACAGTTGAAATAGCATCAAGTTGCTTTAACTGCATAGTAAAAGATCATCAAAGTCTTTTAGACTTGCAATGTTAAGTGGTAAGTGCTTAAATCTAAATCCAATCTCTCAGGTCCAAAACACACTGCATAAATAATCCAGTTTGAGACCACTTTAACTGCCTTGGCTCAATGCTAGGAAATTCTGAGAATTGTAGTTTTGTAAGACATTTAGACTTTTCTGGTGTCACAATAAACTACAGGCCTTTGCAGACTGCTAGAAATAGTGCAAATTGAGTCTACTTTAACTGCCCTGGCTCAGTGCTAGGGAATCATAGGAATTGTTTTGTTTTGTTTTTCTGAGACATTGAGCCTTCTCTGTCAGAGAGCTCTGGTGCCACAATAAACTACAGTTCCCATGATTCCCTAACCCTTAAAGTGGACTCAATTTGCACTATTTCTGGCAGTCTGCAAAGGCCCTACAACTCCCAGGATTCCCTAACACTGAGACAGGACACTTAAAGTGGTCTCAAACTGGATTATTTATGCAGTGTGTTTTGGACCATAGACCACTAAGCAAGAAAACAGTTAATATATCACTATTTCCTATAACAAATGGGAAATGTGTGGTCCCCAACCCATCCAATGCTGTCAGAGTATCAATTCCATTGTCTCTCACTAGTGAGCATGCTGTTACCAAACTGAATTTACAGTGTAAACCTGTGCTGCATTAATAGAGGAAATCTGTGTTTCATTAATGAGAAAGACATGCCCACCATTTTATTTTTAAAACATTTCTCATTTATATTCAACAGGAGAAACTGGGGTTGGATAGGAAAGTTAACACTTAAGTTAATTCCTAGCCTTATATAAATGAAATTCTTAATATTTCTAAAGAATGCTACATATTCAGTCCCATTTCCTTTCTTTCTCTCTCTGTTTAGGACGTGTGTAAGAGCGGCGCCTTCAAGTTGATTATCAATTTATGGCAACCCCATTAATTTTATAGGTTTTCCTTAAGCAAGGAAGACTGAGAGGTTTTTCATTTCCTTTCTCTGAAATATATCCTACAGCACCTGGTATATTGGTGGTCTTCCATCCAAATGCTAACCAGGGTTGACTCTGGTTAGCTTCCAAGGTCAGATGGGATCTGGCCCCTTTAGGTAATTGGGCCCTCTGTTCATTTAATCTGGATTGCATTAGATCACCTCCCATCCAATTTGCTTGCTTTGCTGTTTTTAAATAATCTTGGGTTTTGAGAGGGATATGCACATTTCAGCTTGCAGGCTCCCTTCAACAGCGTATCTTACATTCATTTTAGATTATAAAACTTTTTCAGAGACTCTGCTGCATAATTATGTAATCCTGTCATATTTATGCAACAAGTTCTCACTCTGTTCAATAAACTGTTATGACCATAGGACTGCAACCTAGTAAAATTTCAGCAGTAATAGAAGTACACATAAATATAAAGATATAAGTCCAATGAATGGAATCTTGCAATGTTAAGACATGTGCTAACTCCCAAATCAGAATGAGTCTATTTAATTCAAATATACAAAATTTATTTTCAAAATATTTCAAAATGATAATAACATAGAAATAACATAGAAATCAGAAAAAGAACTGATAACACCATTTCAAACCATGCTTTAAGAACGAGGAAAAAAAACACAAAAACAAAAAAACACCAGTATATCACATACAGGTTAATCAAAGTTGCCTTTACAGAGGATTGCTCACCTCACCTCTCTTAAATTGACCTTTAATAGACAAAACCCACTTGGGATCACTAATGTAATAGTTGGAATCCCTTTGACAAAAACAATATATTAGCAAGTCATCCAGCATTCCTATGGAAACTCAAGTAACTATTGGTGGAAAATTCCCAAATGAAATGAACTATTGAACAAGAAGCATAAGGTTTGGACAGTTTTGCACAGCTATATTTTATTATCCAAAACGTTGACCTTTCCTAAGACGTCTTAGGAGTCCTTCAATCATCTTAATGTATCTTAAGAATATACTTCTGTCTGTTAATTTGGCAATGTAGATGAATACTGACTGTAATTATTTCTTTTAAAAATTTCATATTTGTTATAATAGCTGTAATCTAGAATACAGAATAATGACTGTAATCTAGAATACAGAATACAGATGATACCAGTGTGTATGGAGTTTATAAGTGGTGGGTAACTAGCAACGTAGGTAATGTTTTATGTAGTTTAAATACCAACACAGGTGAAGGGGAGTGCACTAGCATTGCATTATTTTTCTCCACACAATCAGGAACCCAACTTTTTTCAAGGTTTCTGATCTAGCTGACAGCATTAATGTCTAGAGCCTCCCTCTTCTAAATATTGCTCTCTATGTGAGAAGAGCAATAAGACAGGGAACAGGGCTTTCTCCCTCCCCTGTCTGAATATTTATGGAAAGCTAAATAACATCACATATGGAAAACAAAATGATGGCCAACAGATTGGAAGAGATCAATATACATCCTCACCCACAAAAAAGGACACACAAGAGACTGCAGCTACTATAGGACCATAGC
>CM034710.1:89770783-89781900 GCA_020142125.1 Phrynosoma platyrhinos | reverse complement strand
TTATTATTATTATTATTATTGAGACTGCCCTAATCAATATCCCTATTTACTCATTATTATTCCCAGTTAGGAATAATACTAACACAGTCTATTGTGTTAGGAATAGACTGTATTGGCAATAGTCATTATGTTAGGAATAGACTGTATTGGTGATAGTAATTAGTGAGCAAAATATCCAGCTGATATCAAAGACAGCTTTGTTCTTTGAACACTGATTTTACCAGATTACCACAGGCTGGACTTTACTTTGAAAAAGTGTCTGTGATAATATGGCTTGTTTACACCATCATTCATGGTAAGAAAAACAACAACACTAAATGGTATTCATGGTGAATCTCCTTAACACAGCAAGCTTATATTTAAATGCAGTTTTTGCTCTAACAGGCCCTGAGTTTGCAAGACCTGAGCAGGGGTATTGATAGGATGACTTGGAGGTCTCTCACTCATGGAGTCACCATAAGTCAAAGTTGACTTGACAGCAGTTAACAACAGGAAATCCAAAACCTAATGAAACTAAGCACATTCTACCAAAAGGGTGAAAAATTACTAACTTCTACATTTGCTGACCCCAAAATAAATGACATATTCTACACAAAGAATCCAAACAGCCAAACCCTAAATTCTATAAAAAATATATGTATTTTATGAGAAACTGTATTTATTAAGCAGACCTTCACTATAGCTCCTGGCTTAGTTTGGATTGGGAAAAGTGATCCCTGCAATCCACCAAGTGGTTTACCAAGGCCATTCCTGCCATGCTTGGAACCCCAACCAATCAATAACTTGATTTATTTTCATATAGTAGTAGTAAAAGTTTATTCAGTCATTGACCAGCAATCAATAAGTTAAAAAACTACAATTGTAATTGCAATATAAATAAAATAAAATAAGGATAAAATCAACAACTCACAATACAATTTTAAATCAATGACACTGAAATTCAGGGAAGAGGGAATTCAGATGTGTCTGTCTTCCCGATTTCTAAACTGGAGCAATTAAGATTAACAGTCCATGTCTGTAGGATATATTAACCCAGTGGTCCTTAGGGCCATCCATTATGATTTCTGTATGTCTATATTTGATTCTCCTGTAACGCCTATCTGCTTAGTTGTTTTCCAACCCATTGTTTAATTGTTGGAATAATCGAAATGTTGGTTTGAATGATCTAACACAATAGACTGTTTTTATATTGCAAAATATTGCCAAGACGTATTGATCTAATGTAGATAATCTAAAAATCTACATTGTGACAAGGTAGATATTAACATACTCAATCCCCCACATAACCTCCCACAGCCCTTACCTGGGACTACATCTAATACTATTAATTTGTAACCTTCTACATACAATTCCTCATCTATCCAAGTTCCTTGGAGAGAGGCAGTGTCATATCTAGTGATGCAAGACAACTAGCAATATTCCATAAGGGTCAATGGGGTGAGTACTATTGATGTTAAATGTCAACCATTTACAGACGATAAGGGTATTAGGTAGTCATTTCCTGAGAGACATTCACATGAATTCCCTTCCCATCTATCTTCCCGCTTTTTATAATGGGGCAATTGAAATTAACTATCCATATGTCGGTAAGAAATGTTGAATCAATATCCTTTGGGCCTTCCATTGTACTTTTCCGTATAACTGTATTTAATTCTCCTGTAACGCCTATCTGCTTAATTGTTTTCCACTCTGTTGTTTAATTGATGAGGTAATCAAGATGTTTGGACTATAATGTCTCCTATTTCTATTCTTCCAAAGAGATGAACATCTAGGAGGGATATACATTGATGGTATTAGTGGCTTCCTAAGCAATCCTCATGCATTTGGGAAACAATTATATCAATGGGGTCAAAGGATCGATTAAGCACACCGAAGGACGATTAAGGGTCATATACATTTAGTGATATCAGTGGTTCATCTTGGTAGTCAGCAAGATTTTGACTCCCTCCTTGCTGGTAACTAAAGTCAGATGCTAGCTATTCAAAGATTCCACTCCAATCCACTGTTGACATTCCAGAGACAACTAAGACTACATTAGTTCCCATTAACCAACTGGGGGTGCAATTTACATACAATGTAGCAGAATTTAGCTACCTTATAGACAATATTGGGTTCCTGATTATCCAGAAGATGATATACATAGGAGTAGTCAGTATAACCTGGGTATTTAGTCAAGAGAGGAGTTATCAGTTGATGGCGAATATCCTTGTAGAATTGACAATACAAAAGAACATGCTCTATGGTTTCAATAACACCAGCATCACAGTGACAAAGCCGAGAATCATAAGGTGTTTTCCTGTATCTTCCTTCTAGGACTGCTAAAGGGAGGGCATTAAATCTAGCTAAAGATAAAACTCTCCTAACTTTGGGAACTGTAATATGGAATAGATACATCGCAGGTGATGAAACCAGGATTTGTTTGTTAATCACTATATGTTTAGGGAAAGCTGCAACTTCCATCTGGCCTTTGGTATCTAAGATCCTTTGATTGACAGTTTTGCTTGCTCCATACCTAGCTTTAAGATGGTATCTCTGTCTAGTCCAAGGAATCCCAATTTCTTGTTTATGGCTGTTTCCCAAGAGAACCTATGAGTATCTACCAGGATTAACTGTGTTAATTCTCCAGGATTTTTATTTAGTTTGAGCCAGTAATTAAAGATGTTAGTCCACAGACTGGTCTCAATTTTATTGACCCCTGCTTCCCTTCTCAGTACAGTATTTGGTACACATCAAGCTACTTGAAATATCTTCCTCAGAAAATTTGTTTGTACTCTTTTCGAGGGCTGCTAAATCCCTGTAAGATCCTAATTGGGCTCCGTATAATAATTGTGATTTTGCTTTAGCCATAAAAAGTTTAATTGTGGCGGGAATGAACTGGGCTCCCTTGGTGAAGAAATATTTTTGAATGACAATTGCCGATCTTTGGGCATTTTGGATAACATAATCCAGGTGAGCATTTCTGCTCCCTGTAGATTGAAATACTATTTCCAAGTATTTAAAGGTTTTAACTTGTTCTATAGGTTGCCTTTCCAACATCCAATTTCTCACTTTAGGGCATTTAGAGAAAGTTAGAATCTTAGTTTTAAAGTAATTTATGATTAGTTTTTCCTCAACACAATATTGAGCAAGAGACTTTAAGGCTCTTTTGAGGCCTATAAGGGACAAAGATAGGATAACTGCATCATCTGCATATAATAGCAAGTTGATATGCCTATTAGCTATTTTGGGGGGATGAAAAGAGAAATTACTCAAAGTGGCAATTAACGAGTGTATATAGTAATTAAACAAGATTGGGGCCAAAACACACCCCTGTCTGACTCCTCTTCTAACTTGTATTTCCTTAGAAACATGTCCTTGTGTGCTACATCTCACCTTCAGACTGGTGTTTTTGTGAATTTTAGTAAGCAATAAGAGAAGACATTTGTCTATTGAACTGTTCCTAAGTTTTCCCCACAATCTATGTCTAGAAACAGTGTCAAATGCAGATTTGAAATCAATGAATGCTGCATAGAGGGGTTGGCCTGTATGTGAATATTTCTCTACTAAGTGATGTAGTACCATCACATGGTCTATAGTTGATCTACCAGCCCTAAAGCCTGTCTGTTTGTCTTTCAGTATTTCTTCAGATTCTAGCCAATCCATTAATTTAGCTTGTAGATGTTTAGTGTACATTTTACTAATCTGGTTTAGAAGACTAATTGGCCGAAAATTTGTAGGATCATCTCTTTTACCCTTTTTATATATTGGAATTATAGTGGCAAGACCCCAGTCTTTTGGTATCATTGCTGAGAGATCTATTACAGTGAAAAGTGTGGATAACACCGGTATCTACCAATTCAGATCATTCTTTAGTATTTCACCAGTAATAAGATCTGCCCCAGGAGCTTTAGCTGGTTTAAGCTGCTTAATTAAGTTCTTAATTTCTGAGTGTGAGACTGGGGGCCAGGAAGAGAGTTGTAATATCCAGCATCAGAGCAGTTGGAGTATTCTCAGTTTGATCATACAGACCAGCGTAATGACTTTCCCATATATTGGTAGGGATTTGAAATAAGGGATTACATATATCTTTTGGGAAGGATAGAGCTACTTCCCTCCAGAAGAGGGTGGGGTTGTTAGCACTGGCTGCTGTTATTAGTTTTTCCCAAGTTGCATATATGGCATTTTTTTTTTGTCTAATCAGTTGTTTATATTGTTTCTTTTGTTTCAAAAGATCTATCACTGAATGTTGCATAGGGTTCAGATTATATTGTTTAAATATTCCTGCCATGCTTGGAACCCCAACCAATCAATAACTTGATTTATTTTCATATAGAGTCAAGGCTCTTAAACCATCCAACCTCAGTTGAAGGTATGTTCCATTCATTATAGAAGTACAGCAAAATCAGAGCTCAGAAAGTTTGATTTGGGGACCTAAAATTCCCAGAATCCCTCAAGGAAGCAGAGGAAATGCACCTTTCCCACCTCTCAGCAGAATGTACTGTCATTATACATTGCATCCAAGTAGTCAGATCTTCTGACCACTGAACAGTGGGCAGTGGATGTTTATTTTTACAGCCATGGACATTGTCTTTATCATACGTACAGCAGGTTTCAGCATGGAAGAAGAAGGAGTGAAGACAAGAGGAACATCTACAATCTAAGATATGCAGACACTGCCATACTACTAGCGGAAAGCATCACAGACTTGGAATAATCACTAAAGAAAATAAAAGAAGAATGTGCAAAGGCAAGCCTAATATTAAACATAAAGAAAACAAAAATAATGACCATAGAGGATTTACATAAATTCAACCTAGATAACGAGAAAATCAAAATAGTTAAAGATTCCCCATATTTTGGATCAAACCTTGGTCAGAATGTAGACTGCAGTCAAGAAATTAGAAGATTAGGAATGGGAAGGCCAGTTATGAAAGAACTAGACAAAATCCTAAAATGTAAAGACAGACAGCTGAACACTAAAGTTAGAATTGTCCAAACCATTACAGTGGGCCCTTTCTATACATGGGGGATCCATTCCAGACACCCCCCATGTATGACAAATATGCGGGACCTCAAGTCCCATTGAGTTTTTTGACCACATGCTCCTGCATGTGGTAGGTGTGCCACTTTAAAGCCCCAGGCTTGCTGTGCATGGAAGCTTAAGTCCACGTATGGCAAACCTGCATAAGAAGCGGGCATGCTGTATATTCCCCATTACCATGCATGAATGTGAGAGCTGGACATTGAAGAAAGCAGATAGAAAGAAAATTAAATCATTCCAGATATGGTGCTGGAGAAAAGTGCTGAGGCTATCATGGATGGACAAAAAGACAAACAATTGGATCCTAGAACAAATCAAACCTGAACTCTCCCTGGAAGCCAAGATGACTGAATTGAGGCTGTGGACCTTATCCCATGCTGCTCTCAAAAGTGGCAAGAAAGCGATATGAGCATCATTGCAGTACTATAGTGCTAGTATAAATATGGCGCTAGCACTATAATAGCGCTATGGATAAGCTAGCGCTATTGCAATCCCCGCTGAAACCGACATTCAAAAGAACCCGAATGATGCTGCATTCCGAGCGGTTTCTTGTTGGATTCTGAGCGACGTCGTGTAATCACCCGGAAAACTATAGCGCTATAGCGCCTGATTCTTAGCGGATTCTGAGCGACGTCGTGTGATCACCCGGAAAACTATAGCGCTATAGCGCCTGATTCTTAGCCGATTCTGAGCAACGTCGTGTGATCACCCAGGAATGTATAGCGCTATAGCGCCTGATTCTTAGTGGATTCTTGCTGCTTTTGGCCCCGTGGGATAAGGTCCTATGGTACTTTAGACACATCATGACTCACAAGAAAGAACAATGATGCTGCAGAAGGTGGAGAACAACAGAAAGAGAGGGCAGCCACATTCCAGATGGATAGATTCAATCAGAGAAACACAGGCCTGAGCCTACAGGACCTAAGCAGAGAGGCAGAGAATAGGGATACATTGTCATTCATTACTTGACTCGAAGGCAACCAACACAACAAAGCAACAATTAAAGCATGCAGGATCTAACAACTAGTGAAATTCTAAGTTTCAGGAATATAATTTAAAAGTACACGTGTCCACAAATCTCAAAAGATTTTTCAAAAGATTTTTCCAATATAAAATTAATATGTGTATACTCTTGTATTACACTGCCAACATTTAGTTGAAATAGACAATTTCATTCTAAAGAAGCATAAAAATGAATTGTTAGAATACAGTCAGTTTCTAAATGCCTAGCTTCTATACTTACTTCTCTTTCCTTTGTCTTTTTTTTTTCATCCCTTGAATTATAATTTAAAATCCAATAAAAAATTTAACACATCTCCACGTTATCTCCAGACACCACAGAGAGTGCTTTGGAGGTGGTGCACACAACTGTCATTACAACTTATATATAGTTATGTCCATTACTTATACATTCTTATTTTAAAGATACTGCCATTCTTAGGCAAAAGAATGTATTTGGTTGTTGTTTGGTTTGGTTTTTTTTTTAAAAAAAAAAACAGCATAAATGATACAGGCTGAATCTCCCTTATCAGAATTGCTTGGGAATAGAAGTGTTCTGGATTTTCGAATACCTGTATTTGCATATATGTATATGAGATTTTGCAGACAGGACCCAAGTCTAAACATAAAATTCATTTATGTTTCATATATACCTTGTTCACATAGCTGAAAGGTAATTTTATGCATTATTTCTAATAATTTTGAGCATGAAACAACATTTGTGAAAAAGTTACCTGTTTTAAATTACAACCGCAGAGAAGTCATGTGAAATCCATAAAGTATCATGAAGGAGAAAGCACACATTTGCTATTTCTAAAGTTTTTGTCATTCTGGGTAAGATGCTAATGAGCAGGTCAACAGCACAACAGGAATAAGATCATGGAGGTTTACTTTCCAAATCCACAGACCTGGCAATTTTCACTCTTATCTTTTTCCTTTTAAGTTATAGCTTTCAATAGATTGGAGTGGGCAGAGAGCATGGTGTAGTGGCGTGAGTGTTGAACTAGAACTCTGAGATGCCAGGGTTCAAATCTGCATTCCACCAATAAAACCCATCAGAGGAAGGAAATGGCAAAGCCCTTTTAACAAATCTATCCAAGAAGACCATGTGATAAGTTTGCCTTAGGGTTGGCATGAGTCAGAAATGTCTTGAAGGCACACAAAAACAAAGCTTAAGATGGCTTTATATAAAACACAAGAAATTTGGTTAAGTATACATGCATCTTTTGTAATGTTTTAGAAGGAGGATGTCTGCAGAATCCTCTTAATTTTTTTCTTAGGAGCTCTGCTACTTTTTATCCCTCCTTCCAAATTGTGGATAGGATACAAAAGGATAAATCCAATTGCTGTTCCCAGCAAAGGAAGATCCATTGAATCAATGTAATTTGATAAATCAGCAATTACGCAAATTCCACTGATTCGAGGTGTCTAGTCTAGTTCGAACTATTGGGCTTTGCCCATACCCACATACTATTGTCATAACTAGTTAGCAAAATAGTTAGACCAAGAGATGATTAATCAGCCCTAAAGCAACTAGTAAACTTGATTAGTGATTGGGAATTTCAACCCAAATGCCTCCCCAGTAAATTCAGTCCTTTAACCACCATATTACATTGGCTTACACTCATGGTATACGCTTGACTTAAAATTAGGAGCCTGCCGCAGTATTTGAGTTCTATTTGAGACTATCTGAATCAGTAAAATTCAAAACACAGATGCATGTATCAATCCAAAAAGATGTTTTTCCACATTAGATACCGTGATACATTTTATTCCAATAGTTTGAAAAAAAGCGTCCTAAGAGATGAGCCTTTTTCTGTTGTGGCAACTAAACTGTGACATCCTCCTGACTGTTCACTTTCTGCAGGATAGTCAAAAATATTTGTTTCAACATCTATCTTGCCATTGAGCTGACTATGACCTACTGGTGCTTCTGATGCTATTGTTTTTATACAGTTGATCCTTGGTCTACTTTAGTATGCTTTACTGAACATTTGTTGTTGTTCGTTTGTAAACTGGTGCCTTGCTTACTACAGATAGAAAAAATAAATGATTTCAGCTTCTGAATTACTCCGATCTGGCAATTCGCTATTCTTATAAACAGACTAAAGGCTTTACAATAAGCCAACAAAAATGACTAGCCCACTTACATTTTTTTACTACTCTGCCTGCCTGCTCCTTTCTATATTGTCACTGTAGCTTCAGAAGAAGAAAAACTTCTTATGCACACTTAAATCCATACTTAAAATGGAAAACACCTAAGTCAGGAAGAAAGAGGAACAAAGAAGGGGGACCTGTGCAGGAGAGCCTGTGGTCTGCATATAACTCCAGTCCCACTTTTGTGGTCCCCAAAGCCATTTGATGCCCCCAGTTTTTTAAAAAAGTTGACATAATTTGGGATGGTTTTTGACTGAAATGTGCAACATCCTCCCCTCCCAACATCCTCCCCTCCCACTCAAATGTGCAACATCCTCCCCTCCCAACCCTCAAGTACTTCCTTTCCAGCCAAAATGGCAACTAGAAGTGATGCAACAATACATCTGGTTACTATTATGGCTAATATACAGCCAAAAAAGGAAGTATTTCAATGTGTTGTCAGGGGTGGGTATGACCCATGAGGGGAGCAGGGGGAAATGGATCTCGAACCTACACAAAGCTGTACATTCCATATTTGGTAGGATGACAGAAACTGGTCTGTTTCATAAAATGCATTATTTGATGTCTATAATACAGACAACTAAACTCTATCTCTAGCTGTTAAGAGTTCCCACAAAAAGGTAATGAAGTTGGCTAATAAATTTGTCATAACTTTGCAATGTGCAAAGCATTTTTGACAATGAGAAAGTTAGAGTACTTATGTGGTCAAGAGAAATGTTGGGGAATAGAGGAACTCTCTTTCCTCACTCTTACTTCTTGTTGGGAGTGACCTGGAGAAAAGAAGGCAAGGGAATTATTAGATTAGAATTTTAAAAATAATTTACTAAATGTGAAGTCGTAGGCTTTCATGGCCGGCATCCATAGTTTTTTGTGGGTTTTTCGGGCTGTGTGACCATATTCTAGAAGAGTTCCTTTATGACATTTCGCCAGCATCTGTGGCTGGCATCTTCTCTGAAGATGCCAGCCACAGATGCTGGCGAAACATCAGAAAAGAACTCTTCTAGAACATGGCCACACAGCCCGAAACCCACAAAAAACAATTTACTAAATATTTGTAGCTGATTTAGGGGGATTAATTATTAGAGTTGAGTAAAAATAGTCTACCAAATGTACATACATCTGTATACGTATACACATATGTACATACATGTATGAACAAAAATAGGCTGGTAGCATCCCATTTTATAGAGAACAACACGCTGGTTTCAGGGGAAAGAGAAGATGGAAGCAGAGCAGTGGAAATGTCTGTGGATTTTGGGAAGAGAGCAGAACATGGTGGACAAATGGAACATAATCTATTCTTGATTCCCCATGTGGGGACAAGCTGCAGATCAATTAGGAAAGCGAAGAGAGATCAAAGTCCAGCCTGGGAACAGCAAAAGAAAGCCTCCATTTTCCTCTCTCTCTCTCTCTCTCTCTCTCTCTCTCTTTTTTTTTTAAAAGCTGATTGAAAAGCAGATTCTGGGACCTAACAGATGACAGCAAAGTTATTGATAAAAGGCAGAAAAGAGGCAATGGAAACCAAATGAGTAGCTGTAAATCAACCATGTAGAACCTGTGACTTCAAAACAGCCTATCACTATGCTGTCAAGGAGTGATGGAAGTTGATCCCACTTTATCTGGAGAGAAAAAACATTTTCCTCAACTCTGTAGACCAATACTGGGATCTTGGGAGTTAAAGTCCCAAAATTCTGGAGATTATAGTTGTACACCCCTGATTTAGGGCTTTAAAAGGGTATGGGGTGAAGCTGAATTAAGAATAAATGAATTTGTCAGGATTAGATGAAATCAAATTGTTAGATCTCTGATTCTGGCCAAAAATTACAATTTGATTCCCCTGCCCCATTTGTACATAATTATAAAACAGGGAACATTTCAACATGCAGCTTTGTTTGAACATCTTGGTCAGAAAAACCTATAAATGTGAACAGGGGAAAACCATGAAAAAGGTAGGTTTGTTTTTTTTTAAGTTTCCATTGCAGCTGCAGCTTGCATGACTTACAAGGCAAGCTTTTTATTTTATAAGAGTTTTGTTGGCCTTGAGTTACACTAAGGTCTCATTCCCACTAATAATAATAATAATAATAATAATAATAATAATAATAAGTTTTATTTATATTTCCCGCCTCGATCCGTAGGGAGAGGCGGGATTATACAATAAAATGAATACAATGTACTAAATATAAACAATAAAATAATAAAAATCAGCACAATAATAATAGATTAAGAGAATAGAATACAATATAATAAAATAAATGAAAAAAAATAAAATAAAATAGCCAATCATTGTCAGAGTCTAAAAATCTGGAAGATCAGATGAATAGGCCTGCCGGAAGAGCTCTGTTTTAAGTGCATTCTTGAAGGCTTCTAGAGTAGTAATAAGAAGGATCTCCTCCGGCAGGCTGTTCCACAACTTGGGAGCTGCAACCGTAAACGATTTTTGGGAAGTCATGGTAAGTCTGGTTTTATGGTGTTCTAATAACTTCTTCCCAGATGTTCTGAGAGTGCGGGGCAGATTATGTGGGGAGAGGTGTTCCTTCAAGTAACTCGGGCCCAAGCCATGTAGGGCTTTAAAGGTAATAACCAACACTTTGTACTGTGCCCGGAAGCTAATCGGCAGCCAGTGAAGAGATTTTAATGCTGGTGTTATATGGTCCGACCTAGATGATACTGGTGACCAATCTGGCTGCCGCATTTTGAACCAATTGGAGCTTCCGAATGTGGTACAGAGGTAGCCCCATGTAGAGCGCATTACAGAAATCCAAACGAGGGATTACCAGGGCAAGTACTACTGCTTCAAGGTCCTTTCGGTCCAGGTAGGGATGCAGTTGGCGGATCAACAGAAGTTGATACCAAGCACTCCTGGCCATTGCATCCACTTGAAATGGCACTAGGTCAGGGGTAGGCAACCTTTCCCCTTTAAAGGCTGAGGGACTTCAGC
>CM034710.1:89755535-89770389 GCA_020142125.1 Phrynosoma platyrhinos | reverse complement strand
CCCCCACACCTCAGGTGTGAATGACAAAGGGGATTAAAAGGGGAGTAAATGGCCCCTGAGAGATTCGATCACAAAATAACCCTGTTTCCAACTGGGTTATTTTGTAGTGGGAATGAGCCCTAGGATAGCCATAATCATAACAAATTATCTCAAATAATTCAGGCCAAATTTCACTGCTTATGAATTAATATAGCCCATCCAAGCAATACTTACAACAGAGAGCTCATACAGGAAACGCCTCGTACTCCTGTTAGCATGGCAAACTTCCTTGAGTTTCTTCACAACATATGCAGTTTTTTCTGATTCTTTCTCAGCTGGTATCTCACTGAAATCATCCAGGGACATGTGTGAAAATTGAAGGGCAGTAGCCAAAGCTTTCCAGTCATACATTCGCTCTGATACTGTGGATAAGATCGCTGAATAGATATATGTCAGTTTTCTAAAAGGCAATGCAATTTGTTCAGCAAGGCTGTTGGTTGTGATTGCACTATCCTCTGTATCCATAGCTTGGTCCTTGGGTATCACTTTAATATTTTTGCAATGTACAAGCCCAACCTTTCTTCTAAGAACTCCTACATACCAGTCTTTTATTTTAGCTTGCCCAATGGCTTTGACTTTATCTTCACCAAGAAGTGCTATTGTATCCCCTTTAAAATATTCCAGCAAATAGTCAATTTTACTTTGCCGTAACACAGTTTTCAAAGCTATGCCATAGCTCTTAACATTTAAAGCCTTATCTTGAAATGTGGGATATTTTATGTTTGGTACTGACAGCAATGGTGCAGATTTGATCTCTTTGCGTTTTCCCAATCGGTTTGGCTTGTTGAACAATCCGGTTAATAGCTTTGGAGCTGGTTCAGGAGTTGTGATATAGAACTGGCACACTAAATTGCTGTTTGGGACTTTAACTTGGACACGGAAGACAAACAGATGTATTTTTCTTCCATTGATTATAGAAAATGGGAAGTGTTGCTGAATCACCTGACCACCACTTTTCAATGTTTGTTCTTTAATTTCTTTCCTTTGATCTTCTTCCTTAACTTCAAAATCAGGGTCACAGGAAGCCACAAAAATGCTCAAGTCTTGTGGCTTCTCAAGTACAAATGTATGTTTCCCCCATAGTTGGAAAACAACTGGGGGCATACTCTTCCCACCCTTTTTAATGCCACAAACTGTAAGCTTTTCTGGAACATAGCTGTGGCCAAAGAGTGCAAAAACAACAGTGAAAGATGGATGAATATGTTTGGGTCCATATATTCCCACCGAAAGTTTTCTGTGGATATATTCCCAAGCACTTGCAGGGGAATTCACTGTATTCGCTTGGGCTACAGCTATAATGTACATCAAGTGACTCAGATCTGTCAGCTTCACTTGGATAGTATCTTTATAAATGTAACAGTTGTGTATTTTTTCAAATGGACCTTCTTTACTGGAACTACACAGACAAACAATTTCAGTCATAACCTGACTAAAAGGATCCTTCTTTACTTCAGCTGCAATTTTCATTTCTAGTAAAATGGCCTCTGTGGTATTGAGGTTACTTAATGTCAGTTTAATCAATGGGCTCACAGTGGTTGAAAACTCATGGTTAAGTGATGATGGAGAGTCAAGGATAGCCTGTAATCCAACCTCTTGAAAGTCACCAAAAGTTACATGACCTTCAGGGAAGTGAACAGTAATATCTGAGTCAGGAAGCTGCACTGAACCACCCTCATAATTCACTTTGCATACTATATGAGTTTCTATAGATTGAGTTTGTGCCCATCCTGGACTCTGATTTATCACATTCAAATCCAAGCAAGATCGGGCCAGCTGCCTTTGATTCAACCATGCTGTCTTGTAAGCTTCACGGTCATTCTGAAGTGATTCATTATCTGGAGGTAGAATATGGTTGGATGGTGCTGCGCTAGGAGGTTCAAAGGTCTTGGCACTTACAATATCCAAAAGATCTGAAACACTCCGAGATTTGGTCGATCGCCTTGATGCTTTACGATGAAAAAGATAATCAATATTTAATTCATCTCCAGATGAAGCTGGAGAGTGCCTGATATTTGAATCTCTAAAAAATAAATAAGGATCTTCTTTCAAAATTGATACCCGCCTGTTACTTTTTTCTTTGTTGCTTGACTGAGCTACATCGTCTAAAAATGGGTTAGAGGCTGACAGTTCATGCCAGAATGGATTTGTCTTAAACACACTGGGGACATTTTGCTTAAATTCTTTAGACCAATAAAACTTCAGATCAAATTCATTTTCTCTTTCATCTATTAAAAAAAGAGAGACATGGAGGTAAGTTAGTGTATATATGTCCCCTTCTAAGTGATAAAATGCATATGCCACGATACTTTTGCTTCTTTTGCATTCCCAAGTACAATGTGAATGAAAAACACATCTGAAGCAAATTCAATTGAGAACTTACTCCTAGTTAAATGTATATCAGTTTACAGCCTTATGTGTCTGCATATGCTTGTGATGCAGCCTTATATTTTTGTGGGCATCTGACTCTGACATTTAAACAAAAATACACAAAACTTAGCAGCACTTACCAATAGGGATGGGAGGGGGGGACACAAAAAAGAGGAATTGTCTGTCCTTGCCTCCTGTTACTCTGTTCACTCTCCTTAAGGGGAAAGTGGTTTTCTAACAGGAAAGCCACTTTTATATATGGAATTTCTCCACACAATCCAGAACTCCATGAAGTCTATGAGCAGAATCACATGGAGAACCTTGCCTGTATGGATAGAGAAGGGTCTTCTCTTCACTTTAGAATGGCAGAAACAAGTGACTGAAATGGGGCTAGCACACTCCTTATCCGTGCATGTTTATTTTATTGTTGTGTGCCTTCACATCATTTTAGCCTTAGGGCGACCCTTTCATAGGGTTTACTTGGGAAGTGTCTTCAGAGGGGGGTTGCCATTGCCATCCTCTGAGGCTGAGAAAGTGTGACTTGCCCAAGGTCACCCAGTGGATTTTTATGCTTGAGTGGAGATTTGAACCCTGATCTTCAAAGTTGTAGTTCAATGCTCAAACCACTACACCAAGCTGACTCTCATGTTTATTTTCCCTAGATTAATAAAACCTGATATTGTAATTGTGCAGGTTTTATTCTTGAAAAAAAATTGTTTCTGTTCTTAAAGGGCAGCTGTGTGCTGCCACTTATCCAAGTTTTGGTTGTAATCCTATGTGTACTCTCATGCGAATAAGCCCCCTTGCACAAAATGGGACTTGTTTCAGAGTAAGACTGTGCTGTTACTTTGCAACCCCATACCTAGTTAAAGGTAAAAGTAGTCACTTGACAGTCATAATCAACTGTAGGGGGCAATGATCATCTCCGTTACTAAGCTGAAGAGCCAGCGTCGTCCAAGGACTGTTCTGGTGGTTATGTGGCCAGCATGACTGCACCAAATGCTGTTACCTTTCCACTGAAGTGGTACCTATTTATCTACTTGCATTTGCATGCTTTTGATCTGCTAGGCTGGCAGAATCTGGGACTAGAGGAAAAGGACATTCAAATAAACACCTGATTTGGACAGCATTTTGCCCTGATTGGTCATACTCAAAAGATCATATTAAATAGCTGCTTCTTTTCCTGTTCTTTGTGCTGTTGATTTAACAGCTTGCAAAATTACCTTCCTCAGGTTACTGGACTTTCCTCCAATTACTACAAATGACATTCTATATGGAACTTTATCTGCATCAGATTTCATATGGTTCGGATCCACATTCAGTTGTGGAGAATTCAGATGACAGAAACAGACTTCATTGCCCTAGTCTGCTGGATGGGGTGAGATGAGTGCAGGCGGTGGGATCAGTAAAAGAGAATCAAGTTTCCTGTTAGAAGTGGAACTCTTCTGTCAACAGGATCCTATGCACTGAGGGCAATGTAATTTGTTTAAAACTTCAAGAGCCCCTTGACCATATCAGGAATGCAACAGTGATTAAAAATTTTCTTGAGAAGATGGGCTACTGGCAACATACCTGGCCAATCTTTCCTTGCAGGATTTCCATTGTCCATGTCAATCAATGAACCCTCTGATTTACTCCATGAAAGCTCCTTCATGTAACAGGAAGCAGACATTTTCCCTTACCTAACAAATTTAAGATACATTGGTTTACAAGGTGAGAAATGTTTAACACTACAGATCATCATTCAGTTCAAGACAGTATAGAAATATTTAAAGCAAAAGTAGGAAACCTCCGGCCTCTCTGATATTAAGACAGAATTCTCATCATTTGTCTTACTGGGTAGGACTGATGGGAACTAGAGTCCAACAGCAACTGGAGGCCCACAGGTTCTGCAGACCAAAGGATTCCTTAAAAATATGCCCAAGATATTCAGAAGGGATATTTTCATGCTTTATGTCACATTTTATGTAGGCTTCACCCCATGCCATCATCAATTTCTTTCTTTATGCAGGAAGGGAAAAGTCATGATCATGGCACTTCCGTCCAAGCTCCTTGTTCTCAGAAATCCTTACAAGAAGCAGTTGGATTTCTTGCCAGATGTGTGTGTGTTGGGGGGGGGAGACATACAGGAACATGGTTTGCAATTCAGTTTTAATGTCCTGCACAAATCTATGGAACAAATATTAACAAAACTATTGTTAATAAGAAAATGTAATACAGGTTGAATGTCCCTTATCCAAAATGCTTGGGACCAGAGGTATTTTGGATGTTGTAATATTTGCATTTATATAATGAGATATCTTGGAGATGGGACCATGTCTAAACACAAAATTCATTTATGTTTTATATATACCTTATACACATAGCTTGAAGGAAATTTTATACACAATATTTTAATACTTTTGTGCATGAAACAAAATTTGTGAACACTGAACCATCAGAAAGCAAAGCTCTCATTATTTGTATTTCAGAATTCTGGATAAGAGAGACTCAATCTGTAGAAAGAAGAAAGTAAATAGTGATCCTTTTCAGAATGTTATGAGGAAGGGCTCATGCAGGAAGTGAGAACTAGAAAAAATGTTTATAATTTACTGGTGAGTAATTCTCACTGAATTTAGACTTACTGCTAAGCAGACATATTCAGATTTGCATTGCATGACAGAGACATGCAAAACAAGTAAATAAATAAAAATGACCAAGCATTAATGTTTCAGTGCATTTGGGCAATTATTTATGAGCAAGAGTGTGTTTCCTTATTAAATTAAACAACATTTTTGTCTAATATGTCACATTAAGAGCCTTCTATACTCACTTAAGCTCCAAAATGTTGCAATACTATTTGTGGAAGTTAAGGGTCAAAACCTCCAAGGACATACTACTTAAACAAATAACTCACATATCTCTGTCAAGCGTGGATTGATCCTTACATAATTTGTATCTTTAAATTATAACTAAACCTAATGCCTATGAAAAGCCCTTCCGTCTGCTGCAAGTGGTACGTTTTGTTGGTAGTGTTGTTGTGTGGTCTTCTAATCATTTTCGGCTTAGGGCAACCTTAAGGTGAACTTATCACAGGGTTTTCTTGGCAAGATTTGTTTAGAAGGGGTTTGCCATTACCTTTGTTCAAGGCTGAGAGAGTTATGACTTGGTAAAGGTCACCTGTTGGGCTGCAATGGCTGTGGGGACTTGAACCTGGTTTCCCAGAGTCTTAGCCCAACACTTCAGCCCCTATACTATACTATCTCTCAGTGTTGGTCTATATTTTTATTATTAAAGTAATGAATTTATGCATTATTTATTATTTTATTTTATTTGTATTTATTTCACTTCTATGCCACCTTTCTTCCAAAAAAGGTACCCAAGATGGCTCACAAGATGCATGGTAGTGTAACTAACATGTACTTGCTACTATAAATCTACCTTCAGCTATATAACTTGCCACAAACAGAATATGATATGGTCTTTAAAAATATCAGTGTAACCTTACTGCAGGAGCTATGATAACAATATATTGTTGCAATGATATTTTCATATTAGTGATACAAATAGGTTTTACAGCTTACTCACCAAATGCCTTTTGATATTGTCACACCACAAAGCAATCAGATTACAAATAATAATAATAATAATAATAATAATAATAATAATAATAATAATAATAATATTTCTAACCCGCTCCTCTGCAAAACAACCGGGGCGGTGTACAACAGATTAAAATAATACAAGAGTAAAACACATCACCAAATACCCTAACCCTCCCACCCCTTAAAAATAGATTAAACTAGAATAGTATTAAAAACAGCATCAAACAATAAAATCATAAAACAAAACAAAAACAAAAACAAAAACAGTAGCAGCTAGGGGTAAAAGAGCGGATTAACAAGCCAGACCATCTAGAGCAGGGGTAGGCAACCTAAGGCCCGGGGGGGGGGGGCGGATGCAGCCCCCCAAGGCCTTTGGACCGGCCCCAGGCCAGTCCTGCCGCTGCCGCTGCCGCCGTCGCCGCCACACCCCGCTGCTCCCCGCCGCCGCCTCCTGCCATGATGATATTGATTATTGTTGTTATTACCTGTTCTTGGGGTTTTCTTGGCAAAATCTCCACAGGGGTTTTGCCATGGCTTTTCTGGGGTTGACAGACTGTGCATGCATATTTTTTATTTTTATTTTTATTTGTTTATTTATTTATTTATTTTTGGTGCTTCGGCCCCCCAATTGTCTGAGGGATAGCAACCCGGCCCCCAGCTCAAAAAGGTTGCCTACTCCTGATCTAGAGGAAGTCAGTTACATTGCTTCATTTATCATGAAATAAACAGCTACAAGGGATCATCAGGTCCTAAGTTGTCAGTTTTGCTGTGAAAGTTCTATGAAAATTAAAATATTTCTGACTCAAATGGAACAGGAGAAAAGACCCTTGTTTCTATATGGCACCTTCTGCAATTTGATCTTGTTCTCTCTTGCATTACGTCTGCTTCAGAGATGGAATGAATCCTAAGTGGATCATTTAAGTGTCCACGCAAAAACTGTTCTGTATAGCAAAAAAAAAAAAAAAATAGAGGACAAAAATACCACTGCTTTATTGCTAGGCTAGGCTATGTTGTTGAGTACAAAGGGCTTTGCAATCTGTTCCTGAATTCACAACCAAAGGAAGATTGTGTATGTGACAGAGAAAGAAGCAATAAATTAAATGCTAGCAAGTTTGTAGTTTCATTACATATGCAAATATTACAAAACAGCATTTAGATGTTTTCAGTGAACAGTGGTATTCAGTGGTACTTTGTCAAGCTGACGTGATTCAAACTAGCACAGACACTATATAAGGAAATTGCAGAGACAAAATAAATGGGACAGCACAGCAGAAAGAAAACAGATGCTAAATGATGCACATTCTACACCTATCAAAATAAAAGTGCCTGAACAGAGTAACAAAAAGAGTGTATTTTGTAGAATGGGAGTATAATGACAGTATAGCTGTATGGATTTAATCTATCACATACAGCCAGCATGTAAACAAACAGAGCAAACCATCCCTCCCTCCACCCCCATGCAAATTCACTCTTGGCATTTTTTCCAATATATTTCTACCTATGAATTGAAAAACCTGTATTAGATTAGCCCAATAAACTTTTTCCAGTATAAGGAAGACTACTACAAAGAGGCTCATAGATATCCGAAAAGCACCACTGAGATAGGCCTATCATTTAAGCCTCTTATTAATCAAGGAGGCAAGAAGTGATCATGATCTTTTCACACCTTGCCTTTTCCCACCCCACAAACAGAAATTAAATTACATGTTTCATTCTAATTCCTATTCCAAGTTGAGTCTCCATTATCCAATATTCCAAAATCCAAAAAAACCCAAACTCCAGAATCGTCTACATGTGTGGCTGACAGTGACACCTCTGTTTTCTGATGGCTCAACATAAGCAAACTTTGTTTCATGCTCAAAATTATATAATGTATTATGTATAAAATTATGAGACTATATTTATAAGATGTATATAAATAAATCTCATGTTTAGATTTGGGTCCCATCTCCAAGATATCTCATTTTGTTGTTGTTAACGGCCCTTGAGTCATTCTCAACCCATGGTGACCCTATGGATGAGACATCTCCAAGACCCCCTGTCCTTCACTGTTCTGGTTAAATCCTGCAACCCATGACCCCCTTAATAGAGTCAATCCATCTGGCATGTGGCCTTCCTCTCTTCCTACTTCCCTCCACCTTTCCCAGCACCATTGTCTTTTCCAATGAGTCCTCCCTTCTCATGATAGGTCCAAAGTACGACAGTCTTAATTTGGTCATCTTGGCTTCCAGGAAGGTTTCCGGTTTGATCTGCTCTAGGACCCACTTATTTGTCCCTTTGGTTGTCCATAGGATCCTCAGCACTCTTCTCCAGCACATCTCAAAGGAATTGATTTTATCTTTCTTCGCTGTCCAGCTCTCACATCCATACATGGTAATAGGGAATACAATGGCTTGTATGATTCTAACTTTGTGCTGAGTTGTATATCTTTCCATTTTAGAATGCTTTCATAGCCACCCTCCCCATTCTTAATCTTCTGATTTCCTGACTGCAGTCCCCATCTATGTTTGATCCCAGGTATGGGAATTCTTTTACTATTTCTATTTCTTCATTATCTAGGTTGAACTTGTGAAGGTCCTCAGTGGTCATTATTTTTGTCTTAATGTATGTTCAACATTAAGCCTGCCTTAGCACTTTCTCCTTTGATCTTCCAGGTCTGTGAGTTTTCTGCTAGTACTATGGTGTCATCTGCATATCTTGGATTGTTGATATTCCTTCCTCCTCTTTTCACTCCTCCTTCTTCTGTGTCTAAGCCTGTTTTTTTCTTATAATATGTTCTGCAAACAAGTTCGAAAGCATGCAAATGCTAGTAGATAAATAGGTACCACTTCAGTGGGAAGGTAAACAGTGTTCTGTGCAGTCATGCTGGCCACATGATCACAGAGTAGTCTCTGACAACGCTGGCTCTTCGGCTTAGTAACAGAGATGACTACGCCCCCTACGGTCGGACACGACCTGACAACCTTGTCAATGGGAACCACCTTTACCTTTTTATACAAGTTGAACAGACAGGGTGAAAGTATTCAACCTTGACTGACTCCTTTGTTAGTTAGGAACTGTTCTATTTCTCCGTGTTCTGTTCTGACAGTAGCCTCTTGTCCTGAATACAGATTCCTCATCAGAAGTATCAGATGTGTTGGCACTTCCATGTCTTTAAGGGCATTCCGTAGCCTTTCACGATCTATGCAGTCAAAGGTTTTGCTAGTCTATAAAGCACATGCTGATTTTCTTTTGGAATTCCATTAGCCATCGTATGTTTGCAATGTGGTCCCTAGCACCTCTTCCTTTCCCGAACCCCACTTGGACCTCTGGGATTTCTCTCTCCATGTATGGTTGGAATCTATGTTGCAGAATTTTGAGCATAATTTTGCTTGCATTGGAGATCAGTGCTATGGTCTTATAGTTGCTGTAGTCTCTTGTGTCTCCTTTTTTCTGGATGGGGATGTATATTGATCGTTTCCAATCTGTTGGCCATCGTTTTGTTTTCCATATCTGTTGACATATACTGGTCAGCACTAAAACTGACTCTGTCAATCTAGATTGCAGAAGTTCAACTGGAATATTGTCTGTTCCTGGTGATTTGTTTTTAGCTAGTTCTCTTATTGCAGTTCCCACCTCGTATTTTAGAATTTGGGATTCATCTTCATATGGATCTTTGTTCCATGTGTCCTTCATTTTGTCATCTTTTTTGCATAATTCTTCTGTGTATTGCACCCAAGATCTTTTTTCCTTCCTGGTCTTGAATTATGTTATTTTTATTGTCATCAAGCATCCTGGTCCTTGGTTTGAATTCTCCTTTGATTTCTCGGATCTTGTGAAATAGGTCTTTTGTTCTTCCCTTTTTGTTGTTGTCTTCTATTTCTCTGCATTGGTTGTTGTAATTTTCTTTATCTTTCTGCACAACAATTGTACTGTTGCATTCATAATTCTTAGTTTGTTCCTATCTCCCTTTTGTTTTTCTTCTCTTCTTTATTGCTTGTAGTGTTTTTTTCTGTCATCCATGGTTTTTTCTCTCTTTTTGTTTACTGAAAGTGTCTGTCTGCATTCTCCTATGCAAATATTCCAAAACACACATACACACCAAAAAATTCTGAAATCCCAAACACTTCTGGTCCCAAGCATTTTGGATAACAGAGAGTCAACCTGTATGTACTACTGAAACAAGATGAGCAGTTTATAATCCAGACAAGAAAGGTGTCACAGACTGAGAAGTAAGGGTTTTTTTTTAACACAACAGTAATAGGTGAAACAACATGAGTTTCTCAGACATTTAAAATCCAATTCTGAACAGTATAACTCAATTTGAGAATCCTCAAGAGCATCACGATTAGACCCTTACACCTAAAATCCACCACAAACTGAAGCAGCCAATGAGATTCAGGTTGAGATTTGTATTGACACATGCAAACATACAGAATATTCTTCTGAGCTCCCACTTATAAAACAGGTCCAAAACAGACTGCAGAAATAAATCAGTTTGAGATAGCTTTAACTGCCAGGTAATTCTGGGAACTATAGTTCTGTGAGACTCAAAGTCCACAAAAATGGAGTGGCAACTGTATTTATTGTATGACCTACATTTTACTAGAGGTTGAATACCCCTAATCCAGAAATCTGAAATTCAAGCAACACCTAAACATTTTGCTATCAGCCAGCCACTTCCAGCTTCAAAACTGCCGCTGTGGCACTTCTGCTACTTCTCAGATCCTCAGTCTCTCTCTAGCCTTGCCTCTCACACAGAACACAAATCATGAATGAATGAGACACAAGGCTGGAGAGAGATGCAAGGATCTGTGAAATGGCAGGAGGAGGGGGTTAATGCCAAACACTGTGCTGGGATTTCTGCCATCTCACAGATTCTCAGTCTCTCTCCTGTCATATTCCTTTCCAGCCTTACAATACAGCACATACTATGCTACTTGTGCTGTGTATCGTATATTATGTGTATATAATAAATGCAGATATTCCAAAGTCAGGGGTGGGGTGGGGAATCCAAAAGATGAAATACTTCTAGTCTCAAGCATTTCAGAGAAGGGGAATTCAACCTAAAGTAGGTTATCATGGTTTGCATCTTAGGAACATACTAAAACAAATGACAATACTTGCCCATAGGGAAACCATACTTGCCTATAGAGAATCATAGGGAAATACTTACCCATAGAGAATTACAAGGAAATACTAGTATTCCCCAATGATTCCCTATAGAGAAGTATTCCCCAATACTAACACAAATGACAGTACTTGCCCATAGGGAAACCATACTTGCCCATAGAGAATCATAGGGAAATACTTGCCCATAAAGAATTACAAGGAAATACTAGTATTCCCCAATGATTCCCTATAAAGAAGTATTCCCCAATGATTCCCTATAGGCAAATATTTCCTAATGATTCCCTGTAGACAAATATTCCCCAATGATTCCCTATGGACAACTATTCCCCTATGATTCCCTATACACATGTATTTCCCAATGATTGTCTATGGACAAGTATTCACCTATGATTCCCTAAAGGGAAGTATTCCCCAATGATTCCCTCTAGGCAAATATGCCCCAATGATTCCCTCTAGGCAAATATTCCGCAATGATTCTCTATGGACAAGTATTCCCATATGATTCCCTATAGGGAAGTATTCCTCAATGATTCCCTATGGACAACTATTCCCCTATGATTCCTTATAGGCAAGTATTCCCCAATGATTCTCTATGAATAAGTATTCCCCTATGATTCCCTATATGCAAGTATTTCCCAATGATTCTCTATGGGCAAGTCTGGCTTCCCTATGGGCAAGTAAAGTACTGTCATTTGTTTCAGTACATCCCTGTATCTTACTGCTCTGTGATTTGCTTAAATTGACAGTGGCTTGTGATAGATATCATAAAGATGTGAAATAAATCGGACAGTCGCAAGATGTTTTAATATGGATGTACAAGTACACTTACTCACACACTTCTGTAGAATGGCATGTGAGGAAAACAAAAATAAAGAACCAAAGCCTCCATGTTTTCCTGTCTGTGTGTACATTCCATATTTCGTTGAGACACAACTGTTTTCTTCTCATCTCTGTTAACATGACAAAGCAGACAGATCACTTGGCTAATCCTTTAAACATAGGCCAAGCAACAAGCCTTAAAAGAGTAATACATGGGTCTTTAAACTGCTACAGCTGATACACTTTTATCACCATTCAAGTATTTGAGTGGTGCACTTCTTAAGATCATTTCCAGAAGAAGCTAGCTTGACATTTTCAAGTATTTAGCCCAAGAAGCAGGATAAGGTTCAATTTATGTCCTGGTCACTTAAGGACCCTTCAAAAACAGATTGCAGCTCTTTAAAATGCTGTTTGTGCCATCCAGGTTTAAAACATTTTTTGATCCACCTTTATGTTTTCCATCCATTTTTCTAATATAGGAAGGCTTGGCATAGTATAAACACCTGGTCCTGACCAAGGAAATAACTCCAATGATTTATAGCAAATAACTGAGACAACAGAAACCTGGAAGCATTCATCTTTTTTGTTGTTGTTGTTGAAAAGAAAGCCATAGACTTTCCATTTTTGATTGGTACCTTTGGGATCAAAAAGTTGCTGTCAAACTGGGGAAAGAGAAAAAAAAATTCCTCATGGTGGAAGATATTTTGGATCTAAACTATGTAGCTAATGACTGTCCAGAGACCTTCTGACTACCTGTCCCTCTAGGACATTATTAAAGCAGTTCAACATGTTATTGCTAGAGGCTTCATCACTACTACTGCAAAATCCCTCATACCAATTACAGAAGAAAATCAGAAAACTGACACAACTGGAAGCCGCTACCTAAAGAAACTAGAAAATGCCTAAAAAAGGGAATGTCTAAGAATACAAAACCTGATTGTCAAATAAATGTAGCATTGAATATGGAATTTAGGGAGCTAGTGTGGCATAATGGTTTGAGTGTTAAACTATGACTCTATAGGCCAGCGTTCGAATTCCAGCTCAGCCATGAAACCTACTCGGTGACCTTGGGCAAGGCACATGCTCTCAGCCTTAGGAGAAGGAAATGGAAAGCCTTCCCTGAACAAACCTTGCAAAGAAAACCCCATGATAGGTTTGCCTTTGGGTTGCCATAAGTCAGAAAATGATCTGAAAACTAACAACAACAACAACAACAACAACATTCAGTATGCCTTGGCTAAGAAAACCCTAATGAATCCATGGGGTCACCATAAATCGACAGGTGACTTGAAGACAGACAGACACGCACCCAGAGTCCAAAAAAGGAATTTATCTACAGTAAGCTCTGATCTGGATATTCTACCTATGGCTATCTAGCACAATATCAAACACTTTTTGCTGTTGTTTAGAAAATAATGGTTTTGCGTTCAGCAGAAATGGATGGAGGCTAATGGTGAGCCAAAGGTGGGGTGTTGGTCAGATGAGATCTGACCAACAATTGCATAAAATTGCAGGATAGTGAGAAACAAAAGACTCACTTCATTCACTCTAATCATTCCTAATGACAGAGAAAAGAAGAGAATGTAATTTTAAAAAATGTTGCACTGTCTGCTAGACCTGCACAGGGTCAAACATACAGCACAAATATAGTACAGGATAGACAATGACATTGTTTTCAAAGGGAAAACACTCTCTATCCTCATGTTTTCGATAAAGACATTGCTTAGCATTTACAGCTGACAAATTAGAGCAGTGGTACTCAAACTTTTTATCCTTTGGACCCCCCCTTTACATCTACATGCAAACATGCCCCCCTCCCTGAGCAACTTTTGTGCCCCCCAGGGGTCCCTCCCTGCTGTTTGGGAACCACTGAATAAGAAAGATGCATACTAAATAAGGGAATGCGGTGGCTTACTGGTTAAGATGCCAATTCTGACTATTGGAAGATCGGAAGGTTGGCAGTTTGAGGCCCAATTGCTGCATGATGGGGTGAGCTTCTGTCACTAGTCCCAGCTTCTGCCAACCTAGCAGTTTGAAAGCATGAACAAGCAAGTAGATAAATAGGTACCACTTTGGTGGGACGGTAACAGTGTTGGTGCAATCATGCTGACTACATGACCACCAGAGCAGTCCTTGGACAGTGCTGGTTCTTCAGCTTAGTAACAGAGATGAGCACCATCCCCTACAGTTGGTTACAACTAGACATTCATGTCAAGGGACTACCTTTACCTTTAACTTTTATACTAAATGCAGATTCAAAATACTTGTGCCAAGAAAGAATTGGTAACTTCTGAGCTAAGCACAAAGATAAATGTGATGTCAGAATTCTGAGAGGATAAACAGACTGCTGAATGCTCTCCAGTTAAAATATCCTTGGAAATACTTAAATATATACACTTAAAAGTAATGTTGTGAGGAGAATGGTTCATCTTTAACCTCTTTTCCCTGCACTAACATTCTTCTGTTGCAGTGGCGTTAAATAGGGGGTGCAATGGTGCGGACCACACCAGGTGACACCCCAGAAGATGGGTGACATCCAGTCCCCTCCCTCCAGTGTCATCAAGTCATGTTCTCATGAGGAGAAGGATGGTATGGGGTAGCACAGGGGGAGGGAGCATCCACGGCCTCCTTTGGTGCCGCCCCACCCCATCCTTCTCCTCATGAGGGAAAAGACAGGATGGGGCGGCATAATGGGGAGGTTGTGTGTGTGTCATGTCGGTGCCATCCCATCCCATCCCATCCTTCTCCTCATGAGGGGAAGGACAGGGTAGCACAGGTGGAGGGAATGTGCATGGTCTCCGGTGGTGCTGCCTCGCCTCGCCTTCCTCATGAGGGGAAGGATGGGACAGGGTGGCACAGGGGAGGAAGCATGCACACCCTCCCTCAGTGCCGCCTTGCCCTGTCTCACCCCATTCTTCTCCTAATGAGGAGAA
>CM034710.1:89741936-89755407 GCA_020142125.1 Phrynosoma platyrhinos | reverse complement strand
CCCCCCCCAAACCAGGTGAACCCTCTTCAGGGATGCCATTGTCCTGTTGTAGAACTCAAGCAGCCCACCAGATGTTTTTGGACTGCAATTTCCAGCATTCCTTACTATTGGCTATATTGCTAGAACTTCGCAGTCCAAGAACATCTGTAAGGTGCCCATCCCTATTCCAGCTAGTGGCTGTTGGTATATCTATAATGAGATTAGGGTTTGTTTTTTTCCATACTTGTGGCTACAAATGGCACCATGTATTCTGGTACACCAGGGCTCTTCTGTCATCTTCTGTGACATATGTAGACAAGCCCAGGGAAAACTAATTTACACTCCTCTCCTCCCCCCGCCATCTTCCCAATCAACTACATGTTAATAGCATGAATGAAAGGAGGAGGTATCTATGGAAGTGGAGCAAGCTTGTTATCTGTTGCTCTGGAAACTAGGAAAAGAACAAATGCATTCAAATTGCACATACACAAATGATTCCACCTAAATATTATGAAGAATGCCATTGTGGTAGGAACTGTTCAACGGTGGAACAGATTGCCTCAGAGGGTAGTGGACTCTCATTCGTCGGAAGTCTTTAAACAGAGGTTGGATGGCCATCTTTAGCTGCCAGGGGATTGGACTGAATAGCCCTTTTCCTTTCTACCTCTATGATTCTAGGATAAAAAGAGAATCTGTTCCTTTACTATCATTCTGTCTCTCCCTTCCATTTGACTCCCTTAAGTAGATTAAAAAATGCAGGCTACCCTATGATGCAGTTTGGGAAGAGATGAGCATATGAAAAAGAGGGCAGTCATTCTTCCCCTATCTGTAATGTAATTCATATTCTCTTAACACCCCCACTTCTGCTGCAGCACAGCTTCCTAACAACCGCACAAAAGCAAAAATATAACAGGCAATTTTTCCTGGCTTAGATATATAGCCAAACAAGAAACTGAACCTGCTAGGATTTTTTGGCAGGAAAGTGTCTATACTGCACCTATTTAAAGTACAGGGAACTTAACACACACAAAAAGACAATGGTCCCACTTCCTCATTCTCAACCTATCTTTAGTCCAAAACATACTGCAGAAATAATTGAGTTTGAGACCACTTTAACAACCCTGACTCAATGCTAGGGGATTCTGGGAACTGTAGTTTTGTGAGACATTTAGCCTTCTCTGTCAGAATGCTCTGGGGCCAAAATAAACTACAATTCCCAGTTTTCTCTAGCACTGAGCCAGGGCAATTAAAGTGGTCTCAAACTGGACAATTTCAGCAGTGTGCTTTGGATCTTGGTGATCCTCCCCATCCTGAGCCATTTCAGGTATTCATGAAATACCACCTTTCCGCAACTCATCACTTTATTCTTGATTCTGATTTATTGTTTCTCATTGGAGCTTAAATCATGGCTTCTTAATAAACTGAAGAGGAGTACTGAAACTTGGTATCTCTAATGCCAGTCCCCTATAATCTATCAACACCTCTATAGAGTGAATTTATCTTCACAAAAATGGGCAAGTCATCATTATTTGGCTCTGCTTTTATGTCTTCAAATTCTTTCCCATTAGTGCTTCCAACAGCTCAAAAAAGCACTCATACTACAATAAAGCAGCATTTCAAAAGTACTGCTGGATTGATTCATTCCCACCCCTCTTTTTTCCATTGTATATTGGTACCAGCTAATGGCAGGCATCTCTTGGAAAACTGCTTGTACAAGGCAGAGAACCTGAATGCTAGAGAGACATCCTAGATATTTAGAATCATGAAAATCTAACAAGCTACTCACTTTGAGAAGGTGGCACTAGCTACTGGATACCATCTTCTCCACTTGTTAAAAACTTTGTTCTGATCCATTTCACATCCATGTGCTTTTTCCAAAAATGTAAAATGACCAGAGAGAGTTCAATACCTGAGCAAGCTGGATCAAAACACTAGCCTGGCATGTCCAGACAACAGGGAACAGAGTTAACATATGTATAGTACACTCATCCCTCTACATTTGCTGTGGTTAGGGGTACAGGACCCTCGTGAATGTCAAAAAACCTCATAACAAAAACACTATGGAACACAAAATGGCGCCCCGCGCTCGCATGCACATGACGCCGGGAGTAGTGCGCATGCGTGTGTGAGCGTGCGCGCACAAGCGCATGCGTGCGCACCTCCGGCACCATTTTTCCCCCTTCGGCCCACCAATGATCTGGGGGACAGCAGAACCACCACCACCACGCCAAAAAGGTATGCCGACCCCTGCTCTAAAAGGGTATTTGACAATCAGGGTGCCACAGCAGAGACTGGCAGTAAGAAGCCAGCTCTTGTATTAGGCACGAGGAGGGCAAGATACCAGGAGGGAAAATCTGCCACCACTGCCAGCAGTGATCTCATTTTTTGAGTTTGACTTCCTCCTTATGTCACACTTTCCTACTCTACAGCTAAATCTCAAGAGAAGTTATTTTTCTGTTGCTCACAGAGCTGAAATTTTATTACCTGTCTTCTACTGCTCTTTGGCTTTAGTCCTCACATGGCCAATAAAGGGAATGGCCTCTGCCAGCATCCAAATCCCTCAACACCATCATAACTGACAACATCTCAAGACAGAATGTAGGCCTGTGACTCTCACACTGTCACCATTATTCTCCTGTATGATTTTTAACATCTTTGCCTTATGAAGAAACCAGTAAAACTTCAAAAGTTTGCATAATGTATTTTATGCCTCGGAGATGGCCAAATAAAGGTATCACTGCTTGTGGATTTTGTTGAATATTTTTTCCCTATCACACCCCTTCTTTCTCGCCTTCTTGCATAGATCCTCTTCCTTACAACCACTTACTGCTGGCAAAGACAGTGAAAGAGGAAGAGTACATACTTACTCTATGGATTCCTGTCATTTCTGTCTCCCTCTTTCCCTTAATTCAATCTATCCCTCTCCAGTGCTTCACCTGACTGTGGCATTCCTCCCTTCCTTCCTGCCGTCCAGTCACAATCAGAGCCATGAATTTTTGTGTGGCGGTGGCAGGGTCAGAGTGGAAGAGAAAGCAACATAGGAGCAAAGACTGTACAGATTGGTACAGTGCTGGTATTTCTCCCACATGAGGTGAGAGAAGAACATATGGGTTGGGCAACATATTTCACCCATTACCTATATAGAATAAACTGTTCCTTACACACACACACACACAAGCTGTAAGGTGCAGATTGCCTGGGGGCAAGCTATAGTATTGCACCCCCATTCTCCTCAACCCTACTAATTCATTGTGCAGTATTCTATTTTTCTAGCTGGGTGGACAGTTCTGCTATTTTATTTTATTTTTGGCAGTTATTTTTTTTGCTACTATGTTAACCCAATTAACATGAATTTATCAAAGCAGTCCATTAGGGTGATTCTGCAACTATTTTGCTTTGATCTGATTCAGTGAGCTCAGTGTTTAGAAAGCTTACACACAACTCATAAGCTACTAGGTAACAACAGTGCCTTTTGGAAAACATGAGGCTCTACAGAAGCTTACTAATATATACTTTACCACATAACAGCTGCTTAACTAAGGTCTGGAGGCCATGGAGATGACTAGAGATGGGAACGGCAGCCTTGAAAGAACTAAAGAGGATCCTAAAGAGCAAAGATATGCAACTGAGCACCAAAGTCAAAATTGTCCAAACCATTGTATTCCCCATCACTATGTACAGATGCAAGAGCTGGACAGTGAAGAAGGCAGATAAGAAGAAGAGCAACACATTTTAAATGTGATGCTGTAGAAGAGTTATTGTGGACAGCCAAAAAGACTAACAAATGGGTCCCGGAGCAGGTAAACCCAGAAATTTCCTTGGAAGCAAAGATGATCAAATTGAGACTGTTGTACTTTGGATGCATCATGAGAAAGCATGATTCACTAGAAAATAATGCTAGGAAAAGTAGAGGGCAACAGAAAGAGAGGAAGACTACATGCTAGAGATGAATAGATTCAATCAAAGAGGTCACAGGTATGGATTTGCAGGAACTAAGCAGAGTAGTGGAGGTCAGGGGCTATTGGAGATGTCTCATCCACAGGGTCAGCATGAGTCAGGGTTGACTCAAGGCCAGTTAACAATAACAACAAAGAGTTGAACACAACAAACATATTCTTTTTCATTTTTTGTCATTCATACTTTTTAGGAACAGGCCTTCAGCAAATGGACATACTTAAACATCAACATTTTTGGATTGATCTTAATGAGGACTGGCTCTGCACTGAGGGCCCACTTTGCAAGAGCCATCTTTTGGACATCTTCTGGTGATGCCTTGCCTCCTTAGCATAAGCACCTTAGTAAATGGCAGTAGTGGACTCTTAGCTGCCATATTTGTTTCTAACAGAGTCCTGGAATTTAAGAGTTTCAGGACATTGTGCGATGGGGAGGGATGGATCTCTGTGTTTATTTGCCTTCAAGTCCCCTATTGACTTATGGTGACCCCATTAATTTCATGGTGTTTTCATAGAAAGGGAATACACTCATCCCTCCATTTTTGCAGATTTCAAGTTGGCGGTCTTGGTCCTTCATGGACTGGCAAGTGGAGAGGGTTAAAATGGTGCATGCACCCATGGCGTGCACACAGAGCTGTGCGCAGGAGCGTGTGGCCATTCAAGCCTATGGGGCTTGAATATTTGCACATGTTCATTTTTGCAGGGTGGGGGAGGTCCAGAATGGCTCCACCGTGAAAATGTAGGGACAACTATATTCAGAGGAGGTTTTGCCAGTTCCTTCCTCCAAAACAGAGCCTACAGCACCTGATCCTCATTGGTGTTCTCTAGGGCAGACCCTGCTTAGTCTCCGAGATCAGATAGGATCTTTAGAGTATTTAGGACCACTACCACAGAAACATGGTGGTCATTCACATATTGTGCCATGTTTCTAAGGCAAGAGCATTTCTCCCCTGCAAAATATCCTGGATTTATTCATGTTATGGGACACAGTGTGAAATCAAGATGGCAATCACTCATAGCCCATTACTGATATGAACATAATTTGGGGTTGGTGGTTTTTTTGGGGGGGAATGCATATTTTTCAGGATAGAGTAACAATGGGGGTGCTGAGGCACCACAGCTACCTGCAGATAGTATCCAGTGAACCCAGGTTTTACATCAAGGATGAGTCAAATTGGGGATTTTAAGTGAAAAGAAAAAAAGTTTTATCGTATCTGTCATAATGAAACAAGCATACCTCATGCAGTTCAGAACTTGTTATGTCTCAGTGGTATATATCTGGTTTCCCTCTAGAAAAAGAAGCAATTATCTTTATGCAACACTTTGGCATTAATTAACTTTGTCACAATATAATGAAAAATGAGGAGTAATGTTCACTAGGTGAGAGCCATGTATAATTTGATAATAATTACTATCATAGATTGTGTGTTCTGTACATGCTTGTACCATCTGCCTTACACACAGAGAAAAACTGGAAGACAATTTGCCTGGAAGCTAATTTTAATTATATTGCATCACTCTGAAACTCAAAAGAGTATGGTTTTGCAATGAAAGCACTGCGTAAGTTTCTGATGAAGAAAGAACTGACCACACTGAACTAGAAAACTACATACCAGAGGTTTGGGATTAAGGTATTGATAAGGATTCTTTAAAAAAATAAAACTAGGTTCCTTTTAGTTCAGAAGATTTTCCTTAAGAAAGAGTGATGACAAATATTGTTGGTAAGCATCAGATGTTATCAAATAGGCATGTATTTATAAGAAACACTGACCACTCATCATCTTCCAATAACTTTGCAAGGTCAGATTTGACCCTTATTCACTTAGGAGTAAACCATGACTTTAGAACTAAAGAAAAGCTATCAAAAGTTTTCTCAAGCAGCAAAAAATGCCTTCATTAATTAATCAGAACAGTAACACTAAGTCAGGAATGAAAAGTGCAGAATGGTTTTTAAATGTAGAGGCTATGTATAATTACCAATTATAAATTGGTAATATAATGTCATTTGGTTCTTTGATTTAGCTTATTAAGAAATAATACTGTACAAGTAAAAACCAAAATAAAAGCATAAAGGAACAAGTACCAAGCTTTCCAGATTGCTAACCAGAAATAACATAAGAATGATGAATGAACACACGTAGCCATTTGTAAATACAAGACACATAAACCTCAGCAAGAACTATGCTATCTTAAATGCATCTTCCCACTCATCTCTTTTCTCAACTGCTTTCCTACAGAGGCTTAATAGCATCTCTGTTACTTTTTTAAAGGGAAACATATCCTTAATACAAGTAAGAGGACTATAACACCAGTTATTCTTTTGAACACATTGCCACAATTTAGCTAATTTATGGAGATCTCAATCTAATTTGAAGCCACTATAAAGTAAACTTGAAGGTCAGTGATTATTTTGTTGTTTTTGTTTTTGTTGTTGCTGCTGCTGCTGCTGCTGCATGCCTTCAAGTCATTTCTGACTTCTAGCAAACCTGAGGCAAATCCTATAGGACATTTTTGTGCAGAATTTGTTCAGAGACGGTTTGCCCTTGCCTTCCTCTGAGCCTGAGAACATGACTTGCCCAAGATCACCCAGTAGGTTTCCATGGCCAAGCAGGGATTTGAATCCTGGCCTCTCACAGTCGTAGTTCAACACTCAAGCCACTATAGTACACTAGCTTTTCATTTAGACTAAAGATAAATTGTGGTTCATACTCCAGCTCTCAAGCAGTTTTGCAAGCAGGAGAATACACCTCTGGAGAAAAATGGCCCAGGAGCCTTTTACATAGCCAATCACTATTAGAAACCACCATAAACTCAATCTGTTACATATTCCAGTTGTTCAAGAAGGTTGGGATCTAGGGTCCAAAACACACTGCAGAAATGCCATATGTACTCAACTATAGCTCGAGAAATTTATGCCCAAAAATCAATTCCAAAATCCTGGGTTGACTGATATACGGGGCAATACAGTAATACTACTTTGAAAGCTCCTCAGATAAGTGCCTACCCTTCTTTTGTATCCAGTGTGCTTCAACAGATGCTGAGAGTAAGTGCTTTCCTCCCCATTTTCCCTTCCCTCCAACATGCATGTGTGTACGTTTGTGAGTGGTTTGTGTTGATTTTATGGGAGTTTGCTACTGGACACCTCAGGTATCCCTTTTTTGAGGTGAGCCAAAGCTCTCTCCCACATGGTGCATTCTTTGTACATGTCTTCTTAAATTCTATAGTGATATCACCCTCAGTCTGCATCAGTATTACAGATCCACCAACTGCATCTTTCACCTGTCTGACAACTTAGAATGGAAATAATATTTTAAAATATTCCCCCAAATGATCAAAAATGGATTTTTAAGTGTTCGAAAACTCTCAACAATGAGAATTATAAAGTTCAGTGCAAAAACTGCACATGGGTTCTCTGTGTAAAAAAATAGCATTTGCTATGAAGCAAACTTGGGTTCTGCACAATTGCACATGCATTTGATTTTACACAGAAGTATTTAACTGCAGATAGTCTTCAAAAACTGAGCAGTTTTTGACAATTTCCTCACAGCAGGGAGGAAAATGCTAAACTTGTTTGTTCTTGCCTTCAAAAATAAACTTTACCAAGATCTACATTCCTATCACATGCACTTACCAAAACAAGATGACATTAAACTTTATTGCTCCCTAGAGTGGGTCTTATCAAGACCTCAGGTGGGGTCCTCACTTCAGTTCTAAGCCCCCCCAGAGCCCTAGTGAGCTGTGGCTATTCCCTAACCAAGCCTCACAACCAACCTGAAGATTACTGGATTCATCACCACCAGTTCTCAACTAGATACAAATACATGAGGCTGCCAATTGCTATAACTCTTTGCTTGTTATCTCCATATGGCATTATGTTCTGTGAGCTTCTTTTATCCCCAGCAAAACTAAGAGGAAAATATACAAAACATGCTGTAGGAGATAGGCCTGGTTTTTAAAAAATGGCCCAGGGCATCTTCCAATATGCTAACCTCAATAGCTATCTAGGACTCCTTGCCCAGCAGAAATACCATAGGCAAAAGAATGGGAGTAGTGTTACAGACAACAGTTCATAATAAAATTACAAAGGCTTGATATTGAGATAGGACATATTTCTTCCAGAATTAATTTGAGAAATAATAAAATATTAATACAGTGGGCCCTTGCTATTGGCTGGGGTTTAGTTCAAGGACCCCCTGTGGATACCAAAATCTGTGAATGCTCAAGTCCCATTATATACAACAGCATAGTAAAATGTTGTCCTTTATATAAATGGCAAAATCAAGATTTGCTTTTTTGGAATTTATGTTTTTAAAATATTTTCAAGCCATGGATGGTTGACTTCATGAATAAAAAATCCATGGATACGGAAGGCTAGCTGTACATACTTTAAACTCCTAATGTTGAATATATATATATATATATATATATATATATATATATATATATACACATATATACATACATACATATATATACACACACACACACACACACACACACACATACATACACACACAAAGATTGTTGACAAACTATAACATGTGTTCAGAGGATAATCAGGAAAGTAAAAGTTCTGAAAACTAAGCCCTGGGAGGTGAAATTTAGGAAGCTGGATATGTTTAGCTTGGAGAAGCAAAGAATGAGAAATGATATAATGGCCATAATTAAATAGTTGAAGAGATGTCATGTAAAAACAGAGTGAATTTATCATCTGCTGCTCCAGAAGCTAGAACATGAACCAACAGATTCATGTGACAAGAAAAGCGATTCCACTTAAATATTAAGGAAGAACCTCTTAACTGTAAGAACTAGTTGACAATGGAATAGACTGCCTTGGAATGTGGACTCTTCTTTGGTGATCTTTAAACAGGTTAGATGATGTCTTTGGGAATGTTTTAGTTGTGTGTTCGTGCAAGGCAGTAGATTGCAAGTATAAGACATTTCTACTTAACAAGGGGGAGTTCACAACTTCCAACTATCGTCTCTGGTGACATCCCTTATCCTACACCACATTTGAAAGTGTTCATGCAGGTCTTCCAAGTCATACAATTAGCCAGCAGAGAGGGGAATGAAATTGTATGAAAGATGGGTTACAAGCCCTAACAACTGCTAATATCCAAGTCAATATACTGCCAGTTTAGTCATTTATAAAGTGAAAAATGCAGCAGCCAGACTGGTCAAACATGCATTTTAGAGACCATATAAGACTGGACTGGCTTCCAATTTGCATCTGAACTCAATTCAAGGTGCTAGTGTTGACCTACAAAGCCCTAAATGACTTGGGGCCAAGGCAACTGAAGGATCACCTCCTCCCATATGAACTTGCCAAAAGTTTGAGATCATCAGAGGAGGACCTGTAGTGTGTCCCAACACCTTGTGAACTTACCGTAGGTTAGAAGAAATATGTAATGGAGCTTTCTCTATAGCACTGCCTTGATTGTGGAACTCCCTACTGAAGGAAACTAGGCTGGCTCCATCTCTTTTAAGCTCCCAGCATGGCACTCAAGTGTTTGAAATTGTTGTTTAAACCATTTCAAAACTGGATTCTAAGTTTGTTTTTAGGAGTTTTTAAAGAGTATTTTAATGTCTTTTTAAAATGTTTTCATTTTTGTTTTGTTTTAATTAGTTTTATTTTTTTCATAATCTCAGGAGCCCTCATATAAATACCGTAAATAAAAACAAATAAAATAATTTTTTTCCCAAAAGATTGGCCAAAAGAGTACAGCTTTGATAACAACATATTCTCATACACATAACAGTCTTGGAATTAAACCCGAAATTACAAACAGTTTAAAGCTATATCATAATTAGATGCACCTTAATTTAGATAAAACTCTCTAATACGTTGTTAAAAAGAAAGGAAAGTTTTATTTAGTGTGGCTGAAGTTAAATGGACCCTTTTAAAGACTTTTTAAAGTCTTGTTTTGTTTATAATGTTACTAGTTCTGTTACTAGTGTAACAGAAAGAAGAAGAAAAAACCAAATTCTTCCTTCTAACAGTGGTAGCTTTTCAGTATAGTCTTAAACACTCAAAAGCAAATCTCTTCAACTCCAATAGAACTTACCTCCCCAAGTCAGTATGTTTAGAAATGCAGATTTCATTTCTTAAATTGTGCATTGTCTCAAATGTTCCTGTGAATTACTAAGCTTTAGTAATACAATATGTAGATTTATTTTCATTTGATGAATCATACATCCAACTTCTAACAAATTCATTCACTCATATTCTCTAGGTGAAACTGCAGGTTTACATTAATATTACTAAGTAAAGCATCTGAGAATGCAGACCAGGGGCTAGTCTGCATATACGGTAAATTTATTATGCAAATTGCTGTGGATTTTCACACATTGGGATCAACACTTAATTGCCTTCATCTTCCTACACAAATTTGCAGCTATTCACCCTCCCTCTGAAAAATGCACAGCCATGCAAATCCACGAAAAGCAGGTGGATGGCCACATGTTCAATAATGTGTATCCTTGTAGGTCATCTGGTAAAAACCACAAATGCTTTTTCAGTGGAGTTTATGGAGTTTTTCTGAAGGAGCACAAAGCCCAAATTCTTCCAGATTGCAAGTGGCCAGATTGCAGTCTATTCAACTGGAATGAGGAGCATTTTAATCATGGTAGACAAAACCCAGGTCTACGAAAGCTTAAGCTACAACATCTTTTGCACAGTTATTTTCAAAGATGCTACAAAATCCCTTTGCATACTAATATTCCAGACTAAAATGGCTATGTTTCTAAATTCCAATTACTAAGTAATGTTAAGCACTGCACATTTTCACATTTTTTACTGTATGTGACATGCTTTAAAAAATGGGCAGGCAAAGTGTGGCCATACCGCTGTATGCTTTTTTGCAGGCCTCAGGACTCCCTAGATCTCTCTTTTTCTCAGCAAAAATAAGTGGTGTATTACCTTCTCTGAAAGCCACAAAAAGCATTAATCCTGCTTTTAAATAGGATACAGGTCCCTCATCTTCTATTTGACAAAAAAGAAAAGTTTTATTAAATGAGGGGCTCTTTCATAATACACAATTATGGCACTATGATTCCATTTTAACTGCCATGACTGCATTTTGTAGAATCATGGGGTTTGTCATTTGGTGAGACACTAGAGCTCTCTGGCTGAGAATTCTAAATATCCTTCCTTGAACTACAAATCCAAGGATTCCTCAGGATGGAATCATAACTGTTAAAGTGGAAACTAGCACTATAATTATATGATGTGAAAGTGTCTCAGATGTGGACATCAGCCATTACCAGGGTTTGGCCTTTGGGGGCAGCTATAAAGACCCCAAAGAGTGCCCAGAAGAGAAAAGTTCCTCCCAAACCAAAATACCAGGATTTCATTGGATGAAATTAGGAGTTTATCACACATCATTTAACATGACTTACTGCAGTCACATAAAATTCTGAAGCTGGATCTTATCGCACACACCGAGAACCAGGCAAGTGCAACCCGGCTGCATCCTGGACCCCAGCCATACTTAACCTGCAACTTTTAAAAAACAGAAAACTCCCAGTTTTGAAAAGATGCCAGCTAAGCATAGCTGGGGTCCAGGATGCAGCCAGGTTCATTTGCCTGGCTCCTGGTGCATACGATAAGATCCAGCTTCAGAATTTAATGCAACTGCGGTAAGTCACATTAAATGACATGCGATAAACTCATTAGAGTGATATCCAACTGCAATAATTATTTAGTGTGGACAGAACCACTGTTATGCAGTGAAAGGTATGGAAATGAATAAAATGCATACTTGAATATTTCCTTTTTGGGTTATTAAGGTGCAAGAAAGAAAATTTAAGACTATTATTTGCCCTGAGTACCTAATTTCATAATAAGGATAGGATATATTTGCCTTGAAAAACTAAACCATCCATAGAGTAGTAAGACATGGCTAAGGAAATACAACCACAGGTAAACAGCACAACATAACCCATACAAACAAAGTGTCTCGCTTCAGTTCCACTGATCGGTTTTATATTCTCTTCTGAACCTGTTTGTTTATAATTTTATATCTTTATATTTTTTCATGATCCCTCCCACTCTCAACACATTTTATTTTCACAAAAACCCTATGAAGTAGGGTTAGGCTCTGCATTAGCAAGCGATCCAAAATCACCCAATGAATCTCATGGGCAACTATTGTAAAAGTTTTCAAAGAACTAGCCTTGTTAGCATGCTGCAGCATAAAAAGATGAAAAGGGAGGGAGGGAAGAGAAAAAAGAATGTAGTAGCACCCTTAAGACTGACTGGATTTTATTTCTGCATTCACTTTCATGGATATAATCCCACTTTGGATGCAGTATGGAGTGATAAAGTCTTAAAGGTGCTGCAACTTTCTCTGACATCCTCCTCCAGCTCCCTTCTTTTTTATGGGCAAATATGGATTTGAACTTGGACTTCTCAATGCCACTCCAAGTTTACAAAGTTTATTCCTTGCCTTAAAAAAATCCTATGAAATTCATTGGGGTCACCATAAGTCAACATGAGACTTTAAGGCACGTATATACACACATTTGATATTGCACTTTACACTTTTTAGACTGAGCTCCTTATTTGTATTTGCAGCTTAGCCCAAGATATCACTGCCTTATGCCTGTAAAGAGCACAGGCTGTCTGAAACTACCTAGAGTCCTTTCATACTCCACAATTATTGCACTATGTTTCCACTTCATCTACCATAACAGTATCATATGGAATCCTGGGATTTGTAGTTTTATGAGGCACTAAATGTCTGTGGCTGAGAATTCTAAATACTTTCCCTAAATTCCAGGATTCCGTTGGATGGAACTGTAGCAGTTAAAGTGGAATGCTAGTGCTATAAATGTGTAGTGTGAAAGGGTCTCTTGACGGGCAAGAGCCATCTTAAGGGGAAAAATATAGAAAATAGCATGGTAAAAAAGTAACCTAAAGAAACGCTTACATTTTTAGTAAACTGTGCTTTGAGCCAATGTGGTCTAGTTGTTTGAGTATTTGAGGAAGAACTAGACCACGGTTCAAATCCCCACTTGGCCATGGAAACCCACTATGTGATCTTGAGCACTTCACACTCTCTCAGCCTCAGAGAATCATAAAATCATAAAATTGGAGGAGACCTCAAGGGCCATCCAGTCCAATCCCCCTGCCATGCAGGAAGACACATTCAAAGCACCCCTGACAGATGGCCAGCCTCTGCTTAAAGACCTCTGAAGAAGGAGACTCCAGGAGGGCAATGGCAAACCCCTTCAAACAAATTCTGCCAAGAAAACTCTAGTGATAGTTCGCCTTAGGGTTGCCACAAGCCAGAAATGACTTGAAGGCACATCACAACAAAACTGTACTTCAGAACCTTTTTATATGTATAAAGACCCCCTTGTAGAATTCTTTCTATAAGCAGCACATTTGAGGCAGAAAGAGATCCTACAGACTCTAGCCTAAAATTTCAAATTTGTGAGAAGGCAACACTTCTCTTACTCAAAAGTTTCTGGCTGAACTGTCCAAATATGAGGCCTGTGACCTCACTGGAATGGAGACATATTAGATTGCAAAAGAG
>CM034710.1:89674516-89691813 GCA_020142125.1 Phrynosoma platyrhinos | reverse complement strand
AATATAAATAAATGTAATTAAATTAAATTGACTTGAATTAATTATATTTGACTGTGATACTAACTATGGCTTTGTCTGCACTGATCAGGATACTCCAGGAGCAGCCCAGAGTATCCTGGCCTCACAGCTGCCCCAACTTTCCCCTATTACCTTGCCCTCCAGTTCTGCACCGCAGCAGCCATCTACATGGATGCTCCACTGGGCCACCACCATGGGTTGCTAACTTCTGAGGTCAGGACACTAGGCCCAGCAATGGTCACATGCTGGGTGCTTCATTCTGACCTCAGAACAAGTGACCAGTGGTGGACACACCAGGTGGTTCAGCGGGACACCTGTGCAGACAGCCACCATGGTGAAGAAATGGAAGGTTCTGATTCTTCCTGGAAATCCAGAGTAACAGGCAAGTTATTTTAATTTGTCTTAACTTTGTCATGTCCTGTTTCTGGTGCAGGATGTGCTGGATATCATCTGGACAGTCTGCACCAGAACCGGGGTTTGAGTCATGCATCATCCAAACAATATGGGTAGGGAATGGGCCTTTTGGCCATGCAAAAAAGTTCAAACCCATTGACAACCAAATGGACTATAGTCAATGGGATAGCATTAGCATGTCCTTCCCTTCCCCATTGACTACACTGTCATTGATTCTAGTGGCTTGCTGCTGAATCACTGTGTCATTTTACAAAAATCTACCGAGGACTGAGGATGCAAAAAGGGTTTGTCGCATGCAGCCACCCCAAGTCACTATTTCCATACTTAGCCTACTTCACAGGATTGTTTGAGGATAAAAAGAAGGACCACATGTGCTTGCATCTTCCTGAAAGAAGGGAGGAATAAAAATGGAATGAATGGATGGATGGAGTTCTGCATCTAACCCACCCAATTTACTGTACCTTCACATAATATAGATATCTCTGGGATCAGGAGATGGCCCAAAAACTGGCTATACTGGAGTATTTGTGAGTCATGTGAACAATTGCAAGTTCATGATGAGCCGTGACTGTTTTAGCTGTTCTAGCCAATGAAAATGAAGACAGTAACTGTTGCATGGTAGTTGTGCCTTGTAGTTTTCAAGGGATTTGCCAAGACTTGGCTTTCTGTGCTGGTGTAGAGAGGACAGTGGCAGGGTTGCCTCAGCACACCAGAAAACATTTATGGATTTTGCCTTAGTTTTCAACTGTCTTGCTGACTTCAGCAACCTTATGGTGATAACATATACAAACAACTGTAAATTGCATCATGACTTTATGGTAAATAGTGCAAAATGTTCATTATAAATGTGTTCAAAGTTGCTTCATTACCAAGTAATCATATTTGCAAATTCATCTCAGGAACCTGCATATTCTGGAGGCTGGATTTGAAGTGATGAGCCATACATAAATCTGCACAAGCATGTTAAAACTATAGCCCTTGGCTGCCACCTAAAGGTTTCATGTGTCACTTATAACAGCATGCCTTCTCAAGTTCAAAACCTTATTTTCTTCAAAATGATTTCATTCTCTATCATGACAAGCAATAGCTAAACCAGGGTTGGGGAACCTATAGCCCTTCAGATGTTGTCGAACACCAGTTCCTATCAGTTACTCCCCCTGGCCAGTGGTAAAGCATGATGAGAATAGTAGTAATTCCTAAACTTTTGGGATTTTCCACCCCATCCCAATATTTACTAAATACTTAATAATAATCCAAACATTTATCACAAATGTCAGACTTCAGAAATGTTGGAAGAGAAAAGAGAGTTATTTTTTCATTCCTCATTTTTCCAGAGCCTATGGTGGCAGGCATTTTAAAATCAGAACAGATGAAAAATATAAAGACCAAAATAGATATTTTTTGTTATTTATAAAGTTAATGCTAATTGTAGGTTTGTCCTATAGAGTTACAGTTCTTAAATTCTTGTTCCTTAAGGAATAAGCTGGAAAATGATGCTTTCTAAACTACAACTCCTAGTATTTCCCAGCCAACTCTTCAGCTTTTCCTAAGATGGAATGAGAACCATGAGGCTTATGGAGCACATGGTCCTTTGTGTGGTTTCCAGTGATGCTCTTTGAACCCCTGTTGGCTCTCCAAAAACTCTTCCCAATTTTGGGCCAAAGTCAACAATAATTTAAAATCCTCAGAAGGTTATTGCAAAGTTTTAAAAGAATATTTGAGAAAGCAATCCTGAAATAGCCCCCCAAAAAACCTGAAAAGTCAAAAAGGTAACTTGGAACAGCATACTGACTGATCCCTCCTGTCATCCTAAATGGCAGCTGCAATAGTGCACTGCAGCCCTTTGGAGCTCAGGAAGACCTGAAAATGAAGTGGTGCCACCTCAAGGTCTTGAATCATGCCCATTCCTGGCCTAAGTACTGTACCACATGATAATTGTGTCTTTGGAGAAGACTGTATATATGTTACAGTTATTTTGATCAATGCACATTATAGTCTTCCCTCCGTTCTTGTGGACTTGGGATTTGCATCCCTTGCTTATCTGCGGGAGGCAAATGGAAGGGGACAAAATAGGGTGCGTGCCCATGGCTTGAATATATGTGTGGCCTGAATATAGCATTTGAATATATGCGATTTTCCATTTTTGTAGGGGGTCTGGAATGGATCCCCTGCGAGAACAGATGGAAGACTGTATATCTGTTGCATTGTGCAGTGCTACTTGCCTAATGGTACCTGAGAAATGTATTTTGAGACAACTTAACAAGGAATGGTGTTGTGTGTGTGTGTGCATGCACGCCTTCAAGTTGCCTGTTGCCTCTGTGTGTGTGTGTGGGGGGGGCATTCCAGTAACCTATGTATTCCATAGGGTTTTCTTAGGCAAAGGATATACAGAGGATGTTTGCCATTGCCTTCCTCTGAAGTACAGTCTACAGCACCTGATATTCCTTAGGATTAGCTACTTTATATACTCTTGCATATGTCTAGAAATTTTAATCAAAAAACTGACCCCAAAAAACTGGGTTGACTTATCCACAGGTTAATGTAAGTAGTGTACTTTAATTCTTATCCAAAAAGGAACCATGCCCTGGTGAAAGGTGAGAGATTAATCTCTTCTCAGAGCACCTAAAAGAGGCATCAACCCCTCTACTATCTCATCCGTCCAGCCTTAGGGTGAACATTTCAGAATCAACACACATATGCAGAAACATGTTCATTTGTCACATAAGGCTGTGTATCTGACCAAGGTATGATTTTCCCATAATGGAGAAGTATCTATGCATGAAATGTATAATGTGTAAAAACTGCCTGGAAAGCTTGGCTTTTTAAAATTATTCTCTTGTGTATCCAGAGAGATAGGGCATTTCAAAGGCCTGTTGATGCAGAGGAGTGAGCAGATAACTCCTTATCTTTCTTCCTCTGGCTATCAGAACAGTTTGTTCTTTCCCATGTTCAAAAATGGTACTTTGCAGTCACTTCTATGGAGAAGCAAGCATGAATTAGTTTAGTCAGACATCAGTTACTAAAGGATGAAGGACATTTCACTTTCTTCCACCCCCGTAAATACCATACTGTCTTCCTGTTATCCCAAGCTGGAAAAATGCAATTGAGGAGTCTGGGATAAATTTCCCTGTGGACACACTTGGAAAAAGCAACAGTGGTCCCATTAAAAAGAATGAACAATATTAAGATCCATTTTAAAAACACAGAATTATTTCCAGAAGAACTAGAATTATCTAGAAGAGTATCTACTAAATTTTTATCTGTATGACAGTGGGAATCTTGTTCTTTTTCTTATTATGTGCCTTCAAGTTGACTTCAACTTGACAAGATATAATTAGAAGAGGTTTGCCATTGCCCTCCTCAGAGGCTGAGAGACTGTGACTTGCCCAAGGTTACCCAGTGGGTTTCCATTGCTGAGCAGGGATTCAAACCACTACACCACACTAGCTTCATATTAAAATTGACAGAAAGCTGAAAAAAATGGTATCTTGGGATATCCTACCAATTGATCTCCAAGACATGTTACCTATGAGATATGTAGATCATAAGAGCAATTCAAAGGCAATGAATATGCATTTCATAATGGGAAGGGAACAAACATATGGAAGGAGCATTGCTTCCTTTTAAAATAAGGTGCATGGAGAGTGTGCACTTTAAAAATAATAATTAGAATTGTGTTTCTGTGATGCTTTCAAGATTTAAGTTCTGCTGCAAAACAAGGTGCATTTTCTACATGTTTATTTTATTTTATTTTATTTATATCCCATCTTTCTCTCGATATAGGGACTCAAGGTGGCTAACAAAAATTTAAAACGGTGCAAGTTAAAAACAGTACAAGATTAAAATGTAGATGCAAAGTTTAAAGAACAATTAAACAATTTTATTTGTCTTTAAAATAAGTTTTATTTATTTATTTATTTATTTATTTTAAAAATAAATAAATATTAAAAACATGTATCATGTTTTTTAAAGGAAATAACATTTTGTTTTGCTGCTGCACTGGGGAATTTCAGGAGCAACAAGTTGATGGAAGTTTGCCAAAAGAATTGTATGTTGCTAACAGCATGCCTGTTGCATACTGTGCAGCTTCCCAATTGCCCTATCTTAGAACTGCCCATCCACAGACTCTCCATCTTATTAGTAACTAAGTTCCAATTTCTTGGTATTATCTTTGTGGCATTATTGCATCTAGGCAATGGGTAGAAGTGCACATACCTTCTCCTGATTTGGATGCTACAAAGAAATAGAGGTTATGTCATCAACAAATAGATGATACCTCTCTAGATCTTTTAATGACCACCTGCAATAAGCTTCATCTAAACTACAAGATGTTACCCTTTGGTATTCCACAGCAAAGTTACATACTGCTATGTCTGTAACTGAAAGCCGATATGGAAACACTATAAAAGAATCACTCTAATCTCCAAAATGATCCAAAAGCATATCTCAGGGCATAGCCATGCTGCAGAAATAAAGCAGTTTGATACCACTTTAACTGACATGGATGCAGTCTGTGAATCCAGGGATTTGTAGTTTGGTAAGGCACCAGAGCTCTATGACAGACTGAATACCTCACCAAACTACAAATCCCAGGATTCCATAGGATGGAGCCATGACAGTTAAAGTGGTGTCAAACTGCTTTATTCTGCAGTGTGGCATAGCCTAAGGCTTAATCTACACTGCAGAATAATGCAGTCTGACACTTTTAACTGGCATGGCTCAGCGCTATAGAATTCTGGCATTCGTAGTTTTGTGAGATATTTAGCCTTCCCTGTTAGAGAGTTCTAATGCCACAGTAAACTACAAATCCCAGAATTCCATAGCACTGAGCCATACCTGTTAAGGCAGTATCAAACTGCATTATTTCTGCACTGAGTCAATAGTACCTGAAACATCAAGCAGAATCAACTGAATCACATGCCTTATGTCTCTCTCTCTTGCAGGTCAACCTGAACAAGGTTGATGCTGTCCCATTTTAGATCTAAATCTAAACTAAAGAGAGTTAAAATAGTGGGTGTTCCCCAAAAGCATTGGTGTCCTCTGAGGACAAGTACAGCCACTGCCTTCTCAATCACCTTCTACACAGAAAGAGTATTAATGACACTGAGGTAGTTGATAAACACGTTGAGATCCAAACAGTTTTCTCTCAGTCAGCAGTGAATGCAACACTGCTTCCTCTATCATTCACTATTCTCTGGATCCAAACACTAAGCCTTCTCCAGCTACCTTGAATAAGAAACAAATGAACAAGTGTCAAGCAAGCACACTTTAGGCAGACCCCCTACAAATGTTTTATGCACATTTTCAAGTCTCAAAAACTGTAATAGAGCTCAAATAACTGGACCAGGTGGCACACTGGACACTGCATCAGATACTCTACCAAAAGCAGCATTTAAATTGGCTCAAAGACCCATCTGACTTTTATCAACATAATGTCTTTTTTTTAATTTTGTATTTTATTAACATGTATTATTCAAACATATCTATCAAATTGACATATTAATTTCTTTTCCAATAATTATATACAAATATTTACAATTGAATTCCAAAGTATCTCCAGTTTGTTCTCAACCTTACTTCAGTGTTCACTCATTGTCTTCATATACAAGCAATTTTAAATATTAAATCCACTGTGTGTTATAACATCAGCTTTAACCATCTTGATCTTTTATAGTCATTGTTATAGATGTTTCCTGTTGATATTCACCTCCCATTATTAAGTCATTTAAAAATTTACACTTTCCCATCAATTTGTATCTCTTCTCAATTAATTTTTCTCTTTTACAGTACTGCAGTATCGGGATCCAGTCTTGTTCAATACTTTCTACATTTTGTTTATTCAATCTAGCTGTGAGTATATCCATACTCATCATTTCTATAAGCCTTGTAAACCACTCACTGGTTGAGGGCACTTCAATTTGTTTCCATTTTTTTTTATAATGTAATCCGAGCTGAAGTTATCATATATAATATTATTCTCCCATATTTCCTTTCAATTTTTTCTGGGATCTTATTTGTCATGTTCAACAGATATATTTCTGGTATCATATCATATCTTATTTTAAATATTTCACAGATTATCTTGTGAATAGTTATCCAATATTTCCTAACTTTATCACTGTACCACCATACATGTAACCAACATCATGTGATTTGGTTACACTTCCAATATCTATTATTGCCATTCTTATAAATTTTTGCTAGTTTCAGTGGAGTAATATACCAATGTTGCTCCATTTTTAAATAGTTTTCTTTCAAGTCTTGGCATTGAGTAAATTTTTGTGTCTTCTAGAGGTCTCCAGCCCTACAGCTTTCTACTGGGCAAATAAAAGCAAAACATCAAACCACCCAGAAAGACTATGCTGGATAGCTACTCAAGGATGAGATAGAGGCAGCAAAGTAGACTTTTTTTCCCTTTCCATTACTGCTATCATGATTGTATGCTCCAGTGTTTGTCCACTTGACAGTCTTAGACCAACTGTGGTCTAGTAATCTTACTTCAGCACCCCCATAGCCAGACCTCTACCTCCTGAGTCAAAGACTATATCCTTTCTCTTCAGCTGGTTCTCCTGTGCTGAACTGTTCTCAACCTTTGACTCATTAGATACTTTGGACATCAGGTCCCAGAATCCCTGACCATTGGGACTTGAAATCCTAAATATCTGGAAGAGTAATCATGAGGGGAAAAAACACTTCTGTTTAGAGTCAAGCACAGTGATAGAGTTATTGGGAACAGTGTTCCTTTAAGACAGTGTAAAATAGTTTGCATGGCTGTAAATGAGAAGTAACACCAGGTTTCAACCCTTAGTCATCACCACTGTATATAAGTGCTCTAAAATCCAGGAAGAGTTGTGGCTGGTGTGTTTGTAGAGAGTGGATTGCTGTATATCACATGGTGAATGTTGGAGAGAGTTAAAGGAGAGTTTGTATATAACTTGTACATATCACAACAAGTGATAAAAATCTCCAAGGACTGATCATTCAAGGTTGATCAGTGCAATATTGCCAAATACTACAAAATGAGTTTGTGCTTCTGCACTTTGCTGCAAATAGCTACTGTTGAGGTAAAGCACCTCAGACAGTGCTGATAGTTGGCTTCTCTAGTGGGCCTAGTTTTTGTTTTTGTCTCTGCACACCTGCAGGATATAGAAAAGAACCAAGAGTTACACTGAGGATGAAGAGGAGGGAGAGGATAAATGTCTTGTTAAAGGAGTTCAATTTTCAAAGAGATAGTCATGTTAAGACTGTTTTAGTATAACAAGTAAAGCAGGAGAGGAATCCTGTGTCACCTTTATTTTATTTTACTATAAAGTTTCATGATTACAATCTATTTTCCTCAGATGCATCAATAAAGTATCATCATCTTTCTTTATACCCGGCTTTCCCCCAACATCCCAAGGCAACTTAAATTTAAAACAAATACAATCATGTGAAAGTTTATCAAAAACAACATTAAAATAGATCTGAACTATTAACACTAAAAACAATTTAAGCATATTAAAAGGTGTTTAAAAGACAGTAAAATTAACCTACACTCTTAAAAGCCCTTCAGTGGGAATGTTTATGGGTGGAGAACAAAGTGCAGGCATTTCAATTTTTTTTTCCTCCCAGCACTTTGTTCATAGACTTACTGATTTTACACTTTCCATTATTTTGTTGCCACTCCACTTTCATTCCTTTTAGAAACATTTTTTCGCTTGCCTATTCTGCTTTGGGTATCTCATTCTCAACCTTTGTGTTAGAATAACAAAGCTAAGGGGGGTACAGCCAGGTCACTAAGGAAATGCTGAATTATATTGTAAAGCATTGATTTTACTTATGAGAGGGCATGACCAGATGGCTCTCTTCCTTTGCTAAATTCAGAATGGTACAGTAACTATTATAGCTCAGTATGAGAACAGATGGAGTAAAAAGAGTAAAAGGAACAGAACAAAAGAGAAGTCTGAAATGCATACTGAAACATCTGTACTAAAACCCATACAAATGTTTCAGTGTGCATCTGTGTATTCAGAAGTATAAATATGTTCATAAAATATATAGTCTATCAATATAACCATGTAATGCAGAGAACAATTTGCTAGTTACTTGATATGAAGACAGGATCTTATCAGCAGTTTAATGAACTGCAGTGGTCCACTATTCCATGACCATGTGCCAAACCGACTTCACACACAGAGAACTCTGAATATATGACTTACACAGGCCTGTTGTGGACCTTCAGTTGAGAAAGTTTTGCACCCATAAAAAAATGAAAATGCAGTATTTTTACTGTCCCAGTAAGGATATCCTGCATAGTTCAAAGATTTAATTGCTGCCATGGGCCAATGATGTTAAACATGTGTGGGTAAAATACTGTGCAGTAATTGGAACAGAACTGTTTCCAATGGGGAATTATTTTGGAATTACAGTGTGATAAATGCAGTGTTATTTAAAATTCTTTACTGCAGTTTCTAATTTTGTTTCTTTTATGACCAATATTCCAATGTCATATTCAAAAACTACTTAAATTTTGCTGTGATTCTATACCTGCTTCCAGGTATAGAAGTGCAGGGATTGACTTCCAGTATCCTCCAAATATGTTGTAGTACAATGCCAATTTCCAGCCAACATGCTCATTGGCCACACTGCTTAGGACAAATGGATCTTCCAATCCAACATATCTGGAAGATACCAGATTGGAACAGGCTGATGAATTAAACTGCACAGTCAGAATAGTCTTTAAACTCAGAAATAGATTTGGTTCAGTATTCAAAGCACTAGCTGTAACTGGTTTCCGAATTAGTGGTTTAAAAGAAGATTTTGAGGATCCAACTAAGTATTTCTAGCATAGGCATAGTTTTATAGCAGGGGTGTGCGGTCCTCCAGTTATTCTCAGACTACAACTCAAATCATCTCTTTCCATTAGCATTTTTGGTTGAGGCTCATGGGAGTTGCAGTCCATCTGAAGGAGCACAGCTTTCTCATGGCCATCTTTTCAAAGGAAGGCAAGAAATTTGGCTCCATCACTGTCAAACATTTCAGGAAAGGTTTGCCTGTCATTTTCATAACCAGTGGAAAAGAAAGAAGACTGTAACTTGGTGAAAGTTCTCATTCAGAGTATCCTTTTAGGAGAAGAAAAAAACAGTGGCAGTTGGTGGCTTCCATGCCAGTGGGATAGTGAACCGATACCTGGTTAGTATAAATTTGGAGAGAACTGACCTAGGTGCTAAAACCTATCTCCAAGATAGTTTCAGCACTTTGGATAGCTCCTCTGAAGTCTGGACTGACCTGGAGTGGATCACCGACAACATCACAGACAGGGAAGTCACCACTGGGGGAAAAAATATTTGGTTATCTTGATTCTTGGAAATCATGTTTATTTGTTTGTTTGTTTGTTTTTAAATTGCACTTATATCCCACCTTTCTCCCAAAATGGGATCCAAGTTTTTCCCAGCAACTTTAATAAAAGCAGGGTTCATCACGTAGAATCACAGAGTTTGAAGAGTCCACAAGGGCCATCCAGACTAACCCCCTGCCATGCAGGAAGACAAGTCAAAGCACTCCTGACATATGATCATTCAGCCTCTGTTTAGAAACCTCCAAAAAAGGAGAGTCCACTACACTCCAATGCAGCATATTCAACTGTCAAATAACTCTTACTGTCAGAATGTTCTTTCCAATGTTTAAATGGAATCTCTTTTCCTGTAGTTTGATTAATTAGGTACTACAGCATTGTGGGATATGCTTCTTCATGGTCCATTACTATGCAGCTCTCACCATCTTCAGACAGGATCCAGGTAACTTTCCTCTTGGCCTGGAAACATGTACAAACTCAATGCACCACAGCTGTCATCCCCCCCACCCACCCCAGTGAGAGTTCATCTTCATTATAAGATGAACCAGACTTATCTTCGGAGTATACACAGCAGATGCCCAATAACCATCCAAGTTCTCCTTCTGTTCAGCAGGTCAGGTTAGGTTCAGAACAGGTAGAGGAGCTGGAGGAGAGACACCATAGGTCCCAGGGAAGGGTGAAGCCTGTGGAACACCCTTCCTAAATACTGCCTGGGATCTGGGCATTGCCTGAACATGCTGCCTTTATAAGGAAGTTACAACCACCAGATACCTTGCTGAGTACAACTTGAGTCTTCTTCTTGACAGCTTGGCTTGGGAAACTGTGTTAATCAGATTTACAACCCTGGACTGTTTAAGGATTCAGGGTGACTCCCTGGAATCTTGACTCTGAAATATTGCCTTTTATGACTCTAAACTGCTGGACATTGGATACTTCTTGCTTCCATAATTTACTGACTTGGGAAAGCTGAACGTTGTTTGAGGCAGGCAGCAGGCTAACAGCACAAAGCCAGTTCTCCAATGTGAGTGCTCACTCCAGTATACAAAATGGTGCCCTGTGTTTAGTACTGCTTCAGTGCCCCAGCCACCTTAAATCTGGTCTTGATTGTGATCATTTTTAGAAAACTAGACAATCAGCTCAAACCAAGCTGCTTTGGGTGACAATCCCAAATACACCTAGTAGATTATAAACTTCAATAAACATTTGTTGTTGTTTTGTGCCTTCAAGTCATTTCCAACATGGCAACCCTAAGGGGAACCTATCATGGGGTTTTCTTGGCAAGATTTGTTCAGAGGAGGTTTGTTATTGCCTTCCCCTGTGGCTGAGGTCATGTGACTTTCCAAAGGTCACCCAGTGGATTTCCTAGCAAAGCAAAGTCCTAGTCCAACACTCAAACCACTATGTAATAGTGCTCTTTGCACAATGTCTCATGAGAGATGAAGACAAAAGAGTTTTCCATTTATAGCCTTGGCATGTTCTCACATCACTTCTTCTGCTTCCCTTCCCCTTCTCTTTTACCATTATTAGTACCATAATGTAGTCAATTATTGAGGAAAAAAAAGAAATAGCCACATTTTGAAAGTTAAGTCATGGAGTTGTAGTCCAAGTGAGATTTCCAAGCTCTGGGAATAGCTGCTGATGCCTTTTGATTGGCAGAAGTAGAAGCTATTAATTTAAAAGCACCAAGTTCCAAGTAAATTTAGGGCATAAACTGCACAATTATATAGTAGTTTAATACCACTTTAACTGCCATGGCTCTATCCTACAGGTAAAAAATAATGTAGTTTTATTTCTCTAATAGACAAATCTCATCCATTACCTTGAATTAAGCACTCTAGGGGAAAAATTAATTATTTCACCTAACTACCTACCCCAGGATTCTGTAGAAAGGAGCCATGAGAACAGAAGTGGCATCAATCTAGTATAGCGGTACAGTGCAGATTGATCCATAGCTAGGATTGCAGTGCCCATAATCTATTGTAAAGTGTACTTGACTATTTACTGAAAAAATATTTTTTAAAGTGACAATGTAATGTAAACTCAGAACAATTTTACTCAAAAGAACTCTACCATGATCCAGAGAGCAATAGAGTGCAATCCTGTTCAGAAGTACATATGAATAAATCTCGCTGTGTTCAAAGAAGCTTGTTCCTATATAGGTTCACACAAGTCTTTAATGATCCTCATATCCTACAGATATTAATAGGATTCTGGTTAGTTGCAAATAAAACCTCTACAGATTATTTCAGTAAGATATATGCATGGCTAACTTTCTTTGGGTCAGAGCCAGCATGTATTTTAAAATGTAGGCCAGATGGCAGTTATCCTAGCTGAAATTGAAAAGAGAGAAACCAATTTTCTCTGAGATGCTATATCATCATGTGCCAAGAAAAAGAGCATGCAACTTTCCTTAAAACTCAAGTTACACACTGTTGCTTATTTTGTAGATATTCTTTTCCACCTTTCAACAGGCCCACAGGATACTCACAATAAAAATAAACATAATCAGCAATAGTGTAGACTATCATATATGTGTCAGAGGTCTTAGAAGAAGCATTCACTGCTACGAGGAACAACTGAAATGATATATGAGTTGCCTAGAGTGAAAGAACCAGAAGCTCTTTGGAACTAGTGGTCCACAGAAATCATCCAGCATCAACCTTTCCTGGTCCTGTGGTAAGCTGAGCACATCAGGATTGGGACCTAATCCATCACTTAATTTCCTACATCTCCTGGAGGTTTTTCTTTCCTTCCTTGCAATGCCCATTCAAAGTGTTGGGCAATTCAGTGGAAGGGAAGAAAGGAGAAATCAATAGTCTATGGGTGGGTTGGCGAACCTATGGTGCACATGCCATCTCTGGTATGTGAAGTCATTTTGGACAGCATGCGGAAAGACAGGAGGGGGGGAAGAGGAGGGACAGGTACATGCCAGTTCCTCCTCTTCCCTGCTATCCCAGGCCTTCAGCTTTCTCTGGGAAGGCAGCTGAAGGCCTGGGGGGGGGGGGAGAGGAGAAACAGGCGCTCACCTATTCCTCCTCTTCCCCGCCATCTTGGGCCTTCAACTGTCTCCAGAGAGGCAGCTGAGGGCCTGGATGGGGGGAAGAGGAGGCCCTGCACCCTGGAAGTCCCCTGCCCCCCGGCACCGGGTGTGCCATCACTGGTCTATGGTATAAATGCTAACATTTTGAACGGATGTAAAACATGTGTAGTTTGGGTTATACATGTTGGCTATTCTACATTAATCTATAGCTAAAATGTTCTGTCATGAAAGCATACTAAACAGCATTGCCCTTGAGCAAAATGTGGTGCAAAAAGTCTTAAATTGTGATGTCACTGTTTAGTTAGTCAGAGAACATACCTGAATTGAAAGTGAGGGACTTTCCCTGCCTCTGTCTGAAATGAAGGTACTTTCCATTCACTCATTAGCAGTAACCTTGAAGTGTATCTGTTTGCTCACTAGGAACTGGGAGGACTAGAAGGGCAGGAGATTTATACATCCATAAGTTTTGCTTTCTTTTTAAATTTAAACTGGGAAAGTCTCAGTCCTAAATTTAATTTGGGACAGTCCCAGTAAAATATAATCAATTTTTTAAAAAATGATATACAGGAGATGGAGGCAAGGACCACTCACAGTGTCAAATGCATCATCACTGATGGCAGGGCATCCATGGATGAAAGAATTATTAGAAGTGAATAGTAGTGAGGGAAACAAGAGTGAAAGGAGAGATTACTCAGTGGGAGTGGGTGGAAGAGAGCACATGGCCATTTACCAACTTTTATGAAAAGACCCATTCTTTGGCTTTATATCAGAGGATGTGGAGATCTGGTAGCAGTGTGAATCTCATCTAGATCAGGAATGGGCTTCAGGCTTTTGTGATCTTCTTGGTGTGTGTGTGTTGCTGTTATTGTTGTTTTATAGTGGGGTTTCTTTAAACCCAAAGAGCCACTAAGCTCAAAAGGAGGTAGAAGCAAAGGGCTCTACTGCATTCCACTAATTATACACCAAAAATAAAAACCTACAGCTTAGTAATAACAGATCAGATATTCTAACAAAAAATCTCTAGAGGACAGGAGAGTTGCAGAAATATCTAAGACCAGAAGAGCCCCAAAGTATCAGATAAAAGGACAACCTAATCCAACATTCTGTTCCCACATGGCCAACTAGTTGCTTACAAGAAGCCCAGACACAAATGCAACAGAACATCACTCTGTCTTTATCTCTCATGCTGCAAGGAACATATGATCAACAGTCCTTGACACTAATCTGATGTATTGCCTGATTCCAGATAACTTATTAATGATCATATTGTATGGGTCAGGAGGAAGTAATAGAGATAAAAGATTATCAGAGCAGCATCCATTATTGATTTATTGTTTAAACAAGTTTATTTGTATTGTTATTTGTCAAACCAAAAATGAGAGACTCAACCCATGGGATAAAATCATTTTTAGATCAATTATCTGGAAACCACATTCCAGTGATGGGTGGGGCCAAAGGCAAAAAGATATGAACAAAATAGTTGGCATATTGTGGTTTAAAGCTCTAAGTAACTAGGCTTGGGAGAAGCAATTCAACCTTTCAGAAAGGAAGAAAAGCACCCAAAAGCTAAGGAAACACTGAATTATGCTATTAATAGGGAAGGAGGCATGGTCATCTGTGAAACCCCAATAGGCTGGATTGAGACTCAGGACGTGAAATTTCTTATCCCTGTGTTAAAACACTGGCCAATTAATTGCAAATCACCCATAGATCTGCTAGCTCCTGAGCGCTATTAGCTTTTAGAACTTCTAAATTCTCTCTGCCCATTATTTTATATAGCCCCATGCTTATGATATCATTAATATATTATTTTCCCAGCTATATTTATGAAATCATCTGACCCACTTCCGGTTCTACTCCTTTGTAAGCCACATTCTACCACCATGAAATGTAGCTGTACACTCAACATCTTGCAGACCCATTCAACGTCAGTTAGGTTTCCTTGAAAGCATAGGTATAAGTCACAGTTTCAATAGGAGAACACAATAGTAGAATAATAGTGCTTCACATGCAGAAGAACCCAAGTTCAATTCCTGGCACTTCGATGGAGGAGGAAGGTGATATCTAGTGCTCTAAAATCTTGCTAGGGATTTCTGGCTTTGAGCAAGTCACCATAGCCAGGTATTAAGTAGGCCTTCAGTTCAGCAGTTGTCAGCTCCAGAATATGTGATAAGTCTGAACCATCTAAACATAAGTTCAGAACCAAGTCTGATCAGGGTTCAATCATCTGACCAGGTTATTCTACACATTAATTATGTACAACTACTAGTCTGTTGCGTGCCAGTGTGGCGTAGTGGTTTGAGCATTGGACTAGGACACTGAGAGACCAGGGTTCAAATCCCAACTCAGCCATGGAAACCACTGGGTGACCTGGGGCAAGTCACTCTCTCTCAGCTTCAGAGGATGGCAATGGCAACCCCCCTCTGAACAAATCTTGCCAAGAAAACCCCATGATAGGCCAGAAATGACTTGAAGGCACACAACACACAGATACTAGTCTACCAGTCACCCTGAATCCTATTTTTGGAAAAGGATAATAAATGAGATTAAGGGGTATGATGCCTAAATTAACTAGAGCAAGATCCCACTTTCATTTCCTTACCGACAAAAATAATAGTTCTCAGGATGGTTATGAGGATAATTTGTTTTAATACTCTCATTCTTTTCCTTATTTAAAATGAACAGATTACATTAAAATCAGTGGCATTCACTTCTATGTGGGGGCCAAACTAGACATGCTGAGGTGCTAAATTATAACAAAACATGAAACTATACAAGATTTGTACTGGAGGCTCTTTATTGTTTGAGGCCCTAATCTAGCACTGTGCAACAAAATTGATTCAGGAATTAAATCCTGCTAAAAAAAAAAAAAAAAAAAAAGGTCTGGATCCAGACTTAGGACATTATCACATGAGCCTTGTTTTTCCCACAACCACATCAGCAAAAGGACATACTAGTTTGGAAGCTCTCCCTTCAATAGTGCGACTGACCCTGTTTCAGACATTGACAGTCCCTTGACACACTTTTGGATTTCCCCTTAACCCTGTCTCCCTGCCCTACTGCTTTACCCAGCATGCCTTTTGTGTTTTATTTTTATTTTTAGTTGTACCACAGTTTAGCAATGATCACAATGCAATTTAGTGAAACAAAGAGAAATGGAAAGAAAGTGGAAAAAAGAAAAACAACCTGTTTGGGGATAGCAAGGGGGAGAGGGAGAGAGGAGGAGGAGACTATATTACTGCCCAATCTTGGGACTGTAGCTAGAGAAAGTTATTGCATGAGAGGACCAATGCCACAACACTGCGATTGGGAGCTTATTGACAGGTGTTCCCTGTCAATGGCAAGAGATATCCTAATCATGCTTTGGAGGCACAACAGCAATTATCTGAAGGTGGCATCATGTGATAGGTGTCACTGTGTGATGTGTCAGCTTTAATTCTGATTTAAAAGGCTCATATGATAAAAGTCTTGGCCATAGTTATGTTCTTCTAAAATTAATGGGATTTGCTGAGATGATTGATATCTCTGATTGGTTCTTATGGTAACGTCACTGGTTCAATGGTAACTTTGCCTGCATACCTTTCTCAAAATGTGAAACCCATTATGACTTAAAATCATAGAATCATAGAATTGAAGCCTGCAGTACTATTTGTTGAATGATGTTCCTAAACATGGTGAGCTGGAATTAATATAGTTTGAAGACACTTGAGCAGTCCAAGGGACATAGTAGGCTTGCCCCTCACCCTGATGTGATGAATCATAGAATTGGAAGAGACCACAAGGGCTATCCAGTCCAACCCCCCTGCCATGCAGGAACTCTCAATCAAAGCACCCCCGACAGATGGCCATCCAGCCTCTGCTTAAAATCTTTTAAAGAAGAAGACTCCACAATTCTCTGAGGCAGCGTATTCCACTGTCAAACAGCTCTTACTGTCAGGAGGTTCTTCCCAAAGGTTAAACATAAGATTTGCTAAAAGGTAAAATGTATTGTCAACAGGGGTGGAGACTCCCTGGGCTTTAGCAGAATTCGAAGATATATCCGTGTTAGTTTATAGAATCAGTGTGTAGAGAGATCTTGTAGTACCTTTGAGACTAACAGAAAGAAATTGGCAGCATGAGCTTTTGTAGACTTCAGTCTGCTTCCTCAGATGCATTTGGTGGAGTGGAAGCCAGGTACAGACATATATATGCCACTGGTATGTGATAATGTCAATTCAAATTCAAAATCCTTTGCATATGGAAATGAAGTTACAGGTCCAGTTTTAACGATGGTCGTTAGTGCACAAAGCCACTATGCCCCACCCCTACTACTACCCTTCAGGAAACACTATCACCAATCATTGATCAGAAATACTGATCTTTTTTCCCCCTTGCTTGGCTCCAATTCCCTCTACCATACATGGGAAAGTGAAAGAAGAAACAAAGCCAACCATTCACAACTGATGTTGACAAGCAATGACTAAGGACGTTATCACACTGGCCCTAAAGCAG
>CM034710.1:89648088-89662063 GCA_020142125.1 Phrynosoma platyrhinos | reverse complement strand
CAGGTGCAGCTGCTCAAGCCCCGTTGGGAGGGGGGGGAGAGATGTTACCAACCAAGGCCCTGCGTCCTCAATTTGCCTAAAGGAGGCAGTTGAGAGGCCTTTGTTAAAAAAAGCCATCCCTAAATCCCACTAGTGTCCAACCTACCATTTTTGGGCAAGGTATTGGAATATGTGATGGCTTCCCAACTCCAGAGGTTTCTGGACTAAATGGATTATCTAGATCCATTTCAATCTGGCTTCAGGCCTGGCTATGGAACAGAGACAGTTTGGGTTGCTTTGGTGGCTGATCTATGCAGGGAACTGGACAACAGGGGAAATGTTAGTTGTTAGTTCTGCTGGACCTCTCATTGGCTTTCAATACTATTGACCATGGTATTCTTCTGGGCCACCTCACTGGTATGGGACTTGGGGGTACTGTTTTACAGTAGCTCCATTCCTTCCTGGAAGCACAAACCCAGAAGATGGTGCATTGGCCTATGGGGTCCCTCATGGTTCTGATTTGTCCCCCATAATATTCAACATATGCATGAAACCACTGGGAGGGGTCATCTAGAATTTTGAGGTGCAGTGCCATCAATACACAGATGACACAGCTCTGCTACTCCTTTCACCTCAATCCAAGGATAGTCTGAGCAGTTGAGCTATAGTAGGGCTGCCATCCAGCACACTTCTCTCTCTCTCTCTCCTTCCCTCCTCTTCTTTCCAGAGGAAAGCAGGACACCTAAAACAAGGACTTGAGGCAATACAATGGGGTGGGGTATCCTTTTCTTCCAAACTCTCACTTCAGTGACACCACCAGCAAATCCCCTTCACATCTCCAGCGTTAGGCTGAGGCAACTACAGCTTCTTCATGACACCTCCCCTTCCATTACCACCACCCTCTCAACTGCTCCTATACCCTCAAACCCAGGTTCCTAAACTCTGTAACTTCCTCCATCACACTGAAAGGGGGAAAGAAGATACAGATGTTTCTTCACCACCACACTGCTCTCATGTTTGAGGTCAAACTTACCACCCTTTTATGGTGTTCACAGTTCCTGAAGAAATGTGTTGATGTTTGCAAAGTAGTCATGTGAATAAAGGTAAAGATATTCCCCATTGACAAGGTTGTCAAGTTGTGTCCGACCATAGGGGGCAGTGCTCATCTCCATTACTAAGTTGAAAAGCCTGCGTTGTCAGAGACTACTCTGTGATCATGTGGCCAGCATGATTGGACAAAATGCTGTTTACCTTCCCACCGAAGTGGTGCCTATTTATCTACTTAGATTTGCATGCTTTCAAACTGCTAGATTGGCAGAAGCTGGGACTAGTCATGAGAGCTCACCCCATCATGTAGCACCCGGCCCTGAAACTGCTAACCTGCAAATCTTGCAATCAACAGTCAGCATCTTAACCACATATTTAAGTTAAAGGATTACTGTGATGGAGAGATTGGAAAGGGGGAGAGAACAAGGGGAGAAAAATGGGGGAGACGCATCCCAACAAAACACCAGCCCTTGAGAAAATACTACAATCCTAGAAACCCTTCTTTATGGTCATTTGTGGAATAAATGCTTTAACACCCCCCTCCCGTTTCCCCCTTATTCATCAGGAGAAGAGACCAAAATGGGAAAAGGAGGGAGGGGGGGAAGAAAGAATGAGTAGGTGAGTGAGAGAGCAGGTAGGCAAGCAAGCAAAAGGTTTGGTAGCTCTCCTCACCACTGATGTTAGCAGTTCTGAGTTTGGAAGAGGTTGTCACCCACCACTGAAACTCCAGGGCAACTGACTGCAGTTTACAGGGGATTCGTCATGCTGGGGACTTCTTCTACAAGTGCACTTCTTGTTATTATTATTATTGTATTATTTGGCATTTAAATCTTGAATTAAATCGGGGGGGGGGGGTCCGTGACACCAAAAATATTTAAAGGGAATCCTTGGTAAAGAAAAAGTTAAGAGCCATTGTACTATAGTTATATAGAGTTTGGAATAGGCTAGGTCGTGGCCAATTGCAGGAGACCAGATGGAATGGAACAGAGAAAGAGAACTATTTTTGTGCTTTCTATTTTATGCATTAAATAATGCTGAAATGGCCCTCAGAAAGCAGAAACTCTTTTAATGAAGGACCCTGCATTCACAATGATACAATTTGCAGGCTCATGGTCATGATTCTGAGTGTGTAAGCAGAACACGTGGAATTAGTTGTGTAAGTAGTCCAGCCCCCACCCCTCCTGGGTGGGATCTAATTAGGGAAGAGTTTGATGAGCAACCAGCAATTGCTTCGCAGAAATGAAGTGATGCAAAGCCTTTGGAAATGAAAATAAAACTAGGGCCTTGTTCATCACAATGAGCTACAGTTCAAGACTAATGGGATTATTCATATCAATAAATCAGAAGATTGAGTTTGGTATCACTTTTCCTATATCACCTCATCTGTTCATGTAGCCTTCAGGCATAGATTAATGTACAGTATATTGTTCACCAATAAAATGATAATCGAAGGGCTAGATAACTAATTCTAAAACTTATTTCTTTGTGTGAGTAAGTAATTGGATAATGTGCAGTTTAACAGACTAAATATAAATGGATTGATCCTAAATTTCATGAGTTTCTATTCCTATTCCCTCATATAAACAAGCATCACAGGGTCTCTTTCTGTCAAGATCTGACTTGCTATGTTCATAAAAAGTAGTGAAAGCAAATAAACATGTCCTGCACTTATGTAAATTTAGCCAATTATGCCTGTTTTTCTTATCCCCATATTAAAGGAAGGCAAGGCTGCTCACTTTAATTGGGATGAAATGGCAAAAACAATATTAAAGCAGTATTCTGACACTAAGAGTTTGCTGAATGCTGATAAAATAGACCAGCTTTCCTGCCTGCAGACAAAAGATCCCTTGTTCTGTAACTTTAACCAAAGGATCATTGTAGTTTAGTTAAGCCAATTGAAACAAATACCGTACCTGATGTTAAGATGAGAACACTGGATAGAAAAATCTGCCAAAACTACTTCGTACAACAATTTGGCTTCTGTTTTTTTAAAATAATTTGAAGAATCTATATAACGAAATACATTTTAATAAGCAAACATAAGTTAGGTTGTTTTGATGTGCACTGTGAGTTTAGTGACTATGGTAGAAATGGGGGGTTTATATCTGTAATAAGTGTGTTTGTCTGTCTATGACAGCCATAATTTATTGGAAAATGATACCCAGTGACTCAACATTTGACAGTCTGTTTTTTGGTAATTGTCTAAGGTCCAAACCACACTGCAGAAATAATCCAGTATGGGACCACTTTAACTACCCTGGTTCAGTGCTAGGGAATCCTGGGAATTGTAGTATATTGTGACACCAGAGCTCTCTGACAGAGAAGGCTAAATGTCTCACAAAACTACAGTTCCCAGAATTACCTAGCATTGGGCCAGGGTAGTTGAAGCAGTCTCAAACTGGATTATTTCTGCAGTGTGTGTTGGACCTTGGTTACAGAACCAAGTTTCAATCAAGATCTCAAACCAAAGGTATGGGATCACTAGAAGCAAAAAGGGTGTGGTGGCTCTCTTGTCTTCACTCTTATCACAACTCTTATCCCTCCTCTTACTCCTACCACCCATCTTGATTATAAGCACATTCACTTTCCACCACACAATCTCCACTGTCACCTAGGCCATGTCGACATGGGCCAAATAACACAGCCTCCCCTCTTCAACTCATTGTGTAGTCTGAAGGATGCAGACCATCCCTGGTTCTGATGTGAACTATCTGGATGACATTCACCCAGTTTAACATTGAACCCAATGTATGCCCTCTCCCCCTTACGCTGATTTTAAAAACTCATATTTTGCTCTGGTTCCTCCAGAGCCCTCCAGAGCAATAGTGGATGGTTGTTTACAACTTGTACCATTGTGCTACCTGCTGCCACCACCATCGTGAGTCACTCACTCTGAGGTCAGGACAAGGCACCCAGCCATGTGATCACTGCTATGCACCTTGTCCTGGCCTCAGAGTGAGTGGCCTGTGATGGTGGTGGTGGTAGGCAGCACAGTAGGACACACATACAAATATGCACCTGGCATTGCAACAGAATGCTCAAGGTAATGGGGGGATTGTGGGTTTTTTGGGTGCCAGCCACAGATGCTGGCGAAACATCAGAAAGAAACTCTTCTAGAACATGGCCACACAGCCCGAAAAACCCACAAAAACCTATGGATGCCGGCCATGAAAGCCTATGACTTCACGTAATGGGGGGACATTGTGGCAGCTTTTGGGCCAGATACCCTGGGTTGCTCTTGAAGTATCCCAGCCTCCATCTTTAAACACAGCCCTCACCTTACTTCCCATCAACACTGTGGCAGATGCCACCCAAAATGAGGGGTGGGAAAAGAGAAGTTCCTATGGATCCTTCTTGGGCTATTAGGTATAGACCTACTCAGTACAATTTATCTAGAAAATATGAAACAACTCTTTGAGTACTCCTCAGAGAGAGGAGGAAATTGGGAAAATATTAGAGGGCTAAGGCTTTGTTAGCAATAGCAATAGCAAGTAAATTTCTTCTCCTTTTTGTTTAGTCCCATTTCTCTCTTGTCGTCTGCTTTTATCCCCACCTTGTCCTTTATCTTGTCCGTTATTCTCTTCCTGACCTTTTTTTTTTCTTTTTCTGCCTCCAGGTTCTGCAAAGCTTCTAAAAGTCTTCTCGTTTTCTCAGGAGTATTTACTTTGTATAACAACCCTTCCATGTTGTTGTAATGCCTTCCAATATTTCCCACCTAAATCTTATCCCTCTTATTTGTAGTTGCCTCGTGAGCATGATATAATCTCTTCTTATCCTTAATACTTCTAGGGGTAAGTCCTTAAAAAGTTTGATCTCACTGTCTCCTATTTTCAAATCTTTCCTATAACTTTCCTGGATAATCTTGTCTCTGATTCTTCCCCTCACCAAATAGATCACTATATATTTTGGTAAATCTCTTTTCTTTGTGATGGCCGAATTGATCCTGACGATCTTGTCTGTCTCCGCCCCCATCATTTGTTTTGGTATTTCTATCATCTCCGCCAAAAACGGTATAATTGTTTCACATAAATCTTCATCTGGTCTTTCCTTTAACCCTCTAATTTTCAGACATCTTCTCCATTGTTTGATCTCCTTCAACAGATTATTATCAATTTCAGCTTTTTGTGCTCTCTCCATCTCATTAGACTTTATCTCCAACTTGTCTGTCCTGGTGGGTTATTAAGTTCTGTGGGGAAAAAAAACCTGGGAATGCCTATGATATTGAGGAAAATAGCCCAAATGCAATCACAAACTCAATTACAGGCAAGAAGGCCATCCCTGGAAAAGAGTGCTAAGGCTGCAGATTCAATATTAAAATTCTGGAGGCCATAGAGAGGATGGTAAAGAATTTCAGGCAGGAGGCAAGAGATACAAAATGATTTTAAAAGAGAAATGGATGGCCTGAAGTCATCAATCAGAATGATAACCGAAGATGTGAAAGAGATAAAAACCAAAATAGGATCACTACATACTAGCATGTAAATTTCTATACCACTTATCAGTGCACTTAAGCGCTCTCTAAGCAGTTTACAATATGTAAGCTTGTTGCTTAGAGTCCTGAAGCCAGTACAGTGGGAGAGGGCTGTTTTAGCCCTACTAATGAGATTGCTAAGATAAAAGAAGGGGGGAGACATTAAAAAAGGAAGGTCCTTGGACCCTTTCTGGGATAGTTATTAATTCAGATAGCATTAGATATATTTCAGCTAATACCTGTATAGTCATGAGCAGACTAAGCATCAATAATTGACTATTTTGATGCATGATTTGATCTTTATTAAATTTCACTAAACTTGCTAAACAACCTGTTTCATAGATTCAGCAGTTCAAATCCTGCTGTTTGACAGAAAGATTTCATGTGTGGCATCCCAGTATCTGAGATGAATGAAACAGGAAAGACACAAAAGTACCCACACTCATTTTACCATTGCAACACTCATTGCCAAGCAAATGGGCCAGATCTATAGCACCATGCTGTTCTCGGAATTAATGTCACATAGGGAGGAGGCACAGTCAAAATCACTTAACTTGGAAAAGGTTGAGGAAACAAATTTCTTTTGTTGAGTACTGGTTGAGAATTTGGAGCTAAATAGGTCAAGTTTGTTGGGCGAAGGGAACCTTAAAACTAGTGAATAATGGCCACAACTGTTTAAAGCAATGAGATTTTGCACTGGCTGCTAAAGAATGCACTCAAGCAGGTGTTTTCCTGGCTATTGTTCCTGGTGTGAGCAGTATAGTCATGTTACTCAAAGCAAACCTATTACTTCACCTACCTTACTTTTGTCTGTCTCCCCAAGGGCATGTTTTGACTCAATCAAAGGAAAGTGAAACACTTTTAAGTGGATGTATGGGGCAGCTGGAAAGCATAAACCACCAATATGTTGCTCAAACATTATTCTTGAAATGCTTTTAAATTTTTACTTTATTCTAAAGACTGTAATTCATCTTTTTTTCAGTGTACTTTGTGGTGTACTGTACATTGTTCTACTCCTTGCCTGCTTTATCACCCTATCAAGCTGAGAAAGACTGATTGTCCCAAAGCCAACTATGAATTGCATGGCTCATCAGGGCCTGGAACTTGAATATGACAAGTCCTGGCCACCATAAATGCATATTGGCTTTTTGTGAGGCTTGTCACCGCATATCCTACTGCCTTCTTGTCTCAAGAGAAAATGCTTCAGAATTCATCATTTCATTACTTGTGCTAATTACTTTCATAAGATATTCTAAGACCTCCTAGCAATTGCTTTAAATGGGAAGGTCTGGGAAAGGGATTTTCTCCATAGCATTGGTTACCAAAATAAAATATGCCCCTCTTTTCCTAGTAGGTTCTAGATATGTTTCAATTGTGACAGTACATTTTTTTAAATAAATGGACAAGTGACAGTATTAATTTTTTCCTTTCTCCCACTTCCAGTGTATTAAAAGCTGTATTGTTTAGAATGGTCAGCATTCAAACAGCTTTGTGAATGCTTTCTCTGAAGTTCTAAAGAAAAACAATTAAGCACAGAGGAGGACCCCTTCTCTCCCCCCTTTTTTTGTCTACTCACCAGTGTTGAAATTTAAAGAATACTTGGTAGTGCAGTCAGTCCTCCTTATCCATGGATTTTTTATCTATAGATTTAAGCATCCACAGCTTGAAAATATTCCAAAAAAAGTATAAATTCCAAATAGCAAATCTTGGTTTTCGATTTTATATAAGGGACACCATTTTGTTATACCATTGTATTTAGTGGGACTTGAGCATCCACAGATTTTGTTATCTACGGAGCCCAGCGGATAACAAGGACCCACTGTATGTCTTACTGCCATCAGTGGATTTACTACTAAATTTTATCAGAATCAGGCAGTGAAACATTTAGGGCAGACTCCCAGAATGAAAAGAAACTATTTTTGCCATGATTATATTTTAGGTTTGTAAAATGTAACAACCTTGGCTTCCAAAATCATAGAGTATTTGTTCTGAATATTTATCTATCCCACCCCAAGCCCAGCACATAGATCCTGGTTAAAATAAACCAAGTTTGATACAGCTTTACTGATGGTGATCTGAAATCTTTGTTTGATCCTGTTTTCATATCATTGTTAGTAAACCAAAATTAAACTGATTTCCTGTTTGAACATAAAATAGAGGTTTAGGGCAGGGGTAGGCAACCTTTTTGAGCTGGGGGCCAGGTTGCTGTCCCTCAGACAAATGGGGGCCCGAAGCACCATAAATAAATAAATAAATAAATAAATAAATATGCATGCACACTCTCTCAGCCCCAGAAAAGCCATGGCAAAACCCCTGTGGAGATTTTGTCAAGAAAACCCCAAGAACAAGTAATAACAACAATAATCAATATCATCATGGTGGGCGGGGGTGGCGGGGGGCTGCGGCAGGACTGGCCTGAGGCTGGTCCAAAGCCCTCGGGGGGCCACATCCAGACCCCAGGCCTTAGGTTGCCTACCCCTGGTTTAGGGTCTTTACAGACTGCCATAAATAATGCAGCTTGAGTCCACTTTAACTGCCCTGGCTCAGTGCTAGGAAATCATAGTAACTGTAGTTTTTCTGAAATATTGAGCTTCTATGTTAGAGAACTCTGGTGCCACAATAAACTACAGTTCCCATGATTCTCTAGCACTGAGCCAGGGCAGTTACAGTGGACTCAAGCTGCATTATTTATGGCAGTCTGTAAAGGTCCTTAGTTTAACAGGACCAAAACTGTAAGGAGTTCACAGGTGGCAGAGGTTGGGAAAGTTATTTGTGGAATATAGGTCCCAGAATTCTTCAGACAGCATGTCTATTAGAATTTGGGAGCTGTAGCCCAAAAATAACTTTGCAAGTTCTGGGAAATTATCCAAGTGTAGCTCACACAAGGAAATGGCTGAATGTTAATATAAAAGTAGGTGGGTCATATATTCAGATTATATCCCCCCATGATGATCTCAGTGAGCCCCTCCTTCCTTTCCCTCTACAAATTCATACATATACCACAATTATTTTTAGAAGTGCAAACAGAAGTATAGCTCTAGCTGCTCCACCAACCTAGCCTTCTCCCCACCCACCAACTGTAAGAACATGCTATCTACTAAATAAGATTTCTGACACTGACACTCAAAACACAAATGATTCTAGTATTTTTCCTGACCATTCCTATCTTTTTGAAATGCCCTTGCTAAACAGGTTTGCAAAGAAGAATTAGAATCAGAATCTTAGCAAGGCTTATCCTTAAAGTCAAAGATCAATAAAGTAATGAGTAAACCTGAGTGGAGTAAAATATGTATCATAGACAGAAAACTACACTTGTAAAATGCAAAGGAAAGCAAACAGTGGAAGGGTGTTGAAAGGTGAAGTGGCTAAACTGCCTTATACTGAATGATGGCCTCCCTCTCTTTCGGATTTGTTCACGCGTTTGTAGTTTTAAATATAGAAAATGACACATGCATATGAGCACAAGGAACTTATTTCAAGCAACACATACAATAGCATTGCACTATTGACAAACTTATCTACTGTGACTAATGTTAATGCTGGGAAGAAATGCAGGGGGGGCACACAAAATTGATGCCTTTTCATGCTTGGAGCAGACTGTCTTCTGTGACACTATAGGGCCACCTACCACCAATTGCCAGGAAGAGAGGGTAGGTCAAGATAGTATCATGCTGAGCTGGGTTTGTTTTGTATCAAATGTATGACTTTTAGTGTGGTCATGCACTTTGTAATGCAGCTGTAGCCATTTAGAGGATGCTGGCTAAATGTGGGATATAAATCTACTAAACCTTCTAATTTTATTATAGGGAAATTCAAGCTGCAGTTCTAACCCTAAGGAAGGAACTGTTTCCTATAGCATGTCTATATTGGCTGCTTAATCCAGGACCAGCATTGTTCCCCAGACTAGCCTTGTACCAGTTATAGTGACCACATGCACTGGGACAAATCTGATGTGATGCTGCATCGTTGTGCACATGGGCCAACTGGGCCTGCACTGCATCAGTCCCACTGGCCTGTACCAGTCATTGCTACCTCTAATGCTGCCACTTCCTCATGGGCAAGAGGCCCCAGAAAGAGCCTGCCAGTGTGCCATTGCTTCTGCAGAGATCAGAATGGAGTACCCTGCCATGTGAACAACAAGGAGGAGGTTGCTCTTGACAAACTGAGGCACTGCATGAATGAATACCTTAAGATACTCCCAAACAGAATGCAGAAGCCAGTTGCTACAGTTGAAGGATTTATTTATACAGGATAGGAGGCAAAAACTATATACAGCAGATGTAGAGGTCTTGGATGAAAGCATAAACAGGCTTCCTTCTTCTCCAGCTCTCAGCAATACAGGAATGCTTCAACAAACTCACAGGCACCAACCACTGTCTGGCTCTTTTGCTGTCTTCAAGGACATAGTCACCAGATGTCCTGGCCATTATTACACATACACACACACAGAGATGACTTCATTTCTGCAGATATAATACTACATATCACTTTAGTGGGAAACACCAGGCTACCCACCTCTTTATTGATTGCAGGGGTGTCTCATTTTGACCTCAGCAGAAGTGAGGGCACACTGGACAGGACTGACGTGGAACCCTTGACTGTGAGTAAGTAGCATCAGCGGTTGCAAAAACATACCATCCTCTTCCCCCACACTGTTCAGTGTTGGGTAGGAGGATGGCATGGCTCTTGGCTCTTGGCAATTGGCTCTTGGCATGTGGACAATAGATTGGGCCAAACCCAACCCAGTCCAGCTGTCCACATGTCAGAAGAACCTGCGGTCACTCCAGGATTTCTGGGGAACACTGTGCTTTCCCTGAAAATTTGATTAGTTTGGAATAAAGTTGAGTTAACGGTCAGAAACCATGGTATCTCCCAAGAAGTAGCCGAATATCATGAGGTCCGCCAGCATCAGCTTTTGGTTGAGTTTTGTTTTTCCCAAGTGTACACAAGCTCTGTCTACACTGAGTAGACAGAGGGGTTCAACTCTGTAATATCAACTTTTTTCCAGTTTCCTTATGGATTTTATTGTATCAAATATGTAAAAACAAATTAGAAATGCCAGGCTGATGTCAATTGACCACTAATTTATTATTGATTGACATCCTACTACTGTTGTCCCTCCCTGTTTGTGGACTTCGAGTCTGCGATCTTGCGCTTCACGGGAGGGACAAGCTGCTATGGAAAAAATGGCAGTACGCGCCTGCCTGCATTGCCATTATTTTCAATGAGGCTCAAATATTTGTGAGTCACCATTTTTGCGTGATGGATGGGTTCTGGAACAGATCCCCCATGAACTGGAAGGGGCAACTGTACTCGACTTTCAAGCTCATAAATTGTATATAGATGTAATGTGAACTCGAGTTCATCTTTTATGGGAAATCTTTGGCCTTCAAATGTTTTGATCCACAGTTCTCATAGCCCCTGACCATTGCCCATTCTGACTGGGTCTTCTAGAGTCAAAATGCAAAATATCTAGAGGATAAAGGGATCCTTATCTTTGTGATCCCTATCTTTAGTACTACAGGAAAAATCTGCCCTCCCTCCCCATACATTTGCAAGGAAGAGATCAGACACATTCATTTCTTGTTTTCAGCTAGTTGCAATTTGTTGTAATGTCCAAACTTTTGCAAACTGTGATATACTTTTATTATGGTTTGTCTGAATTAATCAGGACTGTACATGGTCAGACACAGTTTTAACTGTGGTTAAAACTAACCACAGTTTATCTGATTTAAACCATTAAGAGAAAATGTGGTTAGTTAAATCCAATTTCTTCCTCTTGACTGAACCACAGATGTAAGGAGAATGTCTGAGCCCAAGGGTCTTCCACACTCATCCTACAGCATAATACTTGGGGTTAAAGAAGAGTTCTACAGGATTAGGCTATCTAGATTTTGGTTTCCTCTAGTGGCCAACTACATGCCTAATGAAAAAGCAATTTTAAAAATGTGTTAGTCTGTCCCAGAGCTTGCTACATTTCCTTTTTGGACCACAACTCTGAGAATTGCCAAGCCAGATGGCCTGCAGCCACCACACTTTCAAAGGAAAAAAATGTTTCAATGTTTTGCTCTGTTCCTCCACCACCAGCCCTTTGCATTAGTTTGTGCACCTGCACGAGGCTCATAGGAGGTTGCCAGAAAAGGTGATAAAGGACTCTGTAACTCTTTCAGCAGCTTGCTTACTTGCCTGGATGAAATTAATTCCACATTGTCTAAGACAGGTGCTTTAAAAAAATGAAAAGAAAAAAAGTGAAAATATAAGTTACCTGAAGTTATTTTACATTTTTTCCTTCCAGACTTGTTAGAAGGCACCACGTTAGCTGTGATAACTAACTGGTTTATTAAAAGATCTCAAACGGTCTGGAAGCTGGATTGTATACAGGTAGTGGAACCTATTTATAATAGGGACACCATCTTGTCAATGTCTAATTGTGCTATCATGGGAACTCTGGACCAAATCCCAACTAGAGTAATGGTAAAGGTATTCCCCATTGACAGGGTTGTCAACTCGTGTCCGAATGTAGGGGGCAGTGCTCATCTCTGTTACAAAACCTAGAGCCAGTATTGTCAGAGACTATTCTATGATCATGTGGCCAGCATGATTTCATAGAATACTGTTTACCTTCCCACCGAAGTGGTACCTATTTATCTACTTGCATTTGCATGCTTTCAACTACTAGGTTGGCAGAACCTAGGACTAATGAGAGGAGCTCACCCCATCATGCAGCACCTGGGCCTCAAACTGCCAACCTGCCAGTTTTGCAATCAACAGAGTCAGTGCCTTAACCACTTGAGCCATGCTTATGCAGCTAGAGTAGACACAGTGAAATCAGTGGGACTTATATAAATGGTAATTACATGTCCTATTCACTCTAGTTGTGGCTACAATTGGATTTAGTCCTCTTTTTAAAAATAGAATTGGTACAAAGTATATATAAATGTAAAACAAAGTATATACTTGAATAATGTGCTTAATATTAATTACTATTTGTGCTTAATATTATTACATAATAATTAGTATTTATATAATGCAATCAATGTTCAAAACTTTATCAAAGAAATCTATACCAGTAATACATATGTACATCAAAATCCATAGATAGTTATCAATATATACACTTGGCATTGCTAATATAGTGTAAATTAATGCAGTGTCAATCTTAAAAATATAAAATGATAATTTAATCTCAAATATCACCCCTTTTACTTTCTGATCTCCTAATCCATATCTTAATTCAGGGGTCGGCAACCTATGGCCTGCGGGCCGCATTCGGCCCACGGACCCCTGCTGATTGCCCCCTGCTGACCCCCACCGCCGCCATGGGGCGCACACGTCACAGCCGCCATTTTGTTTGCCAAAATGGCGGCCGCAACTCATTTGCGCATGCACAGGAGTACTGCGCATGTGCAAATGACTCGTGGCTGCCATTTTGACAAACAAAATGGCGGGCGCGGCGCATGCGGCTGCGACGCGGCCAAAATGCACGACGGTGGCATGCGCACGCCGCCATTCCCCCCCTTGGCCCTCCAGAAGGGAACGTTGCCAGCGGCTGGCCCCAGGTAAGGGAAGGTTGCCAACCCCTGTCTTAATTCATCAAAAGAGAGAGGAGAGGAAAAAGAAAAATGCAAGACTAACAAACATATGATCACAAACTCTTAAGGGAGTCTGACTTTGTAGTACTTTACTTGAACTTTCAGTTATGCAATTAATTAATACAAGATCTCATTAAGAAAAATGTGTTAAGCTGTAGGAGTACAAAGCTCAAGTTTTTGGAATCTACTTTTGTTTTCTTTATAAAACTGATATATCCACCATCCAGAACCAGCTGCAAAGTGCTGTGCAACACACTTAAATAATTCAATTATGTAATTTAAACTTACATAAACTCATTTTTCCACACAAAAATCTATTATTACTATCCCCCCACCTCCACATTCTTTATATATGCAGTACAATTTAGGACAGGGAGGAGTCAGTTATATTGTTCTTCCATTGTTTAAACAATTCTTGTTGATCTACTTAAAAGCTTTTCCAGATAGATTGTGATCTACCTTTAACATTAAAGTTGATATGAATGTAAGAGCTGATAAGTGGATAAATAATCAGCCCTGTAATGAAAAAACATATTTCAGTATCATAGGCATTTTAATGTATTTTGGGGTGCTGAATTTGAATACAAGACATTTGCAAACTTGTATCATATACACTTCTTTGATACATTCAATATTTTTATCAATTCAGTTGTTACTCAGCTTTGATTAAGTGCAGACACTAATGTCCCAATGTGATTTCTTTTTGTGTTTTCGAATTTTTTTTGTTTCAAATCAGTTAATCAAAATGTTTTGAAAGCGTATTAGAAGACTTTAATCCCTTTCTTACCCTTTGCCTGATATGGTAATTCTTTGCTGGATTATTTTATTTAGTCACATATTACAACAGGGGTAGGCAACCTTTTTGAGCCAGGGGCCAGGTTGCTGT
>CM034710.1:89617544-89630811 GCA_020142125.1 Phrynosoma platyrhinos | reverse complement strand
CCCCCCCCCCAAAAAAAAGTTTTTGCATATTCTAATCTAGCTATTTTATCATGTAGTACAAAATTCTTTCCTTTTGCTTCTCTACACCTTCTTTAACCATAGTCAGTAAATATAATTCTGGTCATGGAAAATTTTATATCCATTTAAACATTATATACATACATTTTTAGATATACATTTCATTTTTTTCAGCCTGTGTGTAGTACCTTCCATTTCTTCCTGTTGAAATTCACTTCGTTCATTCTGGCCCTGCCCACTAATCTCTTAAGGTCATTTTGAATTCTTATCCTGTCCTCTGCATTATTTGTTGTCCCTTCTAATTGAGTGTCATCTGCAGATTTGTTAAGAATGCTCTCTCTTCCATCCTCCAGGTAATTGATAAAAATTGACAAGTCATTGACAAGTATTCATCAAGCCCCCTTAGGACAACCTCATTATTACACAAATATATCACTCCAAATTATGCAGGCTACCAACAACTCACAAGAACAGGGCTTTGGCTTAATTCTTCCCTTCATACAACCTCTCAGTGTGTGTGTGTGTGTGAGAGAGAGAGAGGGCATGTGTGCTAAAATCAGCTGAAAATAAAGGTATACAAATACCTAAAGTAATTCCTGCTTACAATTTACTGCTATTTTTGACCAGTTTTGGAACAGGCGGGAAGGGGTGAGTCCACCAACCGGGCAGTTGCTTATATCAGATATATAGCACAGATCTGTTGGATCAATTGTTCTATTCTAAAATTCATGTAGTTTCCTAAAGCATTCAGAAGGAGAATATCATTGTTTTTCTTCTCCTGCCTTTAGTACCCCTGCCCAAAATTGGCCTTTCTGGTCTGTTCCCCATTCTTCATCTTATACTGTTCTTGCATGTTGTTTCTTCCATATTCTGGAAAGCTAGGTCAAATATAAAAGACAGCAATATCATTCCCAGGATTAAAAACGGAAATCTTAAACTACTCAGTTTCCCAAGCCCCAAAGGGGAGCATTCATACCTGCAACAGTTCAGTCCACAAGTTTTTTATGAGATAAATGTGATTTTGCTGAGCTGATATTATACTTAGAGTAGTAGTTCTTAAACTGTGCAGAATTATTATTTTCTGTGCAGAAAAAAACTGTTTCCTGTCCAGAAAATGCTGTTTGCTGTGCAAATCAACCTATGTGAATTTTGAATTACCATATATACTCAACTACAAGTCAACTTCATGTATATGTTGAGGGCAGGTTTTGGGGCCAAAATGATGGATTTTGATATGGCCCATGGATAAGTCAAGGGTAAAACTTAGGAACATGTAACAAAGGATGTAAAGAATGAAGCAAAGGAAAACAATGCCAAAGAACAAAATTCCAGCAGGCATAACTGTGCTCATACTAAAGCAGGGGTCGGCAAAGTTCTCTTACCTGGGGCCGGTCGCTGGTCCCCAGGTCTTCTGCCGGGCCATTGGGGGGGGGGGGAATGGCGGCTCGCGCGCTCATGCACATGTGCGCAACCCTCGCCACCGCCACACATGCTTCCGCCGTGCCGCCGCCACATGCGCCACCACCACCATTTTGTTTTCCAAAATGGCAGGTGCAGCTCATTTGCGCATGCGCAGTACTCCTGCACATGCGTAAACAAGTCGTGGCCACCATTTTGGCAAAGAAAATAGCGGCCGCAGCATGCATGGCGTCGGCGTGGTGGCAATGGGACCCGGTCAGCGGGGGTCGGCGGGTCAGATGCGGGCCACGGGCTGTAGGTTTCCGACCCCTGTACTAAAGGTTAGATGGATGAGGGAGTAGAGCAGGGTCAGTACTTCCAAGATAGATTAGACTCTTGCCTTTCACCAGAGGATGGTTCCTTTTTTAAAAAGAAGAGTTAAAGTACAGTACATATATTGACCCATGGATAAGTTGACTCAGGTTTTTTGGGGTCAATTTTTTGACCTAAATTTCTAGACTTATACATGAGTATATACGTAACTGCAGAGATTCTCTTGTCATTATTCTTCAACACTTGAAAAACATGTTTTCTGTCCATTTTTGAATTTCTAAACATTATTTTCATGTCTGTTTTGCATACTCCCTTGCACAAGTACCTGAAAAAGTTCTCTCATTTGGATGGCAACTTCTAGATTCTGGGAGCTGTAATCCACAAAAGTAACATTTTCCATGCTCTATTTCATAAGTTACTCACTAAATGAGGGCTTTATGAGTACTGTGAGTTGAGGAGCCATTCTGCTGGTCCTACCCTTGCTATCTTACTATTGCTCCATTCTTGAATTCCAGATATGGAACTTAGAGGCTGAACAGACTGGCTTGGGGTCGGCATGAATGTGTGGCATTTAGATGAGGCATGGCCCAACACTGCCCCCAAGCCAGTCACACTGCCCATCTGACCACACAGCAGGCAGCATTGCAGCACTCTGGCAGCACACCGTTTATATGCTGCAGGAGCATGGAAAAGCCACTTTTTTCCAGTGCAAAAAGGAGCGGCATTTTGCTGCTTTTTGTGCTGGAAAAATGCTGAAGTGGGGCCATGGCATGTGGTTGCCGTGGCCCTGATCCGGTGCTTAAAGGGGTGGCATCAAGCTGCTGCTATACAGCCATCTGTTTCGGCCCATAGACATCTACAGAAAGGAGGCCTGTATGCATTGGCCACTCCCTTACAGATATCTATAGTTATTGGTTGGATGCCGGGCATGTGGAAACCATTAGGCTCTTGTGGGCAGGATCAGTGGTGTGTCTCTGGAATCTGTTTTGTGTGAGCAGTGATGGAGTAGAGCCAGGACTCACCCATGAATTTTTTTATTAGTAGGGACTGTGGCATTATTTGCCAACCCCCTTGGACTTCCATGTTCCTTCTGAGTTTATTTACAATTCCGCATAACAACTGATTTTCCTATATTGTATCATAATGAGCTATCCCTGTTGTAATTCCAAGTATTTGGGGTTGGCTTTAAGAAAGACCTGTTTTGTACAACTTCTAGAAATTATTTCTAGAACATCTAGAAAAACGTGTAAAAAATTGCTTAAATCTACCCACACTTTTGGAATATCTATGGAGATTGTCCTTGTGAGAGCATGCACTTCACAGTTTACCACTACATTGGTGAATATGTATCATACAAAATGAGATGATTATGATTCAGAAACCTCCAAGCATCTGTTGCTTTGGGCTACCATGTATGCCCTTATGAATGAACTTAGCTAGTTATTTAAACTCCGCTGACAAAAAACCTACTTGGATTTCATGTACTACTGTTGTAATAGACATCTGGAAGTCTGGAGATTGTTATACTTGATAATCTGCCATTCCAGATAGATATCCCTAGTTTGTTGAGAATAATTGAAAAGCATTTAATCATTATTTCACATTTGTGCCCCTCTAAGAAATTTCTTTAAGGAATTTGGCATACAATGCCCAAGGTTGTTCCATTCCATCCACCCGACAACAGCTCTTTGAGAGTGGTTAGACCAAGAGTTAATGACCTTCCCACAGCTACATAATCTGTCAAGGATCTCTGTATTTATATAAATCAATGTAATTGTCTTGTTCATATTGACATTTGTCATGGAAAAACTATCCCTTCCATAGAGCAGTATTGCAATAAAAGAGTATCAGTAATTCTACTAATGGAAAATATTTCACCCTGAATAAGGCCAAAAGAGGGAAGTGTTAGAACAGGGTATTCTGAAATCTCATTTGTATTTTAGTATCTGCTTTTATGGAGAACTGCTTAACAGCAATGATGAGGATGGCTTCTATAAAGATTCATATGTACATAGATATTTCTGGCTTAATTTGACCCCCCCTCAGTATTTCTTTTTGATAAGATGGGGGGGGGGTGCAGATTGCCAGAAATAGTGCAAATTAAGTCCACTTTAAGGGTTAGAGTTAGTGCCAGGGAATCATGGGAATTGTTGTTGTTGTTTTTTTGGAGACATTGAGCCTTCTCTGTCAGAGAGCTCTGGTGCCACAATAAAATACAGTTCCCATGATTCTCTAACCCTAACCCTAACCCTAAAAGTGGACTCAATTTGCACTGTTTCTGGCAGTCTGCAACCCCTCATAGATACCTTTACAACATCCATGTTGTTTCTTGCCTTGTTTTAGACCTGGATCTATCATCTCTATTAGTATGTGTGGTATTCAGGGGGTGGGAGGGGGGGAACCAGAGTTAATAAAGGTGCCATCTCTGGGAGGGAAGAAAACATGTTCAGAATTCTTTTTTGGAGTGAATTTCTAAACCAGCATTAGCATGGTACTTTACCCATACCTATGGAATTAGCATCAGTTCTTTCCATCATAAAATTAGCAATTTATACCTGCTATGGTTTTCCAGGGTTTGCCATGGTATGGTATTATAGCCTCTTGGAAAAACTGTGGAGAAAGTACACCATTTTTTAAAAAATGAATTTTTTGAAACAACCCTTGCCAACTGTGCTTCATAAATTTATGGTGCTTGGTTTTTAAGTATTCATTTCTTTAAGGTAGATTTTCATCAAGCTTTTGAAGTCTTTTTGATGCTTATGTTTTTACTACTATTAAAGTACAGTTTAGCTAAATTGGGAGTGGGTAACACTCAGCTGGTGGTGGTGGTGGTGTGTGTGTGCGTGTGTAGTTTGCTGCTGAAATTCCAGGGAGTATGCAACATGTAATGCAAGGGGGAATCCTCTAGAACCCACCAAAATTGCCCACCCTTGAGCTCTAAAATGGTTAGGCATTATATCTGAATCAGGCTCATGAGTGGATGCTATTGTGAAAGAGAGAAAGTGATGGAAACTTTTTGAAACTGGCAATTTTCTTGCTTGCTATGTGGCTGCTGAAGCAGATCACTACTCCTGGAAAGGTGGCTCTCATCCAGCAACAAGTGTTCTGGAAGCAATGAGCTGGAAAGTTGAGAAATACAGATGAACCTAAACTGGAACGGAACCTAATGTTGTAGAGCAACTTCCTGATCAAGGATGTTCCATTTGTAAAGAAAACAAATAGGTCCATTCAGAAACTGCCAGCCCAGAACTAAAGGCTGTAATTGATATGCAAATCCCATTACATTTTGAAGCATAGTTTATATTATTTCTCATAAAGCCAGACTAACTTCACACTCTCTCAAATCTAAAAGGAATATGTACATTATTTTTCTAACACTGCAACTTACCTTGAAAATATATTAAACTTTATCTGAAAAATTATGAAGTTGCAAACCAGACGGTCATAGGGAGGTGATGTCTTTTAACAAGGATGTATATTCTTTGTGTGGCCAATTCAACAGAAGCTAGTGTAATATCTAAGTGTTCTTTATGTATGCATAGCTTCCCTTTTTCTGACATTTCCATTTCCACTGTAGCTATTTATTTAGTGATCTTTTAATCTCTCTCTTATTCACTTTTTCCTTTTCTTGTTGCTAATTTTTTTTTTATCAACAGAGATGCATATACCAACAATATTATTTTGGTTATAAATATAATTACTTAATTTAAAATTTATGTTTAAAACAAATAAAGTAAATTAAACATTGTTTATAAATCAAACTTTTAATTGAAAGCCAATAAAATATAACATACAGCTTAACTAATGAGCCTAAAACATTTAAAATACCCAGGAAAAATGCCACATTTATAATAGAAAAAATGGACTACATCTATATATAAAAGGGATACTGAAACATGGAAGTCTTAAAATTCTTTCTTTGATTATATATATATATATATATATATACTAATGTTTATCTTCCAAGATAAATTAATTAATTATTCAAATTAATTGCCTAGGGAGGGAACCATAAACCTGTTGGGTAAAGGCAGTAGCGCTTCAGACTTTAAAAGGTTTTCTAGGCTCTGGGACTGTAAAGTCCTAATTTTTACAGAAGCAGGCACAGTACGGATTCAATTTTTAAAAAACTACTTACACCTGTCTGTGCTGTTTGCTTTGTTTACCAGAAGGATGAGCACTTGATTGCTCCTTATTGGGAGAAAAAAAAAATGAACCTGGGATGTAAGGAAGAAGGAGATTTTCTTATTATCAGCCTCTTTGGTTAGAACAGTAGTTCAGATCGGTGAGGGTCTGGTAAGATGATGTCTTTATTAATAGACAGAGGAATTAAGCTAAAATGGGGAATTTCAGCAAGTGGGCCTGTGACACAGGGCAATGTCAGAGCTTGGAAACCTGCTATGAATAATTTTCCCTTCTCATAAATTCTCTTCCTTCTGAGAAACACATCACAATTGTGTATATACAGTGGACCCTTGGTATCCGCTGGGGTTTGGTTCCAGGACACCCCGGGGATACCAATATCCATGGATGCTCAAATCCTATTAAATACAATGGTGTAGTAAAATGGTACTATATAGAATGGTAAAATCAACGTTTGCTTTAGGAATATATATATGGAATATTTTCAAACCTTGAATGATTGAATTCGTAGCAGAGGAATCCATGGATACTTTGTCTGTCTGCCCACTCTGTCTATATCAGTATGCATATATAAAAACAGGCAGGTCCCTGCCTCTTAGGAGTGTACATCCTATAATAGATAATGGTCGAGACAAAAAGTAATGGAAGAAAAAATGGGAGAGGGGAATAAATGTGGATTGCATGTCCTTATAGTTTAATCATTTTTAAAAATTACAATGGTTTTTACCGTGTTTTAAACTGATTTAACTTTGTGCTTTTATTTATTTATACTTTTAAGATTTTAGTTGTACTTTGTTTTAATTTGTTGTAAGTTGCCCTGGGTCCCATGCTAAGAGAAAGGTGGGATGTAGTTAATTAATTAATTAATGGACCTGAGAGTAAACCATATTCTCTGGATCTGGTTTTAGAAGGAAGAGAGCTTGCAAGATTTTATTTTAAAGTAATAAAGTGACAATTTAAAAATTCTCATTACAGTTCTACTTTTTTTATCAGGATCTGAAGCAAGTTTTATGTTGAAAGTCCACCCACTGGAAAAGTACCCTGTGGACCTCTATTATTTAGTTGATGTGTCTGCCTCAATGCACAAAAATATAGAAAAATTAAACTCTGTTGGATCTGATTTATCTCAAAAGATGAAAAATATTTCCATTGATTTACGACTTGGATTTGGATCCTATGTGGATAAGACAGTATCACCTTACATTAGTATTCATCCAGGCAGAATCCATAATCAGTGCAGGTAAGAACAGTCATCCTCCACATTTGCAGATTAAGCATTTATGTATTTGATTAATCATGGATTACTATATTTGCCCCTGCCATTGAAAAAAATATATTATATCTAGGCATCTGTATGGCTTTTAGTGCAAATGTAGGGACACCAATGCATCCCTAATTCCCATGAATGTGAGGGGATGAGTGTAATGTAAAATGTATATCTAGAAACTTATCGGATAGCTAAAATAAAGTGTTTTACTTGAACTGAATTTAATTTTAAATTGGGCTGCATCTGGACCCTATCACAAAGATTTTGCTGCCGGAATGCAGCCTGGGTCCATCTCCATTCCCAGGTGCCTCTTTTCAAAACGGGGGGTTTTCTGGCTTGAAAAATGGCAACTGGAGCGCTCCTGGAAGTGGGGATGAACCTGGGCTGCATTTGGGCTGTAATTTTGGCAGTAAAATCTTTGAGATAGTTTCCAAATGCAGCCTGATTTAAAATTAAATTTGGTTCAGGTAAAAGATTTATTTAGTCATGCGATAAGTTCCCTACTTAAATCCAAAGGGAAGCCAACAGACACAAGCACTAGTTCTAAACCAGATAGTCTTAATCTGAGTCTTTGGAAAAGTCTTTCAAAGAATAAATAAATGATAACACATGTAAATCTGTCTGCTTTTCATAAACTGTCTTCTAACATCTTCATACATAATAAACATACGCATCACCACATATGGACAAAAGTCTATAGTTCAGGCTATGAACAATAGGCAGGGTTCTTTCCCCCCTTGCCTCCTCTTTTGAATAGAAATAGGATCCACTGAACAACTGAAACTGTTGTTTCACAGGGTTTGCCGCATGGGCCAAATGACCTGGATTTTCCTCCAGCCTCGCATCATCTAGTTTAGATGACATAAGCCAAAACCCCAGAGGCAGGGTCCAACCCTGCCTGTCCAGATGCAGATCTAGAGGATCAAGCCTGACCCCGGGGTAAACAGTCTTTACCCAGAGTAATTTATCGTTAGTTTTCAGTGGAGTTTCTGGGAAACTCCGCAACAAAACCTAACTGTTCACACACACACACACACACACAGAGACACACAAAAACTGTGCTCCTTACCTTGTCATCCATCATTTTCCCAGCCATCACTTCATCTGATGTGAAAATAGGGCACCTGGCTGCACTCACTTGGCCAGGTGCCCTGTTTCCACATCAGATATGGCAATGGGAGTGCTCCTCAGTCAGAGCAACAGTGCAAAGTAAGGAGCTTGTGCAGATCATGGGTCTGCATTGGAACAGGTGTGTGAACATTCATCCATCCCCACATCAACCCAGGAACCAAAGTGAGTGAGCACCAGGGCCAGGAAAGCACAGACTCAGCCCATGCTTTCTTGTCCTGTCTGCTCAACCCCACAGAGGGTTTTCTTGCATTTTTCTGTTGTGTGTTAGCCTGCATTTTTCTAATGTGCGTTAGAGACTTAAGCTATGCTCTGATTTTAAACTTACCTTAACCATTTTAAAACTATTTCTTCCTGGTAAAATACCATACCTCCCGAATGGGTTGTGGGGAAGGAGGCAGGAGAAGAACATCCCAAAGAGAAGAGTGTATCTGTTTTTTCTCTTTTACTTTTGGCCCTATTCTTTTGAGAGATGGCAGGTGGAATTGGGAGGTCAGAGTTCCTCCAAGGTCAGAACCACCATTTTCCAGGGTTATTTCCCAGCCACCCCAATTGGTGGTATTGAAAAGGAGACTCCCCACCTTATCCCTGGCTTCTTTTCTTATTTAGGACATTAGAAAAATACCTACACACATCGAGTTCTCTTTTCTTTTTTTGTTTTTTGTTTTGTTTTCATCTTGTAATACAAAGTTAAATTTTTGTGTGTCTATATAGTTACAGATAGACAGAGCTGGTAGCTATGTTCAGGTAGTTTAGTTTAATAATCTGAAGTGTAAAAGAAATCTGCATTCAACCACTTTATTTCATCCTTCATGTGAGGTGGAAAACAAACCAAGAAGTCCCACTGACTATAGTTTTTGTTCTGTGTCAACTGAGAAAAACTGGTTCTTGAGAAAAAGCAGAATGTCAGTGTGAAGTCAAAGGCTTTCATGGCCAGTGTGCATAGTTTTCTGTGGGTTTTCCAAGCTATGTGGCCACAATCTGGAAGAATTTATTCCTGATGTTTCGCCTGCTTCTGTGGTTGGCATCTTCAGAGGGGGTGCCAGTTCAGAGTGTCAGATAACTTAGCACCTTGGCTTGTTCTGAAGTTTTAATCATGTTTCTAGTTCTAGTTCAGATATAACATGAACCTATAGTTAACACGTGACTTCCTGGTTTGTATTTCTGTGTGGTTCCTTTGCCTGAATATGAACAATATGTGATCATTACGTTATAGCTAATTGTTACATGTATGTGTTTATATGCCAGTATTCATGAATCACTTACATTAAAAACATCTTAGAATGCATTTACACTGTAGAAATAATGAAACCACTTTAAGTGCTGTAGATCTATTCTGTGGAATCCTAGGATATGTCTTTAGCTTTCTCTGCCAAAGAATGCTGGTGTCTCACAAAACTACAAATCCCAGGATATCTACAGTGTAGATACACCTTTTGTCAGACAACAAAAAGTACAGAATAAACCTAGATTAATTTTTAATATATCTCTTCTTTTCCCCCAAAGTGATTATGATCTAGATTGCATGCCTCCACATGGTTATATCCATGTCTTATCACTGACTGACAAAATAGCAGAATTCAGAAGTGTAATTAATAAACAAAAGATATCTGGAAATATTGATACACCTGAAGGAGGATTTGATGCTATGCTTCAGGCTGTTGTGTGCCAGGTAAAAAGTAACTGATAATTTGGGGAAAGGACTTTGTCTGATTAGTTTGCTTGCTGGTTAACATAAAATCATAGTTTTGTGATGTTGCATGCAGTTGATAGTTCATGATATCAAAGTCAATTTTGCTTGAAATGTTTACATCACCTTTTTGTTTCCATTTTCTTCATGATCCTTGGTCAAATAGTTTTGAAAGTATTTTTTAGGATGTGAGCATTCTTTCTGTCAGAATATGGAACTGTCTTGAATAGAGCCCACTAAAAGTTTCAGTCACTTTAAGCCTGTTAATTATTTAATTTAATTTAATTTAATTCATTTCTATCTTGCCTTTTCCCCAACAAAGGGACTCAAGGCAGCTTACAACTTATTAAAAACAGTAAAGGGGGGGAGGTAAAGGTAGTCCCTTAAAATGAATGTCTAGTTGTAACTGACTGTAGGGCAGTGCTCATCTTCGTTACTATGCCAAAGAGCCAATGTTGTCCAAGGACTGCTTTGATGGTCATGTGGCCAGCACGACTGCATCGAATGCTGTTACCTTTCACCAAATTGGGACCTATTTATCTACTTGCATTTGCATGCTTTCAAACTGCTAGGTTGGCAGAAGCTGGAACTGGTGACAGGAGCTCATGCAGCACTCGGGCCTCAGACTGCCAACCTTCTGATCTTCCAGTTGTCAGAATTGGCATCTTAACCACCAAGCCACCACATCCCTATTAAAAACAGTACCGATTAAAAATTATACAAAAACATCAGCAAGATGTTTAAATATAAAAGTTAATTAAAAGCAAGTAAATAATCTGTAAAAACCATTCAAATTCATTAAAAGATTATATAAAAATTATAAATATTAAATGCCCGTCATAGTCCATTTCAAAAGCCTGAGAATTTTTTTTATTTGCTAGTGGAAGGTGAGTGAGGAGGCAGCCATCACAGTCTCCCTAGACTGAGAGATGCTAAAATTCTCAATTTATTGTCTTGCATGTTCCCATTTACAACTCTAAGCTGTTTCCCTCCCCCCCATTTCTCTAGAGCCAAATTGGTTGGCGCAAGGAAGCAAAACGTCTACTCCTCATGATGACAGACCAGACTTCTCATCTGGCACTTGACAGTAAATTATCAGGAATAGTAATTCCTAATGATGGAAATTGTCATTTGAAAGATAACGTGTATGTCAGAGCAACCAGTATGGTAAGGTATATGTCATATATGGTATTACGTTTGGACTGGCATTCCAAAGTATTAAAAGGGCCTCCACAATGAGATGCACCTGGTGGGAGTGGTGAATTGTCTGCTAGAGGGGTCACTCAAGTTGTTTGGGGGCTCTAAGTGGTCAGAAGGGAGTGCGTCACTGTATTTCCTCCCAATCAGAGCAGTGTGAGCATCCTTTGGGCCAGGGGTAGGCAACGTTTCCCCTTTAAGGGCCGAGGGACTTCAGCTCCCAGAATCCCAGGAACTATTGGCCAACATGGGACTATTGGCCAACATGTTTGAGGCTTCTGGGAGCTGAAGTCCCTTGGCCCTTAAAGGGGAAAGGTTGCCTACCCCTGCAAAGTTTGGGCCTTGTTGGTTTTTAGCAGAGCTCATTAGGGATGACAAGATATTTTGGTGAGACAGTTTCTCCTTCAAACATTCTGTTGTGTCTGGCTCTGTTGAGCCTCATATAACAAAGACTAGGAGACTTTTTTCCCGTCTTTATTTATTTTTCTCTTTCTTTGTCATTTGCCCTACTTGGCAACCCTGGATGAGAATCAGTACTGCCAACCAGTCATCCTTTTGTTTGTTTCTTATGCTTATGTTTTGAATATAATATATAAGAAAAATCAATTACATTGCAACTTGGAAACAGAGCACATGTTAGAAATATTTAAGAGTGACAGGTTATCAGCTTGGGGGTTCTCTTGAATCCTGCTCTGACTTCAGAGAAGTGGCATTAAGCATCATTATTATTATATTCATCTATATCTCAGTTTTCCCCCAATAATGTGACTCAAGGCACCTTACAGATTATTAAAAATAGTACAGATTAAAAACTATACAAAATAATCAGTTAAAAATATAGTATAGTTTGTGATGGTAAGTACATGCACATACAAAGACCAGTTCTCTCTAAACACTACATTTGGACTTGGAAAAATCTTTCTACCAAAGGCATTGGGCTGCTTTTTCCAAATCTAATTGCTGCATAGGTGTGATGGGAGGGGTGAGAAAGCTAGAGTGAAAAAAGTTAGTCTTCTCTTGCACAACTGCACATCACCCTGTCACAGTCAGGCTTGGTGGGAAAACTTCCACTGGTTTTTGAGAAACTTTTTCTAAGGATGTATGCACACTGCAGTCTGACACCACTTTAACTGCTATGACTCTATCCTACAGAATCCTGGGGCTTGTAGTTTGGTGAGTCACTAGAGTGCTTTGATGGAACATGTTGAATACCTGATAAAACTACAAATCCCAGGATTCTATAAGATAGAGTAATGTCAGTTAATGTGTTGTCAAACTGCTTTAATTCTGCAGTGTGAATATACTCTTAGTCTAATTGAAGTGCAAGGAGTGTGACGCAGGGCATGTCCCTTTCCATTCACAGGTGCAATCACACACACACACTATCTATTACTAGATTTGAGAAAACTTTAAGTCTTCTCAAACCCAGTTGAGGAACAGTCTGACATCACACCCTAAGCTATATGGAGTAGCTCTCTTGGCCACAATTCATGACTAGCTTAAGTCCTATTCAGTCCAACAGGTCTGCTCTCATTTGGCCAAAGCCTGGATCTAACCCAGCACATTTTTAGATAAGACCAGTTGGAGTAAAAAATCATGTGCTTCTACAGTTGAGCAGAACATTACAGAAAATGTGTTAATAACACTGAAAAGCCTGTAACAAATACACATGGGGGAGGAAAGGCTTCACTAGGCAACACACAAGTGGCTTTGTGATGCATCCTAAATCTGTGTTTGTGCAGTAAATTAGTTAGCATTGAGAAGTCTGAGAACATCTGTCGACATTTCTATAGAAACTGACACAGCAACAGCATAAATAGCAAGCCAACATTAACAGCAGCACATTGTTACAAAATTCTGTGTTTGCCTATTCTAAAATAAACACAATAGTATTCTGATGGCTAATATTAATTACTGAAAATGCTTTTGTGTTTATTGCAGCTGGATATTTTAGAAAACCATGTTTCTACACACTCAACATTTTAAATAAATAAAAAATAGCACAGGCCAGTTGACAGGTGCCTCTTTTCCCTTCCCCACCATTCTTGTTGGCACATAATAATAATAATAATAATAATAATAATAATAATAAT
>CM034710.1:89595270-89617444 GCA_020142125.1 Phrynosoma platyrhinos | reverse complement strand
GGCCATCCAATGGCTAGAGCAAGGCCGGCAGCAATGGGGCCAAAACAGCTCTGCCGGGCGAGACTCTGCAGACGCAATGCTTACATGTAATGTGCCCATTTAGTCTATTTTTTTTTTTTTTTGGTAGGAAAAGAGAAAAGGGCCAAGTATTTGATGAACAAAATCAAACCCATGAACATGATGATATTACTTGGAATGTAAAATACACTTGAATACTTTAAATCAGGGGTAGGCAACCTTTTTGAACCGGGGGCCAATCCCCCGAAGTTGTCCCTTCCGGTGGGCCGGGGGGGATGGTGGTGCGCGCGCCCATGCGCGTGCACGCAACCCCCGCCGGCGTGCGTGGCCCCTCCACATGCGCTGCCTCTGCTGCCGCCGCCACTGTGCGTGCTGCCACAGCCGCCTCTGCACATGTCATGGCCGCCATTTTGTTCTCCAAAATGGTGGCCGCGACGCGTTTGCACATGCACAGTACTCCTGCTCATGTGCAAACGCGTCTTGGCCACCATTTTGAAGAACCAGGGTGGCTTACAATATTAAAATATACATTTCATATCCCACAATCCCACCCACCCCATAAAATACTTTTAAACAATGACAATTTAAAACACACTTAAAATGCTAATACAAATAAACAAATAAACAGTAACTGCAGCAGAATCAGAGGAGCAGGTTGTTCTGTCTTTTGATGGCCGGGATATCTATTCAGGAAAGGCCTGCCGGAACAGATCCATCTTAACAGGCTTTTTAAAGCTGTTCAAGGTGGTAATATGATGGATTTCATATTTATATTCCATTTTAAATTCATCATCTAGAGTTCATTTAGGCAGGCTTGACTGTTTTCAACAAATATTTGGTCACCCCTGTCCCCTGGTATTTCTACTACTTTCAAGATTTTCCTCATTCCTTTCGTCAGTTATCTTGTCCCCTTTCCGCTGAGCTCCATTTTGTGGCTTCCAAAGACATAAGAAGAACCCAGCTGGATCAGACCAAAGGCCTATCTAATCCAACATTCACTTCACACAGTGGCCACCCAGATACCAACGAGAAACCCACAAGCCAGACATTAGCACAGTAACACCCTCTTTTTCATTTTCTCCACCAACTATCATACAGGGACATACTGCCTCAAATCCTAGAGGTAATATATAATTATTAGAACTGATAGCCATTGATAGCCTTATTCACCATGAGGTTGTTTAAAACTCCTATAGAACTGCAGCGATTGGATGCCATCATTACATCCAATGAAAGTTTGCTCCACAGTTAAACTCTGTATTCTGCAAAGAAATATTTTCTTTTATCTATTTTCAAGCTCATATCATTCATTAAATATTGCTAAATTCTAATATTATGAGAGAGGGCTTTTCTTCCAAATTAAAGAATCATTAATTCTTGTGATATAACTCCTTGACTTTTGCTGAGTTTTGCCAGTTTTTGTCACCTCCATGTCTATTTTTTCCATTATAATAATAATAATAATAATAATAATAATAATAATAATAATAATAAAATTTTATTTATAGCCCGCCCCTCTGTGCGGCAATTGGGGTGGGTTACAGCATTTAAAACAATCAGGATTAAAACATTCTCTCATCCCACAACCCACCCTCCCATCCCCTTAAAACAGAATTAAACCAAAAAAAAGTTAAAAATAACAATACAATAAAACAATACAACAAGGAGTCAGCAATAATAAAAACAAGAGAAAGACTCATCTCCCATCTAGCAGCAGTTATTCTGGGAAGGCCTGCTGGAAGAGATCCGTCTTTACTGCTTTTTTAAAAGCAGCAAGAGTAGTAATGAGACAGATCTCGTCCGGCAGGTCATTCCATTGTTTGAGCAGGGGGATGTTTGTAGATACTCCTTGAATATGTAAAAGCAAAAAAGCAAAGCAGCTTCATTTATATACCACTTCATACTGTGCTATGCAGTGTCTAAGCAGTTTACAACTGTAAGCTCCTTGCCCCCAACAAGCTGGGTACTCATTTTAGCAATCTTAGAAGGATGCAGGCCTGAGTCAAGCCTGAGCCCTGGTTAGTATTGAACTCGCAATCTTGTGGTTTATGAGTGAGTGGCTGCAGTACAGGCATTTAACCACTGCGCCACCAGGGCTCCTACATATGTACTAGGGCTCTTCAAAGTTTTGTTTCTTTGTTTTTTAATTTAATGCATGGTTTGCTAAGATTGTGTTATAGGTTGAAGGACAATTTTTTCTCTCTCTGAAGTTTGGGGCTTTTTACATTTAGAGAGTTACAGTGCAAAAGTGTCATTTTACTGAGGCAATGTAACTCCAAAAAAAGGAAAGGGAAAAGAAAAAGAAAAAGGAAGGAGTCGAAGAGAAAGGAACATATTGTTACAGCTGATATCAGGAACTGCCAGAAAGTAGTCCAGGGCAACAGAAACATCATTTGGATATATTCAAAAAAACAAAAACAAATGGGGACTACAACAAGAATGCCATAGCTTCCTGAAACATTTGCTCCACCTGGAATTGCCTGAGTGAGAGAGGCTGTCCTGCCTCACTTTCTCCACAATATGTTATTTTAAACACTTCGATCCCATCTCCCCTTCCTCGCTTTTTTTCTGAGCTAAACAGCACCAAATATAAACACTAATATAAATATAAATTTATATTACATAAATATAAGTTCATTTCATATGGTTTGTTTACTACTATATTGTATATACTGTATTTTGTTATGTACTCAATTGTATTTTTCTGATGAACTTATATTTGTAAAATTACAAGTTGAGGACATTTTAGAATTCCTCCTGGACATATCCTGGAAAAGGAGGAAACCTGTTAACCCTGGTAATTGTAATCTTTAACTGCCTTTGCCCTATGAGTTCTTTATTATAACATGAGAACCCAGCATGTAGCTGGCTGTCTAGGTGCCTCTACCATAGAAAAAAGAAGGAAAAACTGGGAAGCATTCAATGTTTTTTCATTTGTCCAGTAAGTGCTTCTGAAACTTCTGAGGTTTGATTCTAAATAGCCCCCTGAACAAGGCCTTAACATAGGCCATAACATATATGGGTTTTGTTTTGTTTCTACTAATAAACAACTCCTTTTTGAGCAAGTTGAGACATTTTTCTTGTTTCTTGTGAGGACTCTCTCTCTAGAAAGCAAGAGAAATAACAGTAGAACAAATCCTAGGAAAGACAGGCCAGAGAGCTGGCTCCATGTCAGGTCCCTGTGTCACAATAAACAAACCATAGACAAAGGTTCTGTGCTTTTTGGCTACTTTCTCTATAAGCAGTAGCAATTAGCCAGCATGCAGAAGGACCTTGGCTCATCTTAAACAAGCCAGAATTTCCTTGCGTTCAAGCTTCTTGCAACATGTGAACACATTGAGGGGGGCATGATTTAACATTGAGATAAGACTAGACAGGATCAAAGCGGCAGCATCAACCCCCCCCAGCTGATGCAGGATTGGGGTCATGGCAACTGCATGCCATGGCCCCACTCTTCTGTACTTCTGTGGTGTGTGCTGTCTAAATACCGTGCTGCTGGAATGCCAAAAACCTGGCCTCTTTGTGGTCAGGCGGGCAGCTTCATGGCAGCTTGGGTGCATGCGTTGTCTAAACAACACGCCCCCAAACGTCCGGGAAGCCACCGCAGAGGGGTCGTCTGTTTTGCCCTATAGTCTGTAAAAGTGTCTTATGTTCTGTTCTGTCTGAAGCTTTCAGAGATTTATGGTATATGTATCACAACTTCACTTATACAAGGTTGGATGGTAAATGTCATATTCATAGCATTTTACCAATTAATCTGCAAAAGCCATACCTTATGTTCCCTTTTTTGATTTACAGGAGCATCCATCACTTGGTCAACTTGCTGAAAAGCTCATAGACAACAACATTAATGTAATCTTTGCAGTGCAAGGAAACCAATTTCACTGGTATAAGGTATTTTTAAACATCACAATTTTGCCTTCTTGAAAGACAAGTATTACAAAGCCATTGTAACTGTAATGGTGTTCTTCCACAGGACCTTTTGCCTCTGCTTCCTGGCACTGTTGCAAGACAGATAGAATCACAAGCAGCAAATCTTGGTGATCTGGTGGTAGATGCCTACAAGGTATATGCTTTTGACATTTATGTGCAGTTGTACAGTATTCCTTTTTTTCCCTCTTAACACTATTTTCGGTGAAGTAACTAGTAAAGTTGAATATTCAATGGGCTTTAAATGCAATCAGTGTATAGCCAGATGGTTAGGGAATCCTAATATTTTCACAAATATGTATAAAAAGCTTTTCTTCCTTTAGATCAGTGCTTCTCCATTATTTTCTGTCATGCCCCCCCTAGGAAGAAGAAAACATTTCGCCCCCCCCCCCGCGTGACTGTAAATAGTCACACGGGTGGGTTTGGCCAATCAGGATAGAGCACGTCGGGCTGCTACTGGGGCTGCGCTGGGACAATCTCCAGTGTTCGCGCCCCCCTTTACGGAGCCTCACGCCCCCCCTGGGGGGCGTGCCCCACTATTTGAGAAGCACTGCTTTAGATTGATGTGATCAAAGGTTTCCACTCAACTGACCCTTTTGGAGAAAACATGAAGCAAAATATGACAGTGCTCCCTAGTTCTACCAGAAGATTCCATTCCATTCCTCCTTGCCCTCCTCCTGTGGCTGCCAAACTAATCCAGACATTACTGAGACATTGTTTGGGATGCTGGAGTTGCCCTTTAGGTTTCCCCTTATTTTCCCCATTACAGAGACAGGGAGCTTGTTTTTGCAACCTAGGTTGAATTTCTTCCTCAAGATAACAATAGAAACTAGGGCAATTATTGTAGAAGTGACTGCCAATATCTAGACACTGGTAGCAACAGTCATTGGAAACAGTTCCCAGTTAGTACATGGACACTTCTATATACCTGGAGATAAATTAAGATGTGAATGTGTGAACTTGTGCCAATTCTGTACAGTGGAATGTATCATTGTCATTAACAGTGAATCACACAACTGTAAAATTAACTGGAAATACAGATGTTACTATCCTGTTCCTGCTCCTCTTCAAGATTACAAGTTCCCCTTGCACAACAGAAGGATGTATAATGGAGTCTTTATGTAGAAAACAATTCATTCTTTTATTCAAAGACAGACAAGCTTTTTCACTGCAGTTAAATCCACTGAGTCAGGCGTACTAATGCTTACTGGATGCTAATGTGTAATACTTATTGCTATGCAGTGGAATGAAATTCTTTTGTTTTCTTTTTGTTTCAGAAGCTTCTCTCTGAAGTGAAAATTCAGGTGGATAACACAGACCAAGACATAAATGTCAAAGTTACTGCATTCTGTCCTGATGGAAATAGAAGAACGGGCTTAGAGGGGTGCAAAAATGTGAAATCCAGAGCTGAAGTATGAAAAATTCCTTTTATTCACAAAGGAGATGAAGTATTTTGTTGTTTTTCTAATAGCTTTTCAGTGGAAGAGAGACTCTTTGTATGAATTTAAAAGTCAAGTTCTATAGGTCACAGTCTTAGGTTCTTTGCATCTTTTCTTCATTTTATTCCTTTATAGCTTTATTTTAAATTAAATCCAGGGGTAAACATTTTGTTCATTGTTATCAATAAGGTCAAGCCAAACTAGCAGCTGCTTTTAAAGAATTTCCTCGTGCTCCCAAAAGTTATGATGTTCTTCCTGCTCACTCTCTCTTATCTAATTCCTCATCAGCTGAAGTCTTATAAATGAGTGGTGTGCAAAAGCATGCAGCTCTTTTAAGGAGGCAGGGCTGGCTTTTCAATTAGGACATGATGAAACATCTGCCTTAGGCAGATTATGCTGGGTAACCAAAGCCAGTAAATTATACCTACGGAAAACGCTAGTGAGATTTTCTGGTTATTGCTCTGCACCTTAAGTTGGGGTGACTGTGGGATTGCCAGATGGGTCCAGGATGGAGCTCTTGTAATCTTAAGAGAGTAGGTTGAGGTACCAGAAAGATATGTGTTATGATGGAACCTGTCCTTCCCCAGCTTCCAAACCTTCATCTGCAGCCATCCCCTCGCAACACCGGTGGAGGTGGGGGAAGGAGGTGTGGAGGAGCTGGGGATAGGAACAGACCTGAGTGGTGGTCCCCATCCCCTCCTCTTGGCTCCATAGCAATAGCTGTGTTGGGGGAAGATAGCTGCAGCTGAAAGTCAGGGTTTGGAAGGTAAGGGGGACATGTGCCTACCTTCTGCTTGATTGAACTTTAAGGCACCTCGTCAAGTTCTGACATCTGTTCAGGTTTAAAGCTATAAGAGTCCTGTTCCAGATGCAATATGTCAACTCTAGGTGAAGGTGCAATTTGTCATTCCTCCTCAGACAGCAAAATGTCATCAGCTAGTTCCATTAAGAAATAATCTCAGCAAAGCCCTTTGTAAATAAACCTGCACACTTTGAAAAGCAGAGTTCCTTATTAATGGCTTTAGGAGTTATCATTGTTATTCTAGAACACACTATTTCAATCTCCTTTTATTCTTTTGTACATCTAACAGTCATAGAGTTGGTGGAAGTTGCACGTTTAATTCCTGCAAGGGGGGGAGGGTTGTTACGTCAGTGATTGTTTTTAAATCTGTCATTTTTTAATATGTTGTAACCCGCCCCGATTGCTGAGCAGAGGAGCGGGCTATAAATAAAATTTATTATTATTATTATTATTATTATTATTATTATTATATAGATTTCATTTGTTTTGTATTGTTTTGTGCATGTGGTGCTTCTCTGCAAATGTAGACAGGGAAAACACTTGCTGATTAGTGACCTCGTGTGCTCACTAATCCCAGCTGTGTGACTGCTGTTGATCAATAGGCTGGCACAAGAAAGCACTTCCAAAGTAAGGCTGGGATTGTCATAGGCAAAAATAGCCATTCAGTACTTGGCTGTTGCAGCTTCATTCTTGGGGTCCTTTCACATTGCACAATTATAAAACTATTGCTTAACTTTTACTGCTATGGTTCCATCCTATGTAATCCTGGGATTTTCCATTTAGAAAATGGCATTTAGACTTCTCAGCCAGACAACTCTAGTGTCACAACAAGCTACAACTCGCAGGATTCCATAGGAGGAACCCTTGCAGTTAAAAGTGAAATAAAAAAGCTATAATTCTGTTGTTCTAAGTTGACAAGTGGCTTGAAGGCACATATATACACACATAATTATGTAGCAAAAATGATCTGTCATAGGAGCATGCTAATTTCAAAAGTGAACAATAAATTGAAGGGGGAATCTGCTTTTTAAAAAGCATTCATTGCACACAATCTTACATGTACATTCCTGTTTTTTTGGCAACCTAAACGGTAGCTTGCAAATCCAGCAAGCCTCTTGTATTGCAAAAACCCATTTTAGAAATCTGTGGAGAACTAAGCTTCTTAATGCTTTGAGAATTACTGTTATTTTTATGACAGTATACAAATTGTGTACATATTTTTTCTAAACTAAGTTTCATAAGTAAATTAAAAAACCACTTGGAAGATACTCTTAAGAGAAATAAGATTTGGATAGCATATGAGGGGAAGCAGACCAGGGCATCCAGGACGCCCTGGGATGGTGCGCCGCGGGACCGCAGCATCCGCACCCCAGCGCACCGGCGGCGTCCCTGAAAGGAGCGCTAAATTGGCGCTCCTTTCAGAAGTCAGGGAAAGTGCGCCCTAAACGCGTAGGGCGCACTTTCCCTGACTTTTCCGCCGCAGTGTGTGCGGACGCTGCGGCGGGAGGTTGCCCCCGGAGCGCCGGCCGTGTGGAGGGCCAGCAGCTCCGAGGGCAACCTCGGGAGGAGGAAGGGGCGCCGATCGTGTGGCTGCCCTTCCTCTTCCCTGCCTCGGAGACGACTTTATTAGTCGTCTGCCGAGGCCCTATGTTACCTAAAATAGTGGTTTAAAATAAACCCATGTATGTATATGATTTTAAATCATTATAAGCTATTTCAATCAATTTTCATCTGTCTTTTTAGTTTATTGATTTGTTTAATATGTTTTAGCTTTTTAAAATTCTTTTTATTAATTACCTGTACATTGTTATATGTTTGTTTAATTTGTTTTATAGTACACCATCTTGAGATACAGAGCAAAATATTAATATTTTAATAAATGAACTATAATATATAAATATGAATTACAGTAAATCATAGGTCAACTTTCTACATTCAAGAAGTTAATCCTTTTTTTTTTATAAAAATATATCATAGGTGTTTTTTAATGTCACCATTGCCATGAAGGAATGTGGAACCAGAGACAAACAAAAATATGTGATGCTAAAACCCCTTGGTTTCAATGAATCTACCAGAATTAATATACTCAAAAGATGTGCTTGCCATTGTGAGGACAAAAGAATATGTGTCGATGAAATATCTCAGGATTCTCAAATTTCCAACTGCAAGGGCAGTATCTGTGATTCCAGTGATGAATTCTCTTACGAGCAGTGCAAAATGCAAGGGGACCATCTAATCTGCAGTGGCCAAGGAGAGTGTGTAGGTGGAAAATGTATTTGCCACAAAACCAAACTTGGTACAATATATGGTAAATACTGTGAAAAGGATGACTTTTCCTGCCCATATTACCACGGACTCTTGTGCGCTGGTAAGTGCTAGCATTTTCCCAGTAGGATTCAGTCTCTAATTATATTTATAAGCCACCTAAATGCTAAAGGCCCAGGAGTGGGTAACTCTGGAGAAATATTCTCTCTTGGCCAGGTGGTCAAGGCCTGCACATTTCTTTCCTGTTTGTTTTGATCTATATTTGTCTGCCTGCCTATCTTTGTGAAAACACAGATAATAAAAAATTAAAATACAGCAAGGGCACACTCTCCCTTTCTGCATCTATTTTACTTCCTTTTCTGTTTTTTAATATAGGGTAAGCCCTGGTAAATAGGAATAGGGCTTACCTCTGAGTAAAGATGGATAGGAGTTTACAAGGGCAAGAGAGATTGCCCTGAACAAAAATGTAGATGAAAAAGAAACAGGTAGCAGCAGTGCTTGGGCTTGGACTATGTTTTCTCTTTGCTTTTCATTTTTGGCCACTTGTCATTTCTGCCATGAGAGGAGAAGGACAAGAAACAAGCAGTGGCAACAGTGATAACTCTATAGTATTTCATACACATGCCATGGAAAAATTAGTAGGAAGTACTTGTCAAATGATCTTTTAAAATGTTTTGCACCTAAAGTAGTGCCTTGCACTGTGGAAAGGGTGTCTGATAAAATTGCCTGTATTGTGACTGGAAAAAGGGGTTGAGGCCACACTTTTCTCGCACCGACCTTGGACAGTGATTAAATCCAGCTATGGGGATATCCATTTATCCAACCATTGCTACCAATTGTGGAGACCACCACCTTTCCTGTCACTACCTCTTCTTGTCCCACTAATATGGCATCTGTTACCCCCCCCAAAAAAAACCCAACTGCTGCCATTACAGACATCATGTGTCCAAACCACATCAGTAGCACTAATGTAGTGTTCCGAGAGGCACAGGTGTGTAATACAAAAATAATTTAATTAACAGAAGTACAACATAGCAGTTGAAGATTACTTATTTAACACAGCTAGGAAAATTCAAACATAACTTTACTATACCAAATAGTGAATATAATTATGAATATAATAATAAGTACTCTTGCTTATTAGCCAGAAATGTAAAGTGTAAAGCTGAGGAAAAATTGAATTGTTTTGAGACATACACTTCAAGTCGGCATTTCTGTCAAATGTAATCAAATACATTTTCCAAGTTTTATGCCTTTTGCCCTTGACAAATAATTTTCATACCTTCACTGTGAAAGAGGAGATAACATTAGCTGTTTTCTCAATAATTGCCAGCATAGATTGTGTCTACAATTGTAGCAGTATTTCAGAAGCTGCCTTGAATATAAGATAGAGTGCAGAAGAACATAAGTGCTTCTGTAGTGAGTAATCAAGTCTCAACCTTATCCTTATAGGCAACGGTGAATGTGAAGCTAGTAAGTGCAAATGTATTGGTGCCTGGGAAGGTGATCATTGCCAGTGTCCATTGTCATTGCGAAAAAACTGCATGAATTCAAATGGCCAGATCTGCAGCGGAAGAGGAACTTGTGTGTGTGGAAAATGCAAATGCACTGATCCCAACACTTTTGGCCGTTTATGTGAATTCTGCCCTTCTTGCAAAACAACTTGCAGTGACAAACGGTATGTTTCTCACAGTTAAAATAACACTTGTCACTCTCTGTATTTGATTGTGTTTATCTTTTAAAATATATTTTGAACATATCATGGGATCTCAGGGTGATGTATAAATAAAACCAATTTGAACAGTTTGCAACAAATTGAAATGTAAAACAAACATGATTTCAACAGGTTAAATTAAATTGAAAGAGATTAAAGTGTTAAAATAAGATCAAACTATATATACATGTACATTTTAGGGGAAAAAAATAAGCTGCAAAAGCATGAATAAAAAGCTGTGTTTTCACATGGTGTGGGAATCAAGCCAGCATCAGTGCCAGTCAGTTCTCCAAGGGGAAAGAATTCTGCAAAGGAAGCGCTACAACAGAGAAGGCCTTCTCCCTTGTCCTCTCACAGTTGTACCTCTTGTGGGAGACAGAAGAGACTCAATTCTCAGGCAGACATATTGAGAGAGTCTGTCCTCCAAGAATTGGGGTCCAAAGTCATTTAGTGCTTTGACTGTCATCCCCAGTACCCTGCATTCACTATCCTGAACTGTATGTGGCAGAGTACATTTCTTATGCATGTAGCATCAAGTGTCTCCCATAAAGCTTTTGCCCTGGCAAACCTAGTCCTGTGCTGATGTCTTGTATCTTCTCCTTCATGGGTTGGTATTCTAGAAGAAAATAAGAGCATTCAGATGTCTTCAATAAAGACAGTTGTAATTTTCAAGAGAGTTGATGGTGTATGGATTGTTGAGAGTCCTCTCAGCAACATTATGACATATGCTATAACCAGAGCCTTTTAAAAAAAAAGCTTTATGACTGTCTTCCCCAATCTGATTTTTCCTGATATTTTGGGCTACAACTGCCATAATCTCTGATCATTGGCCATGACTACTGGGGCTCTTGGAAGCATTGGCCAAAAACATTTTGAATGTATCTGGTTGGGAAATGTTTCTCTGTGTCTTTTTCCTCTTCATTCTTTCCTCCTTTGGTTTTTTTCACCTAAACTTGAAGCAAAGTTATACTTTCCATCCTACAGTTCTTTGTTAATCCCTTGGCATGTTCTTTGCTATTCAATATACACAAACACACACACATCCTCCACTGGGATATGTTCTCTACTGCTGTTGTGCTTCCAGTCCTGGACACCAGTCTTGGGAACTTTATTATCATCACTTCTTGTGTTCTTTCATGAAAAATTTGAAAACATTTGTTCCAGCTAGGAATGATACAAGAACTGTGGCACACTTCTCAGTGTTTCTTTTTATTTCACTTTTTTGCATGTGTGTTCATCTCTGCCACCAAAAATTACAATGGATTTTTTAAACATAAAAAGAAATTTCTTAAAGCACCGGTCTTTTCATTCTTGCACAGAGGGGAAAAATTTGTGGTAGTTGACAATATTTTGATAGAGTGTCTTCCCATGTTATTGAGGATGAGAAAATGTGAAAAGATTCTTTTTGAGAGTGCTTCAATATCATGCTTAGGGCAGAAGTCCCTCATAAATGTTCTAGTCCTCAACCAAGAGTAGAGAAGGGAGCAGCCTAGCCTCCTGTGCAAATGAAATCCACAGTTTGGGAGCAGCCACTGAGAAGGCTGTCTCCCGTAGCCTCCCCAGATGTGTCTGGGATAGTAGTGGGACAGTGTTGAGAGAACATCCTCCCACAAGAATCTTAAGATTCAGGCAGGTTCATTTTGGTTTTTCAGATAGTCTGTACCTAAGCTATAATATAACCCATTAGTTTTGTCTTGGCACAAACATGTCTTCCTGTATATCTGTTGGGCAGTTTCAATGCCACTCTCAGGTCACAGTTTATACAGTTCACTTGAAGGCAAGGAATTCATTAGGAAATGAGCTCACTGGGGATGAAGTTGCCCTTTAAGGTACTAAATCCTTCCTGGCCTAGATACAAGGGTCATTATGCTTTCTTTTGCCACCGCATGTTGTACCATTTGGCTCTTCTAAAAGGTTAAAGTCACATTAAAACATCATTTGTGGATCTTCATGACCAGCTCATTGTTGGTTGAATTTTTAACAATACCTAAGTTATGTCAATAGAGGAACGTTGAAGTTTCATTCATTCATCTTTACAATAAGTAGTGGTAGTGGTAAAATTGAAACCCATGGTTCACTTATAGTACCATGCCATCTCTTGTCTGTAGCAATTGTGAACAATAAAATTTACTATCTTTGCTATTGATTTGAACATAAAACAAAATGCTGCATTTGCAAGACAGTTTGTGGAATCTTGTAGTCCAGAAAAATAAATATTCTGAAGAAGTTATTAAATTTCATTTTGCTTTACAGGACCTGTGTGCCCTGTCACTCCAACTCATCTCAAATTACACTTGACCAGTGTAAAATCTCATGTGCTTACAGGGTGCATCATACAGAACAATCTTTAGGTATGTAAAAAAAAAAAAAAAAAAATTGAGTGCACAGACATTACTGATAGACCTGATACATTGTTTCTTTATGCAATATTTAAATGAAGTGTAGTTCTTAGTGTCAGATCCCATGGCTGAAATACAGGTCATCTTATAGTTGATCGTAGCATTTTTCTACAGTGGACCCTTCATATCAATAGGCTGGCGAGTCACAAATTTGAAGCCCACAGATTGCCACACCACATATTATTCAATGATGGCACATATACATGGATGTGCTGATGAATCTGCATGCATGTCACCACCGTTGAATAATGGAGGGGGGGGCCAAACTATCCAGATAGGAAGGATTCACTGTGTGTCTACCATCCTTGCACATCCATGTTGCCAGGATTCTTAGAATTAAGCATTAGTTGCATATTGATCAAACCTAGTTTTTTCATATGGCTTGTATGGCAGCTCAGACCACTCACATGAAAAGGCATTTTGAAGATCAACTGCCAATATTTAAACCATGAGTGAGGAATCTCAATGCTAGGGCAGATGGCCTGGAAGGATGTCATTTAAGAATAACATGTCTTTTTGTATCATCTAAATAATCCATTATGATACTATTAACGATGGCCATTTTTTAGTTACTTTTATCGTATTAGAATTTTGTTTGCCTGTTAGATTTCTTGCATTGACCTTTTTCGAAGTGGTATAAATTTAGCATGTTATTTTTTTCTTTGCAGGATGCATCTCTGATGATCCAAGCCACTTCAGAATATTTTTTATAATATTTATTGTGACATTTCTGATTGGCTTACTGAATGTCCTTATAATTCGTCAGATATTTCTGCAGTGGAACAATAATAAAATTAAGTCTTCGGCGGACTACAGAGTGTCTTCAGCAAAAAAGGTAATCAAAGAACCTAATGAAACCATGATCCGTGTTTTTCTCATACATAAAATACTAGCTGTCTTTATCTTCTCTTTCAGGACAAAACATTCTTACCTACTGTTTGTACAAAAACAGTAACATACAGACGTGATAACCCTGAAGAAATAAACATCCACCACAGCAAATTACGAATAAATGAAACTTTCCGATGCAATTCCTGATGGCAAGGCAGCTTTCTTCAGAACTTTTGTTTCAACAGAACTTTATTTGAAAGTTCTTGTCTGATACTTGGGAGATTTATGGTATTGAATACTGTAATGAAAAACTGACCTGGAAATCTCATTGCACAACGTAGCTAGGATTCAAGTAGAGCTGCTCTGTCTTGAAAAACAAATGTGCATAAACTACTGATTAACATCTTTAGACCAATTAGAACAGTTCTTAGATATTTGGATTGGGAACATATTCAATCCCTTTTGACATCAATAGGATAAAATTGGCTTAAATCTGATTACATTCTGGAACAAGTAGGCTTTATTTCAGTTTGTGACACCACTCTACATTGTAGCACTTTAACATAATAACTTATTTAGTTGTGGCACAGAATGTTATTCTAAACTGGTTTGACAAAAAAGCACTGATCTCACTTTTTTTGAAGTAGCTAACACAGATTTGGTCTATGGCAGAGTTTCCCAAACTGTGTTTTTAAAAATGTAGCTGGCACAAATGGGTGACAAGTCAGTGGTTACTCCTGTTCTGAATGCTGGCAGCAATCAGATCTAAGGAGAAGAATATGGGAAGCAAGACAACATTGGGAATCAAAAAGTCTTCCAAAAAGTTAATAAGTCCTTAAGATCCCACTAGCCCCAGCACTGATGATCCAAACCTAGATGTTCTATATTGCACTAATTTTGGAGGAGGCTGTGAATAAGTAGGCTTGCATTCAGCCTGCTCAAAAGACACTAAGGCCACAATCCAAAACATGTTTTATCTGAAGCAATCCTTATTGATATTTGTAAGATCAGCTTCTACAGAAACATGGATTGCAAATATTCAGAGACTGGGGTCAGGGATGTTGTTTTTCCTGACAACTATGTATCCCTGAACAACTCACATCCTGAACTATTGCTCTACGCAGAAAAACAAATCATGTGATCACATTATCTGTGGTATATTTTGGAGAATACTAGATAAAATTACAAGCATGATGGCACACAAAGCACATTTTAATGAATCTCTTTTTATATTTATTGACTGTTACAAGCTCATTATTTCAGAGTCTTTCTAAAATTTCATATAGGGTTATTTTTTGTAGAAAACTGGAATAAAAAGAAGTTCAACTGCTACTGGAGTTTTTTTTAAGTTAAAATTTTGTAGTAGTTTCTATTTTTTTAGAAATCAATTCAACTTCATCCAGAGAATATATTAAAAACCCAATCATGTGGTTAAAGGAGCACTCTGGTGTACTAAACCTCTACCAGGCTCTTATTGATAGAATAGAAAGCAGACAGGACTGGCATTTGCTGCTCTTCTTCCACTAAGGGCAATGGGAGCGACATCATTGTGTTTCCATGTTGTGGAGTGTGATTGAAGGATTGAGAAGGCTTTGGATTCCCCAGATCCTAAGCCTTCCCTGCTCCACCTACACCAATTCTTTGAACCTCTCCCCACTCTTTAATGTTGGAGAAATGAGGGATGTAGGTCATGGAGGATCTGTGATTGGTCCCTTTCTATGTTTGAGCTCCAACTTGAACTTCATAAGGATTTCCACTCTATCCTATAGCCCTAATAGTGCAAAATAACTCTATAGTGGCAAGTGTATGAAAAGATGGTGATGAGGCAGGAGATCAGGAGAGTAATATATTAACACAGAGATGTCATCAAATGAAGTATTCTCTGCCAACCAAAATTTAAAGTTTGTCCCATTGAACTCAGTAGGGCATATACTTGAGTAGTCTGTTGTTTTAAGACCCTGTCCTGGTACTTGGGGGCACTGAGCTTAAATTCTCATTCTGCAATGCTGTTGAATGTTCTGCAAACACCTCCATTGCAGTCATGGAAATTCCCACAGCACTGGAATGAATGGGACAACGTGGACCTCTGGAACTGTGCATTGTGACCTTGTGGATCTTTGTGTTATGTTAAAGAATTATTTATTTATTTTGTATGTTCTAGAAATGTGCTCCACTGAGGCTACAAACTGCACAATCATAGCACTTGTAGGATTAAAATGTATATTCTTCTTTGGAAAATTCAGAACCTGACTAACTGAAACAACTAAATTATTTACGTCTTTTTACTACATTTCTTTCTATTTCTCCCTTGCCTGGCTTTATTCACAGATGAATGAAGGTACAAAATTTGTGTCAAAATATTTAAGTTAAATGCAAAATTGTGTTCACTATAGCTTCTTCATACAAATGGAACAGATTTTCTTTATGTTTATGTTTGCCTTGTAATGATCTTTTTCTTACTTGGATGTTCCTATATAGTTCAACAGAAAAAAAGGTCTAATTTGAAATGTATATTTTGTAGTTTATCTTTGACATAGTTTGTATGTTCCCTCCTTTTTGTAAACATGATTGCGTGTGAGATGTATTTTTAAAGATTCCGTTCAAAAAAGTAGAAATATACTTATCCTTTTTTATCTTAAACACTTTAAAATCACTGCCGTAATTTCCATTGAAGCTTGTTACATTTATTTAAAATGTTTTTGTAGTGTACATGACTAACTTTTAAGATTTAAGTTTATTTATTAATTTGCCACTTTACTATATTGTGAGATAGTTTATTTTTCTATGAGAGTTGTAGTAATTATGACTTAGCATTAAATTAATGCAAAATTATTGTACTTGGTCTCAGCCATTAAAAATAGGTCTCTAATCCATTTTTTGAATTTTGTTAGAGTAATAAGAATTTTTGCTTTTCTTGATTTAACTCTTTAAAAGATGTGTTTTTTTAAAAAATAAAATAAAACAGCATTCACTATAGATTATCATCCACATTGGCTGTACACCTACCAGTGATAATCCATTTGCGTGACCGATTGACATAAGCTTGTCTATGTGTTGTGCAAAGAGACTAAGTGTGGGCAAATCTGTTAAAATCCTCATGTTCATCTTCCAGCTATTGGGCGCTGCTTGGAGTAACCAAATCAATGGTTAAAATTGATCTGTATGGAGAAACATCCATGGGAAAATATGGTTGCTTTTGCTTTTCAAACCCCAAACCCAGTATGCAGGATTGGATTCTTCTTAAATGTATAAGGGTATAGAACAGATATGGACAATTGTGGAAGGCTGAGTGGGGGGCGGCTTTAACCCCCAATGCAAATAGACCTACAAAAAAAAAAATCCCAAAACATTATTTATTTATTTATTTATTTATTTATTATTAGAACATTTATACCCCACTCTTCAGCCACAGTTCCCTGCCTACAGATTTACAATCTAAAACAACATGACACAAAAGGAGAAGGGAATGGCAGTGGAGAATAGGATCCAGTCCTGCAGATACTGCCAGTTCTTCTCTCTCTCCAAGGCCAGGGTGACAGCAGTTAAGATGGAGGGAAGACCTTTCATCTGTTTCTTTTGTTGTTCTCAAATGCCTTCTGGGGACATGGGAAGCATTCTCACCATGCTTTCGCACCTTCCTATATCAATTTAACCCCAAGAGAGGCTTTTTTAACAACAGGAAGAGAGCAAAAGTGACTTTACCTCCCGTTTCCAAAAAAAAAGTTATCTCCTGGGAATAAACTGGCTCAGCCCCCCTCCTCCAAATATGGTAGAAATGTCCCCGTATCCAGAGGGAGCTTTTTGGAGCAAAACAAAATAGTTTGGGAGTGCCTCGGAGATCACAGAAACAACCCTGGAGGTGTATGTGTCCTATGGTCCACTCTTTGCCCACCCCTGGTGTAGAGGTTCCACATTGCACTGAAATGGTAGTGAAAACTAAAGGGAAAGATGGAAATAGACACCAGCCTTCCCCTTTTATGAATTCAAGGACAGGTGACTGTGGTCCTCCAGATATAGGTTGAGTATCTCTTATCCAGAATTTTGAAATCCAAAGTATTCCAAAATCCAAAACTTTTTGAGCTACAACTCAAATAATGTAGTACTGCATTTGTGTTCCTGGAAAGAAATAAAGAATCTGTGAAATTGTGGTAATCCATGTCTTACAGATCCTCAGTATCTTTCCAGCCTCATTATTTCTTGTTATGTATATAGAAATGCAGGTATTCCTAAAATTTAAAAAATCCATCATGCAGAATACTTTTGGTTAAGGGATTTGGTTAAGTCTGTATTGGACTTCAATTTCCATCATGTCCCACCATGAGTTAGTTGGTTATAGCTGTTGGGAGTTTCAGTTCAACAATATCTGGAAAACTACAAGTTGGCTCCCACTGAATTAATAGAAGAGATTAGGTCCACAATCTATAACATTTTCCTGAGAACAGTTAAAAAAAAAATCTCAAACATACATTTTCACATTAGGCCAAGTGAGGCATTTTGGAAACACCTTTCTCCAAATTGAGTCACTCATGTATTTGCACCAGTTCACCTCTGTGGCTTAATCACATCTTGTATTCAAATGTTTAAATGGTTCTGCACTGGTATACAAAGTATTGAGAGACTTTGGCCTTTCTAATGGTTTGGACTGTAATCCCTACAGGCTTACCATTTTCCACACTAGGTGGGTTTTTGGGAGCTGGACATTCAAAACAACTGGAGGGTCAAAAGTGTCCCATCACTGTTCTTTTTCAAGTTTCCACCTAGCTGTGAAATTCAAAGCAAGGGCCCAGCTAAAAATAGAGGTACATAGTTAGGTTCATATTTGATAACATAGCATTTCAGATATCCAAGTGCAAAATCATTGGTGCCTTAAGGGTAAAAAGAACAGAGCTTTAACTTGGGCCTAGAATCAGTAAACTTTGTGTAACACTGCTAACGTATGGTGTATAATGAAGTGTTATTGCTTCATTCTTCACAACTTTGGGGATACTTCTCAGAGGGTGCATGGCCCTTGTCTCCCAGATCTTTGATTTCCTGACTGTCATTCTCATTACTCTGCTGCTTCTATTGCATAATACTTGTACTTGGATCTTGAGGACAATTTTATTTATGCAGCCCTTCCCTCCTAAAAAACAAAACCCTCAATACAAAAAGCTAATTTCAGCTTCCATTGTTCAGAAAAATGAAAATAAATCCTTGGGTCTTTATTCTGCTGCCTTTTGGTTTTATTCCAAATGAACAGTGGGATTGTAGCAGGAACAGTTAAATCTCTGTAAAGCTTGTGATTTCATAGCTAACTATTATTGTTATTCAAAAAAAAATATCTAGGGGTAGCTATGTTGGCCGTATAGCAAATCCAATAACATCCAAACCTTTATTGAGCCAACCAAAATGCACAATTACATGTTACAAGCTTTTGAAGAAACAGAAACAGAAAATGCAGGCCTATGACTAACAGCTTCAATTTTTATCTCCTGTTTGCCTGATGAAGAAGCCAGTGTGACTTTGACAGCTTGTAGCATGTAATTGTGCATTTTGGTTGGCCCAATAAAGGTATCATTGTTTGGATGTTATTGGATTTATTATTGTTATTCTTATTTTTTCATTTAGTGTTGTTTGCTCAGTATAATCTTCACTACTCTCAAGAATTTTAAACTTTATTGAATTTACCTAGTTTGAGAACTAGGATGATGCAGTAAAAAATAGGTTGTCTTGGAAGTTTGTGTGAGAAAGAGAGCAAGAGAGCAGTTCTTTCTGTTTCTAAACTCTGGACTGAGTGCTGATGCTCAGGGAGGCCAGACATGCATGCTGAGGCAGTTTCAACTGGTTTGCAAAATCTCAGGCTTTACAGAATTATATAAGATCTGGGGGAAAACAGAGGAAGACCTCCACAAAACAAATCCTATGAGAATTGTATATGATCAGAACAGTAGTGATGGAATACTAACTGTTGATAGCTAGTTGAGTAGGAAGGAGAAAGGGGTGTTTTAAGACAAGCAGTGAACATCAACACACCACACTGTAGCTATTTGTTGCAGGTCCCACTTATATTGCCCACGTTCAATAGGGATGTGGATTTCACAAATGCTTGATGTTGTTATTTGTAAATTTTGAGCACTGAGAGCTTAAGATATGAACCATGAAACACTATCCTGTATCCAGGGTTCAAAGAAGTATCCATATTAGTCTCTTACAACATAAAAAAAGGAGAAAGGGAGCAGGAGGGAGGAAAAGAAGGAATGTAGCAGCACCTTTACTGGTTTTTATTTTAGCATGACTTTCATGGATATAAACCCACTTCTTCAGATACTGTACAGAACGATATCCAGGCCTCAGTGTTTTATATATTTACACATTTGTGGGATTGGGAGTAGATCGGGTATCCAAGTGTGAAAAGTGGAAAAACAAAAAGCTGTATCCATTTGCAAAACAGAAATAATAATGAATGGAAAAAAGACAGGAGATCTTTGGTGTTCAAGCCACATTCTGTTCAAAAAAATGAACAGAAAAACCCTGATAATGCAAAGGAGACTGAGAAAAATGGGAAAACTAGTGAACAAACAGCTGAACAAAAGCTGGATGAAATCTAATGAGTGGCAAGGAGGATACATCCAAAGTAAGCCTAAAGTGAGTCAGCAAGCCAAAAAAACAACACTGAGAAGAAAGCTAAAAGCACCCCAGGACTGGCCAACTGATCAGCCATCAGAATTAAACCACTGGTGACTTATAGTAAGATTCACAGGTGGGGGAACCAAAAACCACACATTGGCAGCAGGCCATGGGCTTCCTCTTCCTGCATCTTCCTTCCTTCCTTCCTCTTGTTTTCCCGCACACTTCATGCCACTCCCTGATGCTAATGCCCACCATAGTGTAAAAAGCTCTGGCACAGAGGAAATAAAGAGGAAAGCTCATGTATCAAAGAGAAATACTATCCCATGTATTGTTCTCAGGAAAAATATCACAAAGTTGCCCTAAATGATGTATGTGGAGATGAGGAACAGCTACTTTTCATTTGGACATCAAGGTTTGTTTAAATGAAAACTAACACATATTGGTGCATGATTCCAGTTTCTGGGGCAGATTACAGCTGCCCATATAACAAAGTGGTACTTAGAAAAGAATGGCGAGTGTGCAGTGCATTTGAAACAATGGCAATGCCCTTATTTTTTAGGATTGTCATTTCTTGAGGATTTCTCAAACTGAGGTATTTCAATGGGACTTTAGAGTTTAACCAAAATGCAGAGAACCACTTCGGTTACACCTCCCAGAATTTTCCAGCCAGCATGGCCGTTGACCAAACCCCATGAAGTATCTTTTACCAGCTATAGGCCTGATTTAAATTGGTTAGAATTGCTGTTCTCAGGCAGTGCATGATTCTACAGAAGGTCTTCAGAGTTGGAGTTTACATTATCTAGTGAAATATTGCCTCACCCTCAGCCATGATAACTCTGATATTCTTAGGAAATTCCAGCACATCTGCAAGCTAATGATTACTTTTTGAATCTGGATATAGATTCATCAGGATGATTGTAATGGGAGGAGGGGTGACATCTTTCTACATTTCTACATTTTAGCCACTCTGGGTACTTCCATCCACAGATGGATGCTTTCTGAAGCTGTTTTCATGCAATCGTCCTGCTTCCTTTGCAGAATTTTCCAGAGCACCTAATTTCATCTTCCATTTGTAATTTCCCTTTAAATACACACACACACACACACACACTTTCAAATACATAAATATAATTAAAAATATGTTTTGTGTTATTTTTGTTGTGTGTGTTTTTGATTATTTTACTTTCCTATACCTGTTTTTTACTCTCATCAGATCTGCCAAAGATGGTATGGCCACAAAATATCTTTTGAATGATAGTGATAAGAGTTTTCCAACTGGGAGCATTCTTTTGTTGCATGATTTACAACTGATGCAGCAGGAACAGATACTTTTGGCATTTGTTTGATTTAAAATCTGCATTCATCTACTATCAAATTTCCCTCTGTGGGAGATTGGACATGATTCTACCATTGGACATGATTCTGCATTGCAGTCTACACTGGCTAATGTGCACATACTTTGCTACATGCAGAGGTGCTACAAAATGCTCCTAGTGAACTGTGAAGATGCATACCAGGACACCAACAAGAGTGTTATGATGCACATCAGGCTCCACCAATGTGTATCAGCAGTAGCCAGTTTCCTGATGCACATTGGCACCTGATATGCATCACTTCTGATGCACAATAGTCACTTTACCGGCTCTCATCAGTAAGGTCATGGCATCTCCTTGCTGAATATGGTCATGGCAAACAACAATAACAGTAGCAAGTACATTTCTATACCAATTGTCAGTGAACTAACTCTCCCTAAGCGGTTTACATTGTGTAAGCTAATTGCCCCCAACAAGCTGGATACTCATTATACCAACCTATGGAAGGATGCAAGGCTGAGTGGACCTTGGAACTGCTGGGATCAAACTCACAACCTTGTGGCTTGCAGTACAGGTATTTAACCACTGTGCCACCATGGCAAAAGCTGTTCAGTTTTACTTCTTGCAGATATAAGGCCACCTATGTAGATGTAAGTCCCATTCCAGACATGTTGTATTGAAATCCTTTTTTTTTTTTTTTTTTTTGGTCCTGGTTGCAATACCAACCTTCTATAGCCACAGATTCCTTATCCATGGAGTCAACCATTCACTGTTTGAAAATATATATAAATTCCAAATAGCATTTGGATTTTGCCATTTTATATAAGGGACACCATTTTACTATGCCATTGAAT
>CM034710.1:89555625-89595170 GCA_020142125.1 Phrynosoma platyrhinos | reverse complement strand
CAGTACTGCAGCCATTCACAGCCACAAGGTTGTGAGTTTGATCCCAGAGCTCCAGGGTCAACTCAGCCTTGCATCCTTCTGTAGTTCACTAAAATGAATACCCAGCTTGTCGGGAGTAATTAGCTTACACATTGTAAACTGCTTAGGGAGTGCTTAAGTGCACTGATAAGCAGTATAGAAATGTACTTGTTATTGCTATATAATTGAAACAAGGGGCCTCGGCAGACGGCTAATAGAGCCGTCCTCGAGGCAGGGAAGAGGAGGGGCAGCCGCACGCTCGGTGCCCCTTCCTCCTCCCGAGGTTGCCCTCAGAGCTTCCGGCCCTCCGCATGGCTGGCACTCCAAGGGCAACCTCCCGCCGCAGCGTCTGCACACGCTGCAGCGGATAAGTCAGCGAAAGTGCGCCTCACGCTTTTGAGGCGCACTTTCACTGACTTGTGAAAGGAGCGCTATTTTTGCACTCCTTTCAGGGGCGGCGAGGGAGCGCCACAGGAATGAGGCGTGGGGATGCCTCAGTCCTGCGGCGCACCTTCCCGGGGCAGCGCAGAGCCGTCAGTCTGCTTCCCCCCTAAGTCTGCTGGCACCTCTTGCCAAGTCGTTGCCAAGTGCAATGCTGCAGAATTCTGATGAAGCAGTCTTCCTAGTGCATTCCCACTGTGATCACACCAGGGTGAGGAGTAAGCCTATTAAGTCCCTCAACTGACCTCAACCTATATTCCAGCTTGCCATGTTTAGGAACATCATTCAACCAATAATACTGCATGCTTCAAACATACAAGTATCTTTATACAGTATTGATTAAAATTAATTGATGTATTTCAACAACAAAATAATCCTGAGGAGCACCACCTTGGGTCCTATAATATGCATGCCAAGTTTCAAGTGTCTAAGTGTCCTGGTCCTGGAGTTTTGACTCAGAACATTTTCTTTTATTAGTATAGATGTTCTTCATTCAGATCTAAGCTGTTAAACTATCTGGTTTTACTGTAGCTCTGTGTGGGAGTATTTGTTTATATTTTGTGCAGTTCTTTTTTACAGTCATCCCTCTGGGGAATCTCATAATGAGATCCCTCCTCCTCCTCCTCCATTCTTGAACTAGTCAGTTTTTCATTCAAGTGTTGTTTATTCATCTGTAGCTGGATCATGTCTGTTGGAAATCTGCTTTATTTCTGCAGTCCCTGCAATTCTGGATTGGCTCTATGCCCTTGTTTCCACACAGAGCCATTGTCAATGATTCTGTAGATTTCCATAGCTGCTTTGTCCTGCTCATTGCTCCCTGGAAATCCCCCCCCCATTCATTCCTATGTTTAAAGGCCAACTAAAGGCTGAGTAGTAGAAGAATTTATGGGTTAAGCATGCATTAGCACCATGATGAATTTCCAGATATGACAGATTCACCAGAATAATTGTGGAATTGTTTATGACTGTGCATTACACTGATCGGCAGGGAAGAAGTGTGAATCTTCCTTAGCTATGATGACCTGAGTTCTTGGTCAAGAACTAGACTTCACAGATAGCAAAGAAAAGTTTCCTTTGGTCTATACAATGGCTCTCAATCTCTGGTAACCAGATGTGTCTGGACTACAACTCCCAGAAGCCCTGGCCACTTGGTCTGCTGGCTGCAGCTTTTGGGGAGCTGAGGTCTAACAGAAAAGTCTCTTCCAAAATTGTCTAAAAAAGTGAGAGTTCTTATGATACAGCTCCTTGAATTTTGTGGGTTGTTTTCACTTCTGAATCCACTCATTACATTTTTTAGGGGGTGACAGCTTGTAGCAATTTCTTGGATCAGCACCAGCGCTGTCCCAAAGGTTATTACAGTACAAACGGTGCATGTTTTGCTGAGGTGGTCCTTTGGTCAGAGGGGTCAATTTTCTCCTTTTGTTTAGAGTTATCGCACAAACTTACATTGCACTGATGAATTATACCACTGTATCTCTAATATTGTAGAGGCATAGTGCAAAATTACATTTCATTGATGCACTACAGTACTATATCTCTAAGAAAAAATAAGGGAGGAAGAAAGGAGGAGAAGAGAATGAGACTTTTTTGTTTCAGTATGTCTTAGTTTTGTTTTTTTAAAAAAAAGAAACACTCAAAGGTTTGGATAAAGTGTTGCAGCTGGTGTAGGAAATGCCAAAAAAGTAGTCTGGGACAACAGAAATGTTTGGATTTTTTTTTTAAAAAAAACCCAGCAACTACAGCAACAAATACTATCACCTTCTGACCCATTTGCCCCATTTGGAGGAGCTCAGAGCAAAAGAGGCTATTCCTATCCATTTTCTTCACATTTTTCACAACCCTAAACATCTCTATCAAATCTCCCCTTTGTCACTATTTTTTTGAGCTACAGAGCCCCAAATGCTGCCTTTTCTAAGGTAACTATATAGCACTGTATCTCTTGGGCCTTGTCTGCACTGCAGAAATAAAATGGTCTGACACTGCTTTAACTCCCATGGCTCAATTCTATGGATTTCTGGCATTTGTAATTTTGTGAGATATTTAGCCTTCTATTTCCAGTGCCACAACAAACTACACATTCCTGGATTCCATAGCATTGACCCATGGCAATTAAAGTGGTATCAAACTGCATTATTTCTGTAGTGCAGATGCAGCCTAAGGGGGGGGGGGAGGAAAGTATTTTCATTGATTGTGCTATGCAATCCTTGTCTTGAGTGTGCAACTGAACACAACCAAATGCACAACCAAGTATTGTGTACCTGCATGTGTATTTGTCCCTGCATACACATTTGGATCTGACTGTGCAAAGACACCCATGTGCAACACTGCTTTTTCAGCCTTAACTGAGTGCAGATATTCTGCACTGGACAAAATTGTCCAGTTGTTTCTGTGAAGAAACTTACACGTGTGAGACACCAAACCACTTTTATGAATGTGTGTGCAGTTAGCCTTCAGATTTCAAACTTGTCCAAAATTTTCTGTCACGGCGCTCAACTCAAAAATAAACCTATGCTGCATCTAGAATAAAATCTGCTTAGACATGCATATTTTAAGAGAAAACAGGTTCAGAAATAGTTCAAGTGCATTGTAAATAGTGGCTTTCTTGTTGTCGTATGCCTTCATATCATTTCCAATATATGGCGACCCTAAGGCAAACCTATCATGGGGTTTTCTTGGCAGATTTGTTCAGAAGAGGTTTGCCATTGCCTTCCTCTGAGGCTGAGAGCATGTGACTTGCCCAAAATCATATGATTTGCCCAAAATTGCCTAGGGGCTTTCCATGGCCAAGCATGGAATCGAACCCTACGCCATGCTGGCCCTAAAAGAATGGCTAGAAAAACCTATATTAAAGTGACTAAGGTTTAACCTTGTGGCTTCAGGCAGCTCCTGAAGGCCCTCATTGCCCCCAGGCCACAAATATTGTGCAGAAGACAGGATCAATTAATTCTCTCAAAAGTTTCCCCTCCCCAATTTTTGGCAATCAAGGGAAAATGCAGACAATTTCACAGGCAAAGGGGAGACAAGGATGGGGAAAGAATTGGCCCCTAAATATGCCAAGTTGCCCACTCCTGATCTACCAACATTAATACTAATTTAGTAATAAAACCAATGAGCAGCTGAAATAGTAAAAACTAAGTAAACCTAAAACTGTAGCAATACTGACACCTAGTGGAGGAACAAATATTATATTAAACAAGCAAAGGACAAGCCACAACCTTTCCTGGCAAGGTTCTTTATAGAGGGTTTGCCACTGCCATCCTCTGAGGCTGAGAGAGAGTGACTTGCTCAAGGCCACCTTGTGAGTTTAAGTGTGTGAGCCGGGATTCAAACCCTGGTCTCCAGAGTCATAGCTGAACCCTCAAATCACTACACAGCCTGGCTCCCTACCTTCTCTATGCTCTTGTTTTATCCATTTGCTGACTCAAACAGTGCTGCTCTGCTGCCTGTTTAGATAAAGATGGTGCTTTAAAACTGGAAGCAGAACACTGGGGATTTATCATCACATTGAAATGGGAGCCGCTGCTGTGCAAAAGTTCCATCTTTTGTTTTTTTCTTTTCTGCAATAAGAAAAATGAGGAAAGCAGTGGTAAATCATGGGAGAGCTACAAATTTAAAATGACCAGATCTGGGAACCTTGTAAAATTCTGTGAAGCAGGCTGATGTTTGCACAAAGTTTCATCTGAAAGTACTCTAAACAATGAGATCTAGTTAATGGCCACCTTCAAGATGCTGAGACACACTTCAAGATGCTGGGGAAAAAATGTCTGTTTATTATTGAAAAGGTCAATGGGTTTTTGCCTTACAGTCTTCAGGGACTACATAAAATCATAAAAGGACTTTGCATAAATATACGGCATCACATTTCTGAGAGAGGATGAAAGTTGCTGACAAGGTCCAAAACACACTGCATAAATAATCCAGTTTGAAACCGCTTTAATTGCCCTGACCAGTGCTAGGGAATTCAGGGATTTGTAGTTTTATGAGACATTTTGTCAGAGAGCTCTGGTGCCACAATAAACTACAATTCCCAGAATTCCCTAGCACTGAGCAAGGGCAGTTAAAGCGGTCTCAAGCTGGATTATTTCTGCAGTGTGTTTTGGACCAGAGGTGGAGTAAAAGAAGAAATCCTGAAGGTTCTCCCAAGAACCAGAAAGAACAGCAGAATCATTTTAAAGAGTGTGCATGATGGAGAAAATGTTGAACTCTTTTGGCCTCTCAGTTGTGGAAGTCATTTTAAAAAGACACCATAGAAAACCATTCTCTTCCAGGATGCTCTGCCAGAGAAGTCTAGAGGAGGAGGAGGAGGATTGATAATGATGATGATATTTCTATCCCACCTTTACCCAAGTATGGAACGCAAAACAACCTACAACAGTTAATTGTTGTTGTGTGCCTTCAAGTTATTGCTGACTTATGGTGACCCTAAGGCAAATTCATTGGCACTTTCTTGGCAAGATTTGTTCCAAGGAAGTTTGCCATTGCCATCTCCTGAGGCTGAGAGAGTGTGATTTGCCCAAGGCCACCCAGTGGGATTCTATGGCTGAGCCAGGATTTGCACCCTGGTCTTCAGAGTCCTCATCCAACGCTCAAACCACTATACTATGCTAGCTCTGTATGTTTAACAACAGTTAAACATAGCTAGCAATCCACAGGACACAACAGTTTAAGAAGCAATTAAGCTGTTAAAATTGGTTAAAAAGAAAAATTAAAAACCACAACCATTAAAAAAAAAAGCTGTAAAAACCACAACAAATAAAAATCCAGCACACTATATAAAGCCAGTTGCTTCTTTAAAAGGAAATGAATCCTTCTGGAATAAAAAGAGTTTTCTCCTTTCTCTTCTTTTAACCACACTGCAAAATTAATACAGTTTGACACCTGTTTAATGGCCATGGCTCCATCCTATGGGATCCTGGTATTTGTTGTCTGTTGTGGCACCAGAGCTCTCTGACTGAGAAGGCTAAACCTTTCACAAAGCTACAAATCCCAGAATTCCATAGCATTGAGCCATGGCAATTAAAGTGGTGTCAAACTGCATTAATTCTGTGGTGTAGCTGCGGCCCTAGTCTGCTCTCAGATTTCCACAGGATCAAGCCACAGCCATTGAAGTGCTATTAATCTATGATAATTGTGTTAGTGAAGATAGACACACAGACTCACTGCAGTTGTGTAGCACAGGAGGAAACTGTAAGCGCTGTTCCTCACCTTTTCCTCACTGTGCTCTGAGATGGGTTGGATAATGTTCTTTTCTCATAAGAGGCCTTCATAGATTCCCCTTTTTCAGAGCAGGAAAATCTCCCAGGGGTAAAAAAGAATCAGCAAGTGAGCAAAGGGGAAAGAGATAACATCTGGATGGAGAGTGGATAAAGGTTACCAAACCAGAATAATAAAATCAGGGCTTTTAGGAAACTCTCCTTTTTGAACTACAACCATGGAATCCTAGGAGACAAAAAAATAATAAAATAAATCAGGTTTTCTAAGCTCTACATAAAAGGAATGCTAGTTTTACAACCTACCACAGAAAATAGCCCCTGAAATCCTGCATTCTTTCAACAAGCTCAGTCATCTGTGTGAAAGGTTCACATATTTCTACAACAACCCTTTGAGATAAGTAAGAGATCATACCATACCTAGGGCAGGGAGACACTGTTAGTGTCATGGATGAATCAGATGCACCAACCAGGACATATCTTTCATGTTTTTAATGCAATATAAAAACATATTTGACTAAGGAGTGTTAAGCCATCTAGGGTGAGTATGCCAACATGAAACATACACAAATGCTGTATTTCTCTCCACTTCGATCACCTTTGTCCCATCCAGCATCTGGGTGATTACCTAAAAGCTGTTCTATAGATATGTACAATAATGGAGCAGGGATATAAACCTATGTGTTCTTTGTCCTCACAGGCAAGAACAAATAGTGGTTGTATTTTTCTTTCCATTGTACATGAATACAATGATTCCCTCCCACACACACACACAGTTTGGGGGACATGATGCCTTCTGGAAAAGTATTATATGCAGAAATATATGTGGTATTTCAATGCAAAAAAGAAAAAAGAAAAGAAAATAAACCCTTTGCTTTTCTTGTACCAAAAAAAAAAAAGGGGGGGGAGAGTTTGACCACAGAAACCACACATATTCCTGCAAAACACATTGCTGCAATGATCTTCACTAGGGTTGCATCGACATTGCAGAACTGATGCAATTTAATATCACTTTAACTGCCATGGTTCAGTGCTATGGATTTCTAGGATTTGTAGTTTTGTGAAATATTTAAGCCATCTCTGTCAGAGAGATCTGGTGCCACAACAAACTACAAATCACAGGATTCCATAGGATGGAGCCATGGCAGTTAAAGTGGTGTCAAACTGCATTCATTCTGCAGTGTGGCAGCAGTCTGAGTATAAAACCCTTTTTATTCCAGAAAGACTATGATAACTGATTTTCTTTTAAAGAAGAAATTGGTCTTATACAGTATGCTGGATTTTTATTGTTGTGGGTTTTGGTTTTGGCAAATTATGAATTCATAACAAATTATCAATTATGATGGGGTCAGTTCAGCTATCATTAGTTTTTGCTAGATGTGAGCTAGCCCTCTAAGACAGAGTTAACTTGGGATATTATCAGAGGCTGCTACCACACTGCAAAATTAATGCAGTTTGACACCACTTCACTACTCTTGTAGTAAGAAGCAGCTTGTTGAGAATAGTAAAGCTATTAAAACTATCCTTTACATTTTCGATATTTTTAAAAACCTAAAATTTGAATGTATCTTTTACAATGAGATCACAACAGATAAAAAAATTGATAGGACATTACGATTTACAAGTAGCAGTATATAAAAAAAACATTACTAAGGATTCTGTAATGTGCGGTATGGGAGGAAGTCAATAAGGGGTGACACCATGAGTTATCACACCTGGTGACACCAACCCTAGTGAAGCCACTGTTTTAACACAGTATAAAGGTGAACAGAACAGGAACAAAATCTGGAACTTTTGAAATCAGTCTGGAAGTGCCTGTAATTGAGATAAAAACAAGTTCAGTAATTTCCAGGAACTGCAAATATCTACGTTGAAGAGAGACAGACATGCTGAAATGTGGCATCTAGGAGCATCTTTGCAATAATTTGAATTATGGGAATTTGCAAAAAGCAAAAAAGAATCATCACCTCTTTTGGAAGGTCTGAAGCATGAATTTTTAATCTAAGTACTCAAAACCTAAATTAAACCTTTGAAAAGAGTAAATAAGAGTATCTTCTCTTTTCTGAAAAAGCCCTGTTCATCCATGTATTTGTTTCTCTGTCTGTCTGTGTTTATATTATGGTGCAGACTATCAAAAGTATGCATTGCAGCACAAGTATAGAAAGGGTCTCCTGTGAAATAATTTTGGCTTGAACTGGACCTGCACTGTGCAGAAAGGCCACACTTTCCCTATTGCAGTGTTTTGTAGTCAAGCAGCACAAAGGCAAAAGCTGAACTGAGGATGGTGTGCTGGACACTTGACAGTCAACAGGATTAGCTGGGCATTTAGTACAATTCTCTACATGATTTATGGAAAACTATATTTGGAACTTAAGTGTTGATAAATAACTAGAGACCTTCAATGTCTTGATACATGCTTTACCTACCACAGATATGAGGAACCAATTGCCTTTTCACACTACACAATTAGAGCACTAAGATTCCCATTTTAATTACCATGACAATAATCCTATCAAATCCTAGAATTTACCATTTAGGAAAGAGTATTTAAAATTTTCTGCCAGAGAGCTTTAATGCCTCCACAAACTACAAAATGCAATATTACATAAGATTCACCTCAGTCACAGAAGTTAAAGTGGCATTGTACGGCTAAACTATGTAGTTTGTAAGGACACCAAGACTGTTAAATCAGTTGTGATTTCAGTAGCAAAGTTTGCTCTCAGATACACAGCTCCTAACAAGACATAGTGAGCCCATCTATTTTACCTTTTGCTCCTGGATGGATCTTTTACTTAACTAAAGAAGTGGTTGGAAACTTGTGTGGTGGGAGAGGAGATGGCATTGCATGAGTTAGAACAGGCTCAACAACATAACACAGTGATAGAGTTATAAATGGAAGATGATGGTAGCAGTGGCATCTCGACCAGTGCAGGGAGCCGGGCTGCCAGGGGGGCATGGTCAAAAGGCTGCACTCACCTTTTCTTCTTTGCCACTGCTGCTGCAGCCTCCTCTTGAGAAGACTGCCACCACCATGGGAAAGTGGGGCCGGGCATATTTGTCCTTGTCCTTTGTGGCAGTGGCCTCCTCAACAGTAGATTGCTGCTGTCATCAGGAAGCAGGGCCAGGGTGCTTGGCCCTCCCCCCTGAGGGAAGGATGGTCCCATCAGGTGTCACCCCTCTTCTGGGGTGTCACCTGGTGACTGCACCCTCACTGCACCCTCACCCAACCTTGTGACACCACTGGATGGTAGCAGGATCTCAACTGTGATGCATGCATTGGTAACCTCTCATCTTGATTTCTGTAATGTGCTCTACATGGGGCTACCTTCATACTTGGTCTGGAAACTCCAACTAGTACAGAATATGGCAGCCAGGCTGGTCTCAGGAACATCGAGAAGAGACCATATAACATCACTTCACTTAAGATCACTTCACTGGCTGCCCATTAGTTTCTGGGCCCAGTACAAGGTGTTGGTTACCACCTTTAAAACCCTAAATGGCTTGGGGCCAACCTATTTCCAGGACTGCCTCCTCCCGTATGACCCAACCCACACACCCAGGTCCTCTGGGAGGAATCTGCTGCAGACTATGAAAGCTAGACTGTCTGCAACCGCCCAGTGGACCTTTTTGGCAACTGCTCCCAGATTATGGAATGGCCTGCTGGATGAGATCCGTCATATTACCACTTTAAACAGCTTTAAAAAGGCTGTTAAGATGAATCTCTTCCGCCAGACCTTTCCTGAATAGATATCCCAGCCATCAAAAGACAGCCCAACTTGTCCTCTGATTCTGCTCAGTTATTGTTTGTTTATTTGTATTATTATTTTAAATGTGTTTTAAATTGTCGTTGTTTAATAATATTTTAAGGGGTGGGTGGGATTGTGGGATATGAAATGTATATTTTAATGTTGTAAGCCATCCCAGTTGTGTTACACAGAGAGCGGGATAGAAATAATAATAATAATAATAATAATAATAATAATAATAATAATAATAATAATAATAATCCTGCCAATAAAGCAGGGCAATTGCATGATAGAAACTGTGTCTTGAAGGACCCAAAGTGAAAAATCAGACACAATTTCAAGACAATAGCCTGAATTCAATTGTTAGTCCCACCTAGGGTAAGTAAAAGTAAAGGTATTCCCTGTTGACAAGGTTGTCATGTCTGACCATGGGGGTGGTGCTCATCTCCATTACTAAGCTGAAGAGCCAGTGTTGTCAGACACCACTCTGTGATCATGTGGCTAGCATGACTGCACAGAACGCTGTTTAGTTTCCCACTAAAGTGGTACCTACATGCATTTGCATGCTTTCAAACTGATAGGTTGGCAGAAGCTGGGACTAGTGCAAATCCCATTGATTCAATGGACCTATTTCAGTTGGATTTAGGCTAAGGGCACATTCACTCTCTGGATGTTGCTTGATTGCAAATCCTAGAAGTCCTAGACAATGTAGTGAGGAAAGCTGAGAATTGCAGTCCTCCAATATCTGTAGGGCTAATCCTTGCCCACACCCAATTTAAGATGAGGTGAAGGCTGGAAAATGCCATTTTTCCTTTAATTCTCAAGAGTATGTTTATTCAATGGACATGGAAATATTATCTGTAACACTGCTGCAGTTTCCATACATATAACACCCAGTTCTTCCAAATATTACAAGCTTTGCATAGGCTGAAGTGTTACCATTTTATTTTATAATAGTTCCTGCCATTGCTGATCTTATTGAGTCAGATTTTGTGATTATTTATGATGATCATATCCTATATTCATTTTTTAAATGAAAACTACTATAACCTTTGTTTTTCACTGGTAGTGCTATAACTGTTCTAATGATGAAGTCACTCCTGCTAAGAGTTGTTTTAGTCCAAAGTAGGAGGGATTTGGAATGGATTTAGTCATCATTTGCAATATAGTAGTGGTGACTCATGGGCTAACCGCTAAAGTATATGAAATGGCAGATAATTCATATTCCAGTCTTTCACATTTGTTTAAAATTGAAATGTTAAAGCCACCGGCAGAAGGAGGAAAAAAGGGGATTCAACACTGCTAGTTTAACCCTTTCCCTGTGTCCTGCCTTTCTCCTATCATATGCCCCCCTCCATTTGGTATTTTGCCCTTTGTGGAACAACTTTTTTTGGCCACAGGTTATCCTTTTGCATGTTAGGAAACAGTCCTACGTGAGCTGCAATCCACTCCTATGCTAGGAGATTATCACACCAGGGCCAATTTAGCAATAATTGAGGTAATGAAAGCTAATGCAACAGTAGTACTATAGCACTTGACATTTTCGCACAGTCAAGCAATAATATTGCAAGCACATTTCTCACACATCCATTAATGAATCGTTAGTACATTGGAATTGATCGTTTTGCACTTGCGCTGTTTTGGCGCTATGGCGCATGTGTTGAAATCATATTATATTATTATTAAAGTTTATTTCTAAAGCGCTGTCAGTGCACACAGCACTGTACAAAGAGACAATCAAGCATAAAATAGAATAAAAACTTGCCAAAGATGTACAATCTAAAATACAAAACAATAGGTAAAATAATAAAAGTCAATTTAAACAAAAAACAATTACAACAATTAATTAGCAACATCCACTGTCTACCCAAATGACAGTAAAAGTAAATGTATATCAGACAGTGCCTGGGAATGCCTCCCTGAACAAGGTGGTCTTCAACTCGGATTTAAAAGTGGACAAAGAAGTAATGACTGTGTTTGAGGGGGAAGAAGGTTCCAGGAGTGAGGGGCAGCAAGCAAGAAGGGGAGAATCTGGGATGGAACAGTGGAGATCCTAGGTTGGGACAGCAGACCTTGAGTACTAGAATGGAGGGTGCGGATAGGAATGTAAGGAGAAAGAAGTTCAGATGGGTAAAGAGGGGCTTTGAAAGTTAGCAACTGCAGCTTATATTGGATACGGAAGGGGAAGGGGAGCCAGTGAAGAGAAGATAGCAAAGGGGAAACATGGTCAAAGCGGCGAGTGGAAGTAATGATGAGAACAGCTGAATGTTGGACAGAAATTAAAGGGCGAAGATGAGAGAGGGGAAGCCCAGCTTGAAGGAAATTACAATAGTCTAATCGGGAGACCACCAAAGTGTGGACCAGAGTCTTGGCAGTGGAGGCCGAAAGAAAAGGATGGATTTTGGCAATATTATAAAGGAAAAATCTGCAGGCTGTGGCCTGGATATGGGGAATAAAAGACAGAGAGGAGTCAAAACCGAGGCTGCAGGCTTCCTGGACTGGATGAATAGATGTGTTGTCCACAAAAACAGAGAAAGAAGATTGAAAGGAGGACTTAGATGGAAAGACAAGAAGCTTCGTCTTGGAATTGTTGAGCTTCAAACGCCAGTGCCTCATCCACAGAGAGACAGCTGTGAGACATGAAGAAACTTGCTGTTCAAACCCTCTGACATCCTCTGAAAATCTTCAGTGCAATTGCATGATTATGCTGGGATTATATCTTTTACTCCTGGCTTTTTTTCCTATGTGATAATCTCGCTACATACACATTTACTTGAGCACTGAAGAATTCTTTCCACTCTTGTGAATGAAAATTTAATATGATGACATTTTAAATATAAATTTAACAAAAATAGATTAACAATTTGCTTGAGTTACATAAGTGTATCATATGAATGAATCTCTCACTCTTGCTCTTTCTCAATAGATGCAAAATTACAAAATTGTACAACCTTATCCAATTTGTTTACCAGCATATAGGTCATTTGTGACCAAACAGAAAAGGAGGAGGGGTAGCGTTATATGTCAAGAATGTGTACACCTATGAGGAGATCCATAACATAGAGCTTAGGAAAGACAATGAGAGCATTTGGGTAAAAATTAAAGGGAAGAGAAAAAATGGCCTTATTGTGAGGTGGAGTGCTATCAATATGCTGATGACACCCAAATATACTGCTCTGTGCCTTCGATAGTAGCATCAGCTAAGGATAGTGTGTCTCCTCTGAATGAGCGTCTGAGGACAGGGGTAGGCAACCTTTCCCCTTTAAGGGTCGAGGGACTTCAGCTCCCAGAATCCTCAGCCATGTTGGCCAATAGCTCCTGGGATTCTGGGAGCTGAAGTCCCTCGGCCCTTAAAGGGGAAAGGTTGCCTACCCCTGGTCTGAGGAGGTAATGAGTGGATGAATCTGAATACAGACATGACAGAGATACTTACTGTCAAGGGTCCTAATCTGAGTTTGGAGGTATGTCAGCTAGTCCTGATACATTTACACTCTCCCTGAAAGACTTTGTTCACAGCTCGGGTACTTTTGAAACCATCACTCCAAATGACAGTCCAGACTGATGGACCAGGGGTGCTTACTGTTAGCTTTGGCTGTTATGAAAGATACATCCATTCCTAGAGCTGAAGTGTCTAAAGATGGTAGTGCACATGCTGGTTACCTCAGGGCTGGACTTCTGCAAAGGCTGCCTAGAGCAGGGGTAGGCAGCCTTTCCCCTTTAAGGGCCGAGGGACTTCAGCTCCCAGAATCCCAGGAGCTATTGGCCAACATGGGACTATTGGCCAACAAGGCTGAGGCTTCTGGGAGCTGAAGTCCCTCAACCCTTAAAGGGGAAAGGTTGCCTACCCCTGCTCTATACATTGGACAAATTTAGTACTAGGTTCAGAAAGATCAATTAGTCCAAAACACGGCAGCCAGATTGGTTATTGGCACATCTAAAAAAAACCATATCACACAATATTAAGATCATTCTATCTTCTGCTAGTTTCCAGACGAGGTACAAAGGTTGATTGTTACCTCTAAAGCAGGGGTAGGCAACCTTTCCCTTTTAAGGGCCGAGGGACTTCAGCTCCCAGAAGCCTCAGCCATGTTGGCCAATAGTCCCATGTTGGCCAATAGCTCCTGGGATTCTGGGAGCTGAAGTCCCTCGGCCCTTAAAGGGAAAGGTTGCCTACCCCTGCTCTAAAGCCCTGCATGATATGGGTCCAGTTTGCCTATGGGATCACCTTCTCCCATATAATCCTCTCTGTACACTTAGTCTTCTGAGGGATATTTACTTTAGTCAGCCAAAACTAATCAAAAGACATTTTATTCATACACTGCTTGAGTTCAAAACAGCAATAAAAATTAGTGTCTTCCAACAGGCCTATCCAATTTATTTTTAAATTGTGAAGTCTAAAGTATGTATTGGATGAAAAGTATGAAATGAGATATAACTATCCCCCAGCCTTAGCCCTAGTCATGTTTTTTCACTCTCACTGTTTCACCTTCAGATGCTGTCTCAGCCACTCTGTTTTCTGTGAACTACACTTCAGGACTGGTAAATATTTCCCTCTTTAACTCCTGGTTCCTCTCTCTCCATCCTTCCACACCTTTCTTGCCAATAGCCTTGTATGGTTCTTAAGATTGCATTGGTTTTGTATGTTTGCACGCACCTTTGTACATTTCTAAATAAAATCCTTTTATTCACTGAAACCAGAGTGGTATAGACAGGTGAAAACATCCCCAAATTTACCCTCCTCCTGAAGCAGGCCTCCTTTGAACTATAATTTCCCAACAATTTCAAAGAGATGCTGACACTACTGGTGGAGACCCCGCAACATCCCCTCTCTCAACTTTTAGGGTAACAATCCTAGGAACAACTGGGGGAAAAGAAGCCATCCTCACAAGTAGCATCACAGATTATTGCTTTAGTTTGGCAGATCCCTGCAACTGTTCCAACTAAACCAACAGAATGGAGTACATAACAGCATGCTGGAATTTTTAATTGTAAGTAAACCTACTGGCAGTTAAGCAACCCTGTCCTACTGGAATAGACTGGGTTGCTGATTCATAATTCTTATCCTGTTCCCATAAATTTGCATTCCTATAAATGTCCTTTATGCATTTACCTGGAACATTAGCTGCATTCTCATTCCTCCTGCTAGACAGTTCAATTGTGCGATGAAGCTTAGCCGTAAAAGTGAAAATTGTTAATGTTCCCAGACTGGCTGTAACTATTGCCAGAATTCCTCTGTCAGTGGCAGCTGATGGCTTCCTTGTCAGTGGAGCAGTCATCTGTTCCAGGCATTATTTTACATTTTCAAGGAACTATCCAAGGTGCTAAGCCATATTCCCAAATAGGCCCAGTGTTTTGGATGCTTTCTTCAAAAGCCAGCACAAATTTCTGAGTGGATATTCCATTACACTGACATGGCAGCCATCAGCAACTTCTCCCTGTTTCTCTCTCCCAGATCTCTGTGTCCAGTAGAGCCACTGCAAATCAGCAGTGTCCATTTGAATAGAATTGTACTGCTGATGTACGTGCTAGCCTGAAGCCATGTGTATGCTTGAACTATCTTTCCTCATATATTTCTCTCCCTCAAATTGTTTTGCAGGCATATACACAACACACGATCATTCATAAATATTGGGTCTATTTATCTGTTGTTCCCTGAAGAAGCATAAACTAATTTAGACACAGCAGGAAGTACTGTGTAAACCTGTAGAAATTCTTTCACCTTTGTGACAGAGACAGAATTGTGTAGAATAATGTCATTGACCTATGCACACACATGGACACATACACACTTCCTAGCTGTATGCCATCCATCACCTCTAAACTTTCCAAATATTTGTTTGTTGTGTGCCTTCCAGTCATGTCTGATTTAAGAGTGACCCCAAAATGAATTTACCATGGGGTTTTCTTCACAGAATTTATTTGGGGGGGTGTACTTGCCTTCTCCTGAGGCTGAGAGAGTGTGACTTGCCCATGGTCACCCAATGAGGTTCCATTGCCAAGCAGGGATTTGAACCCTGGTGTAAAAAGAGGGACAACTGATTGTCCCTGTCAAACCTTAGTAGCAATTCATCTTTCAAATTCATGGCAGCCCACCTGTACTTTTAAAAAAATGCTGATTTTTCAAAACCAGACAGGCTTCTAGGATCTAAACTAAGGCTGTTGGACTTCAAATATATAATGACAAGACATGACCCATTAGGAAAGAGAATGATGCTTGGTAAGGTAGAAAGCAGTAGGAAAAGAGGAAGACCACATTCCGGATGATTAGTCTCAGTCCAGGAAGGCCATCTGTCAGGAGTGTTTTGACTGTGTATTCTTGCATTGCAGGGGTTGGACTGGATGGCCCCTGTGTTCATTTCCAGCTCTATGATTCTATGAATCTAATTTGAATCGCTGCTCAGCCATGGGATCCCACTGGGTGGCCTTGGGCAAGTCACACTGTCTCAGCCTCAGAGGAAGGCAAAGGTAAACCCCCTCTGAACAAATATCACCAAGAAAACTCTGTAATGAGTTCATTTTAGGATTGTCGTAAGTCAGAAACAACTTGAAGGCACACAATAACAATAAATATTTGGGAATTTTAGAGTTAATGGATGGCATACAACTAGTAAGTGTGTGAGTTCATGTGTGTCTATAAGTCAATGACATTCTTATACATAATTCATTCTGTGTTACAATAATGATCAAAGTCAGAAGAAGCCAAACTGGGTAGTTTTTCTTCATGGTCAGAGTGGGTGAACCCACTGAAATAAAATCCCAGGTTCAGGCAATATAAAATCCTCTTCCTTCAATGTAGGATTCAATGGCTGAATGACTAAATTAATATTCTGCTTTCATATGAATAGAGAAGAAACACAGCCAGATTTCTAGACTACCTAAAAATTAACACAATTTTTACTACAAGAAAGTGTCTCCCATTACAGTGTCTTCTGTATTCTTTGAAACAACAGAAATGTGTGTTGGAAGTAAACAGGTGTGTGTTTTCATTCCTTCTAATAAAATTCAGTTGCCTCAGTGGGAGAACTATCCAAAATTAAATCAAATACTTCTTATGGACAAAACTGGAATGCTTAGTATTACAAAATGTTCCATGCTCTTCTCTTGTACAAATTGTCTTTAATTTAGGACAACTTGTAAGTTGATCAGCATTGCCTATCTCTTTGAAATGACCTTAGCACAGCCTATTATTATTATTATTATTATTATTATTATTATTATTATTATACTGCAATATGTTATAAATATAAACTTAAAAGCTTTTTGAAAAATGTATGTGTTGTATTGGTTGTTCAGAAAGAGTTATATGGCCCTTAGTAGCTGAATTGGTTAAGGGAAGGAACAAAATCCAGCCAAGTTCAATGTGAATTGTTTTCCTTTATTTTTCCAAGTGTGAATGAATGGTTCACAAAATGGTTCACAAAAAAATATATTCCCACTGGATACTTCCTGCTCGCAGTCAGCTCCTGTTATTACTGCTTTTGAAAAACATAAATTCCAGTAGCTTTTGAATTGTCTTTGCCATGTGACCAAAGCAAGAATTTGGTTCATTTGCTTTTCAATTTGCTTTTCCTTCCCAACTTGAGGGAAGTTGAGGCAAATTGAGGGAAATTCCTTCCCTCAATTTGCTTTTCCTTCCCAACTTTCACCACCAAATGGCTATTGGACTATACTAACATAATCCAAGAAGGGATATCTGCTTTTGAATACTGTAAAAACCTGGTCTGTTGTTGGTGTGTAAAAATGTTTAAATATTTATCTATCTCAGGCTCACCTTGGTTGTCATTTTTTCTCAAGTTACTCTTTTGGACTACAACTCCCAGGAATACAAAGTTGGATTATAGGAGTTATACTCCAAAAGTAACTTTCCCATATTTTGCTATGAATTGCTAATATCCAAATCATCCAGACCAAACTACAAGTTGACTAAAAGTTCAGAACTTTTAACCTACTTGTAATGGATATCTTTCTTACACACATAGAAACTTCCCCAACATATCATTTTAAGCTGCTTTCAGTATTCATGATTCTAGGAGCAAGATGGCTTAAACATGATAAGGGTGATAGTGATCTTGATAATTTTTTCTTTGAGCCAGGGAAAATCCTTAGTGACCAGAACCAGGAGGGTCAAGTGGCAGAGCACGTTTGAAATAGTGCTCCTTTGTGGATGTTTTAACCAAACATTTTTCTTTTTAGAAAAGCCATTATCTCATCCACCACACTGAACTCCTTGGATAAATAAAGAATAAAATAAAACCTATTGAAGAATTTTCATTATTGCAGGTGCAGGCTAAAAGAGAGGCTAATGCAATATAACACAAGATAGTTAGGTAGGTAGTTGTGAATCCTGGTAGCTATGGCATCCTCATTTCTTGAAGCCATTTCTCAGCATGGGCATTAGTAATGAGGGAGCTTGCACTGGGACAAGGAGGGTCCAGACACCATTAGATGGGTTATCAAAATAGCCACAACTTTAATGAGTAATATAGGGGTCATAAATCAATCAAAATGCAGTCATACATCAATTATAATGCCATCATAAATCCATCCATCGCTATCAATATATGTACATTCAGGTATAGAGGATAACTGCTACAGGAGGGGGGCAGCCCAGCATGGCAACCCCATCCCACAGCCTCTCCTCCCCATGGATTGGGCCCAGATCCAACCCTATCCCATGAGACAAAACACACCAGACAGGTCACAAAGCTAGACCAGCTAAAACCTGCTAGCATGGACAGCCCAGCTGACAATGGTCAGCAGCCATGTGTGGAGGCCTATATAGGCTTGGCAGTTCTCACAGTAAATCTCATGGGAAGTCATAGTCACACAATATTTGAGTGAGATCCAAAGTGTGACCTTGCTCTTATCTCCCACAAAGTCCTGCAATGGTTGCTGCCATCACAACACTTTGCCCACCATCACTTCAAGCAGCCACTCGGAGTAGCAGCAGGATCCTGGTACTGACCCCCTGAGGGCCTGGAGCAAATAAAACCCCTCTGGCAGGCATCTGGGTGGGTCTTGACCTGCTGAATGTCCACCTGCCACATAGGCACTGGTGGCTGATGGCTCTAACACTAGTTTGGTAGTGAATCCTTCATTTTAAGATTAGCCTTTAAATGAGCTATACAAATTGCTAAACTCTATTCCCAAGACAGTTGGGGAGCCTTGCGGAGCAACTTTAAACTGAAGCCCACAGCAGATTCACCATTCCATTGAGAGTGAAATCACCACCTCCTCCTGCATGAAGGCGTTAAAAGGCACAAGAGCAAATGATATGCAATAATACTTCTTCTGGAACCCTGTGATTTAAATATATATCTGAAATCACTGCTAATAATCCCTTTCTGTCTATGACAACAGCTGTACATTTCTAGGAATCCCAAATTCACTAGTATATAACCTACAGCATAGAATTCCCCTCATTGTTTTGCCAAAGACAGGACGTTCTTTTGGATGTGGAACCACAACTGTGGTAAAGGTTTAAATCTTTATTGACAAAGCAGGTGGATAAAGATTTTACAAGTAAATTAAAAATCCTAACAAGCAGGCTTACTTTCTCCATTCTGCTGTTGGGAGCCCTAGAAAACAACAGCAGAGACACTCCAGAACATTGATATGTGGCACCCACACCTGTCATTCTGGTTTGCACTGAGATCCCTTTGGGCCATTCTTTAGGGATACATATATAGGCAAAGCTGTACCAGACTATGTGGTAATGTCCCACTCCCTCAAATCACCTCAATCCTATGCTGGACAGAAACATTTAATTAATTATACCTGTGTTTTATCTACTCATTCAAACAATAGATAGCAGTGACCACCTCTGATCTTATCATTTGGGATGCACCCTGGCAGATACTACTACTACTACTACTGATAATAATAATAATAATAATAATAAATTATTATTATTATTATTATTATTATTATTATTATTATTATTATTATTATTATTATTATTTCTATCCCACCCCTCTGCAGCGTAAGCATCTGCTCCCTTCATGCCAAGGCCACATTAGAAATAAATGTGCTCAGGTGCCAAAGCTGACTAAGGTGCAAAAGCACAAAGAATTTTGAACAATATGCTTGGAGATAGATACAATAGAAAATTCACACGTGTCGCCTAAACCTCCTTGTCATAATGGTCTTCCAGTGATTTCTGCTAATCTACTCAAAATCCTGAGCATTTTGTCTGAGGAAGATGCAAGATAATGAGAGCAGAATTACTAGTAGCTCACCAAGCCACAACACTGCAGAGTCTTCATGGTCTACTTGTACATTTTCCATGATTGTTGTGAGAAACAGAGAATGGAAAGGTACTGTTTTAGACTAGAGCTCCTAGAATCCATCAGACAAAATGGGACTTGTAGTAAAAAAAACATAACTTTCCCAACCCCAACAGGATGCTGGCCTAGATAAACCTCTGATCCAGCTGAGTTCTCCTTATATTCTTATGACCTAAATTCATGTTTATAATTAGATGCAGTATAAATGAAGAAATTATGGTTGAATCATTGGCAACATTGGTCATATTGGATCAGGATAATGTAAGAGTTTATTGCATGGCTTAAAAATGTGACTTACCTTGCCTGGTTTGAATCCTCTGCCAGGATGCAGCTGGGTATTATTGCTCACATTTTGCCACCAATGCCGTCTTCTGGAGGCATCCCAGTTAAAATCCACCCTCAGCTGGACAATTTGCAAAGTCAGGAAGATCCTGGCTTTGCAAATTGGCCAGCTGAGTATGGCTTGTAGCTGGGTTTTAGGCGGAATGCAGTCAAGAGGCAGCATCGACAGCAAAATGCGAGTGATAATACCTGGCTGCATCCCAGAAGAGGATTCAAACCAGGCAAGGTAAGTCACATTTTTTAGTCAGCAGTCCAGCAAAACTGTAGTTATTAGGTCAGACGAAGCTATATTGGGGAGGTGGAGTGTTTGGGGTGGGTGGATTGTGGGATCAGTATAACCACTGAACACTGAAATTAAAGGATGCCCTTACTCTTTCACCCACCACAACTCCACTTCTTTTCTAGAGCTTTGAAGTAGCAAGTTACAAATAGCAGTTAACTAGTAACTTTTAGCGCCAATGTGGGTGAAACAAAGCTCAGATTTTGATGAATGGCAACACCACTTCATCAACTGAGGGCCTTTGCAGACTGCCAGAAATAGTGCAAACTGCGTCCACTTTAACTGCCCAGACTCAGTGCTAGGGAATCATGGGAACTGTAATTTATTGTGGCACCAGAGCTCTCTGACAGAGAAGGCTCAATGTCTCAGAAAAAAATACAATTCCCATGATTCCCTAGCACTGAGCCAGGGCATTTAAAGTGGACTCAATTTGCACTATTTCTAGCAGTCTGCAAAGGCCTTGAGATGCAAAAAGAAACCAGACAAGGAAGTTCCCTTTCACCTTATTTTCTTTCTTTCTTTCTTGCAGAGGTGATATTAGACAAGTTGATAAAATCTGTAGCACAAAAGTTAAAAAGAAGAGTATAAACTGGAGGCAAATAAGATCACAATTCAAAATGACTAACGGATTAGTAAACTGAGCCAAAACTAACAAAATGAATTTCAAAAGGGTGAAATGTAAGGTACTGCACTCAGGCAAAATAAATAAATAAATGAAATGAACAGATACAGAATACTTGACAACAGATACATGTGAAGGGGATCTAGGACTCCTAGTAGACCACAAGCTGAACAGAAGTCATCAGTGTGATGTGGTGGCCAATATGATTCTAGGCTGCATCAATAAGGGTATACGCACAGTGATGGCAAACCTTTTAGGGGCTGAGTACCCAAACTAAAAGGCCTTCTGGCACCGGATGTTACCTGGTGCCAGGAGTGGGACTTCCAGGGCAGGACTTCCTCCCCCTGCCATCCAGGACCTTCAGCTACCTCTCCAGAGACAGCTGAAGGCCTGGGGGGGGCAAGGGGGAAAGTAGAGAAAGAGGCATGCCCCTGTTCCTCCTTCCCCCGCGCCATTCCCGGCCTTCAACTGCTTCTGGAGAGGCAGCTGAAGGCCTGGGTCAACCAGGAAGGAGGAACAGGCGCACACTTCCTCCTCCTCCTCCTCCCCACCCTCCACATGACAGGGAAAATGGCTTCATGTTCACCATCACGGGTATAGCATCAAAGCTTGAAGGAAGTAATAGTACCACTCTGCTCTTCCAGAGACTAGGATATAGAGCAAGGGTAGGCAACCTAAGGCCCGGGGGCTGGATGTGGCCCCCCAAGGCCTTTGGACCGGCCCCAGGCTGGTCCTGCCACCGCTGCTGCCTGCCATGATAATATTGATTATTGTTGTTAGTACTTGTTCTTGGGATTTTCTTGGCAAAATCTCCACAGGGGTTTTGCCATGGCTGAGGATGAGAGAGTGTGCATGCATATTTTTTTTTAAAAAATTTTTATTTATTTATTTATTTATTTATTTATTTGGTGCTTTGGCCCCCCAAGTTGTCTGAGGGACAGCAACCCGGCCCCCGGCTCAAAAAGGTTGCCTACCCCTGATATAGAGCAATGGATTCAAACTATAGGAAAGGAGATTCTACCTCAACATTAGGAAGAACCTCTTGGCAGTAAGAGCTGTTTGATAATGGAATATACTATATCAGAGTGTGGTGGAGTCTCCTTCTTTGGAGGGTTTTAAGCAGAGGCTGGATGGCCATCTGTCGGGAGCAATTTGATTCTGTGTTCCTGCATGGCAGGGGGTTAGACTGGATGGCCCTTGTCATCTCTTCCAACTCTATGATTCTATAAAATTCATGGAGTTGGCATAAGCTGACAGGTGACTTGAAGGCACACACACTTGTATGTATACCTTTTTAATTTTTAATTTTTCCTTCTGAATGATTTTTTTTATGTTGGTGTTGAATTAGTCTGTCATGGGCTGGAGCAGATGGGCAGGGAAAAGCAGCTAAATACCAGTTTTTCCCAAACCAGTTTGAAACCCTATTGTCTTCACGGTCTGCTCCCAAGGCAGCCTGAACAGCCACGGACAGTCCACACTCAGCTTCATCAAGCCGCGAGTCACAATTATTATTTTTCACCTCTCCACAATGCATTTGACATGAAAACTGCCAATTACCTCCCTTGTCCTGCCCAACTACAATTCCAGGACATCCCACATGACCAGTAGTGTGCCTGACCACACAGTCGCATGTGCGACGCACCACCAGTACAGTACATTGGTGTGCGTAGTGACATGTTGGCAAAGAACAATCATGGAAGCCTGCCCCCTTTCCCCCCTTCTCCCCATGCCCCCCCGTTGAACTCTCTGGTTTGTGGATGTTGTAATTAATCCATTGCACCATTGTTGACCTGCCTTACTTTCCCATTTTTGCTTGGTTCCCGCACTCGCGCTGTGCTGTTTATATGTTGGTGCAATGGTGTGCTTTTTCTGCATTGAGGAAGAGTATCTGAGCTTATTTTGCTCCAGTTTTTAGCCCCAGAGCACAGCTTAGATGCCATTTCCACCTGGTTTTGTGTCATACATTGTTCGTATACCTTGGTTTCAAGTTGCTTTGAAACTGCTTTATTTTGCCAGTGCAGACAACCCCAGAATCAAAACTAATAAATAATTTTAAAAAGTGGAGCAGAGTGCCACAGAAAAATAGGCAACTTGTGAGCCAGATTTTTTTGTGTGTGGGTCAGGTTAGGCCTGTAGGCCAGAGGTTCCACTTCCTTTGTATACCGGATCATCACCAAATTCTCTTGTCACTTGTGAAATGTTATGTTTTCACTAACTACAGCTACTCCCAATCCCTTTTGGTAATTTCACCTTAAAAATACTAGCATATGGTAAGATATCTGTCACTGCTCTTGTTAAGGAGAAAACTCAAAGGTTCATGCATATGCAACATATTTCCACTGGTGGATTTTGTCCCTGCAAATTAAATTACATGCGTAGTCAGTGTTCAAATTAGATTTGCTCAGAAACAGCAACCTCAGCACAGGGCTCATAACTTTCAAATGTGAAGTTAGGGCTCCCTCACAGTAATATTCTGCCTTTTTCTCAGTCCAGGACTTAAGGTGGCTTACAAATGTTAAAACAGATGAAACTAAAAAAATTAACATATAATTAAACATACAATTAAATTATCAATAAAATTAAAAGTTATTACAAGCCCAAACATTTAAAGCAACAATAAATATAAACAACTTAGTATATCAAAGGCCCCTTCCCCTGAGTGATCACCCCTTAAAGGCCTGCTGACACAAAAAGGTCTTCACATGCCTATGAAAGCATAGTTTCAGTCTAGGGCTGCATCTGCACTGCAGACTGAATGCAGTTTGATACTGTTTTAACTGTCATGGCTCAACACTATGGAATCCTGGGATTTGTAGTTTTCTGGGCTATTTAGACTTCTCTGTCAGAGAGCTCTGGTGCTCCAAATTAACTACAAAACCCAGGATTCCATAGGACGGAGCCTTGAAAATAAAGCAGTGTCAAACTGCATTCATTCTGCAGTGTGGCAGCAACCTAACCCTCTAGGAAGGGAGTTCCAGAGCATGGGAGCAGCCACCATCAGATGGAGGCCCTCTACTGTGTTCCCATCAGATGTACCTGTAAGAGTGTTGGGAAGTGAGATGGGCGTCCCCAGACGATCTCATGAGCAGATTCATATAGGAGAATATGGCCCTTCAAATAACCCGGGCCTGAGCCATATAGGGCTGTATAGGTGAACACTAGCATGGCGCTGATGCAACAAGGGAGCTGTGTCCTTCTGTTAACAGTCCTAGGAGCATCCATGGAGAAGAACCTCTCTTGTGTTCCCACTAGATGCAACTGCGAGTATGGTGGGACAGAGAGAAGGGCCTCCACAGAAGTTCTCAAGATATAGGCAGGCTCATATTATCATCAGAAAACCTAGAATATGGAAATGTCTCTGCCTTATTTTGCCATCACTACCTATCACTCAAATGCTGCTTTCCATAACTATATGACCATGGCAAACCCTGTACAATTTTCAAATATCACTGGGGAAAGATTTGTCAAACTGAAGGGCATATATATATATATATATATATATATATATATATATATATAGGCAATGGTCACCAAGTTGAAGCCCTTAAATCTCACGCAACCGGTTTCTTTACTGTTTTACAAGCTGAAAATGCAGGGGGTCATTATGAAAGAACTCTCTCTGAGCCATGCGATCATGATATGCAGAAAGAGTCCTTCTGATGAGTCATTTCCCATCTGCCAGTCATTTCAGGAGGAAACAAAATTGATTTTAGGTACATTTGATATTTCAGCACTTGCCCTTTTTCATGTGGATTAACAACTGGCCTTTTTTGCTGCCATATCCAATGCATAATGCAGTTTTAAACTGGAGTGCAGACACATGCATCATGATGGTCCCCATAATGAGGACCCAAGAACTGTCCAAAAATGAAGGGAACTACAAACATAAGAAATTGCCGTATTCTGAACCAGATGATTAGTCTGTCCAACCCAGTACCCCTAGTTCTAATTGGCAAGGGAACCCAAAGTGCCACTTTTTGACATTGGGTGGACTGCTGTTTTGCCTAAAATTCAGCTAAAAATTATTTTCAAAATTTGTAGATCTAGGGGCTTTAGGGGCCACAAAACAGGGGTCCTGGGCCCAGGTGCAGCCCAGAGGCCACATTTTCCCTACCCCTAGTGAAGAGCTAGATGGGAACATGTACTCAAATCTTATCTCTTCCCTTTCTGACCTCCCATATTAATGAGAAAGTTTGCTAAAAAAAGATCTGTGTATGGTCACAGAGCCCCATAAGATAGGGTTCCCTGTCATGAACAATGTTCAAACAGATGTGATTATAGCTTCCTTCCAGACCTTCCTCATCAATACAGGGATGGCAGGTTCCTCTACTCCAAAGGTTGAGAACTTCTGACCATCCTGATATCTTGCCTACAACTCCCATAATTCCCATGCAACATAGACAATGGTAAGAGACTACTGGAGTTGTAGACAGAAACATCTGGAGAGCCAAGTGCCTTTGCATGCTTAGGGGGGAAAAATAAGCATTGAATAGGGTTACTCCTGTCCCTCCTCCTGCCATAACTGTTTTTATGCCACTGTGCCTCATAATAGAAACCTAAGTAGGTTAGAGATTAAGTCAAATTGAATTTATGGCCAAGTAAACATGTTTAGGATTGCACTGTCAGCTGAGCTCAAATTCATAGTTGTGACTACGGCAATAAAGCTGAAGAGATAAAAGTGCTCAGGAGCCATGGGCAAACATGACTGGTAATTGTTAGGCACACTGGTGAACAATCTTTTTTATGTCTTTGTAGAGAGTTGTCTGTAGGTAAGAGGTTGTCTAAATCTATTCTCCTTTTATGGTATGAAGTAAACTGTATTGACCCAAGGAAAGGTAAAACCATGTCCTGTCCTCAAATGTGAACTTCAGTGACCAGCGAGGAGCAGCCAGTTTCTTTTACCTTATTTTTCTCAAGGGTTTGTATACTGTATACATTTCTTGTTTCACCAGTCAAAGCTGAATTATTAGCATTATATTGTCATCAGGCATGCACTTACTATGCTAAAATTAAGCTAGTCTTTGTCTGATCAGTTCCTGGATGGGAAAATGCCTGAGAAAAAACATTGATGACACTACACAAACAAACAAACAAAGGATGAATTCAACTTCGAGTTCAGTGATGAAAGAAATGGGAGATATAACTGTGAGTCAAGGTGCTCACCACCTACTACCCAGTAGCAATTTGCAGAAATCTGCTTTCTTATGATTTTCACTGTGGTTCTAGTTTTGTGCTGTGGCCTAGAATAAGATAACAATTTTTAAAACACTTGATTCAAAGAAGCAGACTTACAAGGCTGCAAGACCCAGACTTGCAAGGCCTGCGGATGCTGTAAGACCAAAACACACTGCAGAAATAATCCAGTTTGAATCCACTTCAACTGCCCTGGCATAATGCTAGAGAATTCTTGGACGGGAGTTTTGTGAGACATTTAGCCTTTCCTGTCAGAGAACTCAAATGCCACAACAAACTACAATTCCCAGGATTCCCTAGCACTGATCCAGGGCAGTTAAAGCAGTCTCAAACAATTATTTCTGCAGTGTGCTTTGGACTACAGCAGGGGTAGGCAACCCTTCCCCTTTAAGAGCCGAGGGACTTCAGCTCCCAGAAGCCTCAGCCATGTTGGCCAATAGTCCCATGTTGGCCAATAGTTCCTGGGATTCTGGGAGCTGAAGTCCCTCGGCCCTTAAAGGGGAAAGGTTGCCTACCCCTGGACTAGAGACACAGTGATTCTAGGTCTTTGGGTCTCCAGATATTTATGACTTCAGCTCCCAGAATCCCTTGGCAATGGCCATGTTGGCTGGAACCTCTGAGAAATGAAGTCTAAATCATCTGGAAGCCAAAAGTCTAACCATATGGAACCCCTACTACAAAGGACTGTACTCAGACACCAGGAGGTTGTAGGATTTACACGTTTGCATAAATTCAGACTTTAATAAGAAAAGGGGGAAAGAAAGAAATAAGTTCAAAGGGATGGGCAAAAAAAGTTTTTTCCCCCCCTGAACCAAAGAAAAAAGGGGGAGGTAGGGGACCTTCCACTGTTCTGAGAAAGTACTCCTGGAAACATTAGTTTCAATGATGACAGAGATCACCTGTTTTTAGTTAAACTAGATTTTCTTGAAGAGAAGCGGTGGAGTGTTGCAATTCTAGCAGAAGTAGGACAAAGGAGAAAAGATCTTGGCAGAGATCTTAGAGAAGGACAAACTAATGAAGATTCTCTGGGCCAGAACCAGGACTTTAGGAGAGAAAACTAAAAGCAAACAGACAAGATTTTCTGGCTGAAATTCTGAGGGTCTTAAAGACAGTGATTTCAGTTTAGTAATCTAAGAAAGAATTCAGACTTCAATGTTTTCAGCTTCAACTGAGGGCCTTTGCAGACTGCTAGAAATAGTGCAAATTGAGTCCACTTTAAGGGTTAGGGTTAGTGCTAGGGAATCATGGGAACTGTTTTTTTTTTCTGAGACATTGAGCCTTCTCTGTCAGAGAGCTCTGGTGCCACAATAAACTACAGTTCCCATGATTCCCTAAACTTAACCCTAACCCTTAAAGTGGACTCAATTTGCACTATTTCTAGCAGTTCTATCTATCAGTTTATCTATCAATTTTAATCATTCCTCATTGCCTCTGATCTCACCAGGACCACCAAAGAGATGTCCAAATTTTTTTAGAACTAAATGCACTAATTAACAGACTTTTTAAATGCTTTAAAATAGTTTAAGAAACTACAGAATGTTAAAACATTCAGAGCAGCATCCCCTGCTTTTAGGCACCAATGTCTATGCTAAACACAATGATTTCAGCACTGTGTCAGCAAAAGACATTCCAAAGTAGGAGCCAAAAAAAAATCTGGCAGAGGAGGTAGCAGAAAGTTTCCAAAGTTCAGGTCATTTGCAAGATTTGGGAGCAACCACCTGTTACACTAACCCCACTGAGAAGGCTCCAGATGAGATTCATGGTTTTGTACTGGTGGTTAATCTCACTAGATCAGGGGTGGGAATTGTGTGGCCTTCCAGATGTCATTGGATTGCAGCTCCCAGCATTCATCACTACTGGCTATTCTGGCTAGGGCTGCTGGAAGTTGCTGTTCAGCCACATCTGGAGGACTGAACAGTTCCCACGCTTTTAAGTCTCCCAGATGTCAGAGCCTGTGCCTGAATTTTAAGGCCTGGACCAACTCTTCCAGGCAAAGGGAAGAAAAGCAAGGCAAGAGTTCTGTCTTGCACACACACACACACACACACACACACCTACATGTGTGTGTGTGTCCATCAATTTTCCCTCTCAAATTCATTCTAACTGCAGCTGGCTCCAGGGTTCAGTGGGGAATGGTCAGCTATCTGATTATTCACTGCATTAGGAATCACTGAAGATGGTACAACACAATTGCTGCTTTGTGGCTTTTCATGTCTTAACTCTTTCAGATCTATTGGCACCTTCCTTACAGTTACGATTATTTGTGTAGTGAAGGATTCCACAACTCTAGCTGTGAAAGTGAAGGAAAGATGGCTAATGAGAGGCACAGGTTAATGGAAACAACCCACTAAAAGCAGAGCTTGGGAAATGCTTTTACCTGGGAAGGTGTCTTTGATGGACTACAATTTCTCTGTTGCTTGCAAAAATGTTAAAAATGGAGCTGGATTTTGTTTTTCTTCCTGTTCCAAACGAAGCTTGAAAAATTGATTTTCCAACTAGAGAATTTTCCCCCATTTTTTAGATTTTGTATTTTTATTACATGTTCCAGGTAATTACCTCTGTGTTTAATGACACCACCATGATGACCTCTCAGGGGATCATCGCTAACTTGTCAGAATTTGGCCCTGAAACCTCTGAGCCTGGGATGTTCCCAATGCCCTACCAGCTCCATCTTGCCAAGGAGCAGAAAAATACTGAAGAACACAATAATGATGAAGGTCCACCTCGCTGGCCAGGAGACAGTCCATATTTAATTTAACAAAAGGAAGTAAGTGTTGCTCTTTTCACTCATCTCAGTCTCTGTGTCAGTCTGGCTATTCCTGGATACAGGATGTCCAATTGGGAGAAGTCCACTGTCTGTCTGGAGCACTCTTATCTATATCTTCTTTTCATAGACATATTTAACATTCAATATTTATTGTTTTAGAGTTGCATTTCTGTCATTTTTCCCTATAGGCCAACTTGATGACTGGAGAGATTTCCCTTCTGTCAACAGCTTAATCCTTCTTTGTCCCAAATGAATGGATTCCAATGTAACTTTAGGGCCTGGACCATCCATATAACCAGTCACATATGTACACATATAGAAGTTGTAGGGTTTTTTTGTGGTGGGTTTTTTTTTTTTTTGGTAGGTTGTTTTGTTTTATTTTTTGAAGAAATGCTGTGCAGACACAGGCAAATTCCTAAAAGGTTTTACTGGTAAAAAGTAAGCAGAGTTTACTTTTATGGATTAAAAAGAATAGAACTCCCAAGCCAGTTCTTCATATTGAACTTGACAACAAAATGCAGTGGGACTTTTAGATCATTTGTGAAAGCTAGTCCATCACTGTTACTTTTCCAGATACAGTGGAAATCTTTGTAATTCTTACAGGTCTAAATTCCCCTGTGAGAACTGATCTTGGTGGTAACTTTGATAGTTCAGATATAAAACAACTGATCTACAAGATATCTATTGAGAAAACTACAAACTATACACTCATTTTAACATAATTTTTTCAAGAAGTGGTGCATGAAACCCTAGATTACAAAGAAAGGCTCTGGTGGTGACTGCTTCATTTTCCAAAAGCTAACTGAGCTGTCAGTGAACAACAGTGTGTTTGATGGAATTGGATTAATGGAAGCACATAGCTAAGTGGCTGCTGGGGCACCAATCTCTGCTCCTGCTATGCCACCATTCAGATTTGTGGCTAAAAGACAGAACAGCTCCTAACACCTCAATAGGATAACCATTCTTTAAAACGTCTTTGTACTGCCAGTTTTCCAGCTTCACAGCACTGGCAAAACACGAAAACACTGGTCTTACCTAACATAAAACAATTACCGTAAGTAAGACATTTATTTTACTTAATTTTAATTAATACTGAATGCTTTATTTTTATGTAACATTTCTGGGGCTGTGGAACTCTACTATGTCTATGGAAAAGTACAACAGGACTCTACACTGACAGGCATGACCTGTTGAAAACCATTATGTTCAAGGGCATCGAGCATATGTGTCATGGCAGACGGTGTCTTACATGTCAGTAGAGCAATGATTTCCCACCTTTGGTCCTCCAGATGTTTTGGACTTCACCTCCCATAATTCCTGACTGTTGGCCAAGTTGACTGGGTCTTCTGGAATTTGAAGTCTGAAAAAAATAAAGATAAAAAATGTAAGGCCAAAGTGTTGAATTTGCTCTGGGTTTCAGTCGGAATGTTAAATGGGTTGTCCAAGGTGCTAACCCCCCCAAATAAACCATTTATATCACATAGAATAGGATCAGCAGGACTTCGAAACATAGTTCAGTAGTTGTAGTGTGTGTGAAGACAGTAGGCTGTTCACTGCATGGAGCCCCAGTGTTCATGGATCCTGGACAGGGGTATGGGGGAATGTGGCACCCTGCAGGACTAAGTTAGGAGTAGCTGCAATGATCAGGTAAAATTGCACCACCAAGACTTCTGTGTGGTTGAGCTTCCTCTGTAATTCTCAACTAGATATGTACTAAAAGATTAAGAACAGAAAATATGAAGACAACTGAGTCCTCACAGGAATAAACAGGGCTGCATGCACTCTTTCCTATGCACACTTTCTTGGGAGCAAGAAAATCAGCCTGCATTTTACCGGTACTTGTTGTTGTTAACCACCCTTGAGTTGATCTCAACCCATGGTTGAGACATCTCCAAGACTACCTGCCCTCCATTGATCTGCTTTGTACCTGTAATTTCATAGCTGTGGTCTCTTTAATAAAGTCCATCCATCTGGCATATGACCTTTCCCTCTTTCTACTTCCCTCCACCTTTCCTGGCATTATTGTTTTTTTCCAATGAGTTGTGCTTTCTCATGATGTGGCCAAAATACCACTGCCTCAGTTTAGTCATCTTGGCTTCTAGGGAGATTTCCAGCTTGATCTATTCTAGGACCCATTTGTTTGTCTTTTTGGCTGTCCACAGAATCCCTAGCACTCTCCTCCAGCAGCACATCTCCAATGAACTGATTTTCCCCCCCATCTGCTTTCTTAACTGTTCAGTTATTGCATCCATAGATGGTAATAGGAAATACAATGGCTTGTATGATTCTAACTTTCATTCTCAATTGTTTATCTTTGCTCTTCAGGACCTTCTCTAGCTCTTTCATAGCTTCCCTCCCCATTCTTAATCTTCTGATTTCTTGACAGTGCATTTTATAGATTATAGCAAATCCTTTGACTCTAGATCATGAAAAAGGTATGGATTACCCCAAATGGAATGGGAGTGCAACAACACTGCACTGTCCTGATATATAATCTAAACTCTGAACAAGAGACCACTGTTAGCATGAAATGTGGAGGAAAAAAGAATGTTTTCCAGTTGGTAAAGATGTCAGACAAGGGTGCATCTTAACAAGGATTTATTTCATTTATATGCAGACATATCATATCGCATGGCATAGTGGAAACAGTGGGAAAACTGGAGGAAGAAATAATTAAAGCATGCAGTTGACACCAGAAAACAGCAGTGGCTCAAAATGACTGCTAAGGAAAATTCAGGAAGAAAGTGGAGGGATACATCTGAATATTTAGCCTTCTCTGTAAGAGAGCTCTGGTGACAACAAACTAGAAATCCCTGATAGCATTGAGTCATGGCATTTAAAGTGGTGTCAGACTGCATTATTTCTGCAATGCAGATGCAGCTCTTGTTAAATATTAAAGTCATAAGTATATCCATTCTGAGTATAGTCCTACCTATATCAGCATAAATAAACATTTTAGGATAGTATGTCAGGACTAATTACATCTTTTGACAGTGAATCCCACAGTTTAAGTATGCACCAGTAAGAAATACTTCCTTTTCTCTCTGTCCAGAATTTCCCACCATTCAGTTTAGCCAAAAAACACAGATAAATCCATGTAATAGCTAAATCTTATATGGGGTTGAGGGACACTCCAGATCACACCTAATTTTAGGAACTAGGCAGGGTAACACCATTGTAGGACTATAACTAAACACAGATTCCAAGGGCTGAATATCCCCCCTCCCCTTTTGTCGGATAAAATGTTTTTGTGAAAGAATTATACACTATTTTTTGACTTTGAGTTTGTCTACTAAAGACACTGCCCTTATATAGATTTTAGAAATTCTAAAATGATGCAACCTTTCTTGCAAGAGATACAGGAAAAGGAAATGACTACTGTTATAGCCATAAAAAAATCAATTTTCTATGAGAACATTGCTGGTGATGTAAAATCCAGGAGTTAAGGTCAAGGAAAGGTGTGGGTAGGTCCTTTTCCTTTGTAAGCCAGCAGCCTAGAGCATAATGTACTGAACTGCTTTTGCAAACATGGAGCTTTGGAGTGGGTTGTGTTAATGGTACATACATGTTCTACAGTAATATAGATTAGAAATCAGGTTTATTTTCCTGAACTCTTCAGGAGTTCAGCTGTTGGGTACATTCACTCTTCAAAAATGAAATCCAGCCTTCTGTGAAGTTGGAAATATGAAATCCCACAAGGCCAGATTGGTCTCTATACAATTGCTGGGGGTTTCTCTTTTTCTTTGAGAGAGTTAAAAATTCATGTTCAAACAATAAACAACATCATATTCCTAATCCTACCACCCCATTAAAATCACTTCCCAGCTTTTCTTGACTGTAGTATATTAACTGAAATAAAATGTTACTCCTCTCTAAATTTTGTTGTTGCTGTTGTATGCCTTCAAGTCATTTCCAACTTATGGCAACCCTATGGCAAACCCATCACAGGGTTTTCTTGGCATGTTTCTTCAGAAGGGGTTTTCCATTACCATCTTCTGAGGCTGAGATAGTGTGACTTGCCCAAGGTCAGCCAGTGGATTTACATAGATTCAAATCCTGGTCTCCAGAGTCCTCCAATGCTCAAACCACTACATTACATATATCATATTTCCTATGCCTCCTTATAATACAAGAAGGATATTCTCTTTTTCCATGGTGCACTTAGTGTTTATTGTCTTTGTCCTTGTTGTTTAAGTGTTGAATGTTAAACTTCATCAATAATATTTTTTAAAGTCTCTTTCAAAATTCAAGGTCTTTCTAGAAAGTCCGCTGTATAGAAGAGCCAACTTAGTGTAGTAGTTTGAGTATTGGACTGCGACTTTGGAGACTAGGGTTCGAATCCCTGATTTGAGACTCAGCCATGGAAACCCACTAGGTGACCCTGGGCAAGTCACACTCTCTCAGCCTCAGGGGAAGGCAACAGCAAACCCCCTCTGAACAAATCTTGCCAAGAAAACCCATAAAACCCCCTTAGGGTTTGCCAAGAAAATCCCTAAAGGTTGCCACAAGTGCGAAATGACCAGAACGCACACAACAACAACAACAACATCAACCCTTGTTTAGGCCAATCTTTCAAATCCTGTTCATGTTTTAAACCCTGAAAGGCTCCAGGGTAAGAAAACATTTCATAAAGGAAAACAAAGTCCAATAACATCCCAAATCCTCAAAACAGTGATACCTTTATGGGATCAACCAAAGCAGACAAAAAACATGTTGCAAACTTTCAAAGCTCCACTGGCTTCTTCATCAGGAAAAAAAAGTTTAAAATCATATAGCAAGGAAAAATAATAAAACAATGTTAGTCCCAATTCCAAGAGACAGTGTCAGCTCACATACATATTAACAATAATAATAACGGATTTATTTCTACCCCGCCCCTTTGAGATCAAGCTTTGGATCAAGCTTTGGAAGAAAGGGCTAGTTACGTTATTTAATTAAAATAGTTACATCCTGTCTTTCATCAAATAAAATTTAAAAACCACAACAGTCAAATCAACCAGGTATACAGTGCCAGTGTGGCATAGTGGTTTGGAGACTAGGGCTCAATTCCCAGCTGGGCCATGAAACTCACTGGGTGACCTTGGGTGAGTCACATTCTCTCAGCCTCAGGCCATGGCAAGCCTCCTGGGAACAAACCTCCCCAAGAAAACCCCAGGCTAGGGTGGCCTTAAGTTCTCCACAGCTCAGAAATGGTTCTGAAACATAACACCATGGCTGCATCCGCACTGGAGAACGGATCCGGTTTGACACCGCTTTAACTGCCATGGCTCCGTGCTAGGGAATTCTTGGGGGGGGGTTGGTTGTGGCACCAGAGCAGGAGCCCAGAATTCCCTTGCATGGAGCCGTGGCAGTTAAAGCGGTGTCAAACCGGATCAATTCTCCAGTGCGGACGCATCCAATCTGCACCTGCCTGCAATCAGCGAAGGGAAAGGGGCGTCTCCTTTTGTTTTTAAACCGCGGCGAGTGAGGGGGCGGGGCTCCAAGGGAGATTTGGAAGAGCCAAGCCTCTGCGCATCTCTTGGAGGAAGGCAGTCCTGGGCTTTGCTTTGGCCATTGAGGAGGATCTCCCAGCCTGAACCGGAGGCTTGACAGGTGAGGCGATGCGGGGCTGGAGGTCTTCTGAGTGGAACACCTGGGTTCTGGAAAGGGATGCTCAACAGGTGCAGCTGGCTTGCCATGCAGGGGACACCTGTGGCTCTGTGTGTGTGTTTTGCCTCCGACTTCTGGCCATCCCATCACAGGGTTTTCTTGGCCACTTTCTTCAGAGTGGGTTTGCCATCATGGCCATCCTCTGAGGCTGAGAGAGTGTGACTTGCCCATAGGTTTCCATGGCTGATTCGAACCCTATTCCAACGCTCATCCCATGACACCTGGCTGGCTCACCTGCTGAGATTTCCTCTGGGAACAGGTTGGCTTTACCATGCCAATGCTGTGTGTGCCTGCTTCCTCAGAAGGAAGTTGGACGGGGAGTGTGAGTGTGTAGTGATCTGAGTGCTGGATGATAACTGGAGATTAGGGTTCAAATCCTCACTCGTCCATGGAAACCCATCAAGTGACTTTGGGCTAGTCACACTCTCTTGGCCTTAGAGGAAAGCAAAAGCAAAGGCCTCTCGGAACAAATCTTTCCAAGAAAAGCCTTTGTTGTGGTGTACCCTCAAGTCGTTTCTGTGGTGATCCTAAGGCAAACCTATTGTGGGATTTTCTTGGCAAGGTTTGTTCAAGTTTTGCCAGGGCCATCCTGTTTGGCTGAGAGTGTGTGGCATGCCCAAGGTCACCCAGTGGGTCTACACAGCCGAGCCGGGATTCGAACCCTGGTCTCCAGAGTCATAGTCCAACACTGAATCCACTGTGCCACGCTTTGGGTCGCCTAAGTCGGAAACAACTTGAAGACACACAACAGCAACGTAGGATTCAGAGACTATCAATCTGGAATATCAGTATGGAAAGGGATCTTGCAGCATCTTTGAGACAAAAGCAAAAGAAGTTGTAGCATAAACTTTTGTACACTAGTTCTACTTCCTCAGATGCCTTTGTATTTGCTGTCTTCTCTTCCCTTGATCACTTCTCCCGCCTCTACAAAAATACATTTCCTAGCCTCAGTGCCTTTGATGAAATGTACAAAAATACATTTTGTAGACTTGATGTACTTTGCTGAGATGTAGCCAAGTAAGTAGACAACCACTGCCTCAATATTTCTGACAGCTTGGCATCACAATCCTTTATTTATGTCTACTCAGAAGGAAGACCTGTTGATCTCAGGGAGGCTGACTCTCATGTAAGTAGGCAGAGGATGACAACCTTGATTCGAATTTTGCGTTACAAATAGAAAACAATAATACATTTCTAAATATCTTGGAGAGGTCTGAGGCTATTGCATATCTCCTTATGTCCAAGCATAAGACAACAGAGTGTGTTAAATTCTTGTTTCTGCTATTGGAGTAATAATTCACACACACTAGTATTGCACAAAGGATGAGTTTCTCTCATACCGTGTGCTGCCTTACTACCTTGATTTACTTTCAGCTACATTGATAAGTTTCTGTGGCACAGCAAGGTAAGCCCTTGAATTCCCAAAAGGAATGAGAAACTTGGTAAAGATATATATGAGTTTTCAAGAGAGGTTAGAGGCAATTTGTGTTAATATTACTATATAAATTAGGATGTGAATAGATGTGAATAATGTGGATTCTTGCATACTTCCTACTTGTTTAAATATATTGGAAATAAATGTGTTACATTTTACACTCTAACAGCGGCAACTCATCATTTTAAGAAAAACAGGCATGGAAGCAGAAAAAAGTCAGAATGTTTGGAGTTGGGACAATGTCACTGTTTAGTCTCCCAAATTTTCAGGAGAATGGAATGTGCCCCATTTGAGCTGGACCAGAGGAGGTTTGGATTGGGAGGACAAATTAGGAGGAATAGCTAATACCCCAGAGGACAGGATGAAAATTCAAAATGTCCTTAATAGATTAGAAACCTGGGCCAAAGCTAACAAATTAGGAGGAATAGCTAATACCCCAGAGGACAGGATGAAAATTCAAAATGTCCTTAATAGATTAGAAACCTGGGCCAAAGCTAACAAATTAGGAGGAATACCTAATACCCCAGAGGACAGGATGAAAATTCAAAATGTCCTTTATAGATTAGAAACCTGGGCCAAAGAATTTCAGCATGGAGAAATGTAAGGCTCTGCACTTAGGGCCAAAAAAAAAAAATGAAATGCATAGATATAAAATGAGGGACACCTGGCTTAACGAGAGTATGTGTGAAAGAGATCTAGGAGTTCTAGTAGACCACAAGTTGAACATGAGTCAACAGTGTGATGCAGCAGCTAAAAAGGCTAATGCAATTTTAGGTTGCATCAATAGAAGTATAGTATCTGATCAAGGGAAGCAATAGTGCCTCTATATTCTGCTTTGGTCAGGCCTCACCTGGAATACTGTGTCCAGTTCTGGGCACCACAATTCAAAAAGGATGTGGAGAAACTGGACCATGTCCAAAGGAGGGCAACTAAAATGGTGAAGGGTCTGGAAACCAAGCCCTATGAGGAACGACTTAGGGAGCTGGGGATGTTTAGCCTGGAAAAGAGAAGGTTAAGATGGGATATGATAGCCCTGTTTAAATATTTGAAGGGATGTCATATTGAGGAGGCCGCTAGCTTGTTTTCTGCTGCTCCTGGAACAAAGGACCTGGAACAGGACCTGGAACAAAGGATGCAAACTACAGGAAAATAGATTTCACCTGAACATTAGGAGGAACTTCTTGACAGTGGGAGCTGTTCGACAGTGGAACACACTCCCTCGGAGTGTGGTGGAGTCACCTTCTTTGGAGGTCTTTGAACAGAGGCTGGATGGCCATCTGCCAGGGATGCTTTGATTTGGATTTCCTGCATAGCAGGGGATTGGACTGGATGGCCCTTGTGGTCTCTTCCAATTCTATAATTCTATGACTATCTAGGAGAAAAGGGGTTAGACAGGGGAAGGCTGTTTTCCCTTAATCTTTTCTGAACCCTGTTAAAAAGATGCCAAGTTTTCAGGTGCTAGTGAATAATGCATAATGCCAGGTCTGTACACAGGAAGAGTTGATCAAGCTTACATTACCAAGGATTGTGTGTGTGCCTTCAAGTTGTCTGTTGATGTATGGTGACCCCATGAATTTTCTAGGGTAGGTAAGGAATATTTAAGGCAGGGGTCGGCAAGAATTTTTTTACCTGGGGCTGGTCGCTGGTCCCCAGGTATTCCGCCGGGCCGGGGGGGAAATGGCGGCGCACACACTCACGGCCCCCACCGCCCCCCGCTGCCGCCGTGCCACGGTCACCATTTTATTTGCCGAAATGGTGGCCATGACGCGTGCAGTGGCGGCGGGGGGGGTTGGTGGGGGCCGGTCGGCGGGGGTCGGTGGGCCAGGGGCGGCCTGCAGGCTGTAGGTTGCCAACCCCTGATTTAAGGTATCCACATTGCAAAATTAAAGCTGATCAATACCACTTGAACTGCCATTATTCTGTCCTACGGAATCCAGGGATTTGTAGTTTGGTGAGGTATTTGGCCAAGTCTGTCAGAGAGCTCTGATGCCTCACCAAAATATAAATCCCAAGATTCTGTAGTATAGAGTTGTAACAGTTAAAGTGATGACCAAACTGCTTTAATTCTTCAGAGGTGGTTTTGCCATTTCCTTCTTCTGAAATGTAGCCTATAGCACTTCATATTCATTGGTGATCTCCCTTCCAAGCATTAACCAGAGCTAACCCTGCTTAGCTTCCAAGATTAGACAGGATCTAGTGCCTTTGGGGTGTCTTTAACCTGACTTTTTATGAAAATCTGTTGGTTGTGTCCTCCCTGGTTCTTGGGACAGAAACAGCAACATTGATTTGATTACTGGGAAAGTAAAGTTGCAAGATTTCTCAGAATTGTCCTGTTCTGTTCCAGATGAGGGCATAAAGTTGCTCACCTGTGCCTTTTTTGGATCCTACTTTAAACTGATGAAACAGCTATAGAACCGAAGCTTTCTGGGGTATTAGTTCAATTATGTTTCTATGGGTGCAGTTGGATCTTGAAGATGTGAACCAGATCTTTCTAGCAGCATGGACAGATACCTTTTAGTTCAGCAGTTGCCATAATAATAGAAAAACATGGGAGTGTCATTTTTTCCTTTTAAAATGATGACAGAGAATGTTTATCTGATGCAAAAATGGGGCAAAAGTGCAGTGTGTGTGTATGTTTGTGTGATTATGCATAGGTCAGTGAAGCAACTGGGTGCTGGGCTTAGGTTGGGAAGGAGTTTGAAAGAGGTAATAGAAATAAAAGGACTGCTTGGGGGCATTGTTGGTTGAAAAAGAAGTTGACAGCAAAAAATGTCCAGATGTGATAGAGTAATAGTGGTAACTGAAAGGCGCTGGTTAACATTCCTGTGACTGAAACTGCATATGGTTGTTTCAGGATATATTTGTTGTTATGTGCCCTCACGTTGTTTCCAACTTATGGCAACCCTAAGGTGACCCTTTGTTGTTGTTGTTAATTGCTTTCCCCTTGATCTTGACCCATGGTAATGCTGCTGATGAGACATCTTCAGACCCCTCTTTCTTTAAGGGCATTCCATAGCCTTTCATGTTCTATCCAAAGGCTTTGCTATAGTCCAGGGGTAGGCAACCTAAGGCCCGGGGGCCGGATGCGGCCCCCGAGGCCTTTGGACCGGCCCCAGGCCAGTCCTGCCGCTGCCGCTGCTGCCGACCCCTGCCACCGCCGCTGCCTACCATGATGATATTGATTATTGTTGTTATTACTTGTTCTTAGGGTTTTCTTGGCAAAATCTCCTCAGGGTATTTGCCATGTTTTTTATGGGCCTGAGAGAGTGTGCATGCATTTTTTAAAATTTTTAAAAAATTTTTAAATTTTATTTATTTTTGGTGCTTCGGCCCTTCAATTGTCTTAGGGACAGCAACCCGGCCCCCGGCTCAAAAAGGTTGCCTACCCCTGCTATAGTCTATAAAGCACATGCTGATTTTCTCCCTGCTGTGCTCCATTAGCCATTATATATTTGCGAAGTGATCCCTAGTGCCTCTTCCTTTCAAGAACCCAGCTTAGACCTCTGGAATTTCTCTCTCCATGTATGGTTGGAGTCTATGGGGGATGCAGACCAGG
>CM034710.1:89481545-89508990 GCA_020142125.1 Phrynosoma platyrhinos | reverse complement strand
TCTGAGTTGTGTATCTTTGCATTTTAGAATCTTTTCTAATTCTTTCATGGCCACCATCCCCATTCTTAATCTTCTTCTGACTGCATTCCCCATTTCTATCAATGTTTGATACCAGGTATGGGAATTCTTTTACTATTTCTATTTCTTCATTGTCTAGGCTGAACTTGTGAAAGTCCTCGGTGGTCATTATTTTTGTTTTCTTTATGTTCAACATTAAACCTGCCTTAGCATTTTTCTCTTCAATCTTCTTTAGTAGGTGTTCCAGATCTGTGAGGTTTTCTGCTAGTATTGTGGTATCATCTGCATCGCTTAGATTGTTGATATTCCTTCCTCCTATTTTCACTCCTCTTTCTGTGTCCAAGCCTGCTTTTCTTATAATATGTTCTGCATAAAAGTTAAACAGATAGGGTGAAAGGATGCAGCCTTGTCTGACTCCTTTGCCAATTGGGAACCATTCTGTTTCTCCATGTTCTGATCTGACAGTAGCCTCTTGTCCAGAGTACAGCTTCCTCATCGGGACTATCAGATGTGTTGGCATTCCCATGTCTTTAAGGGCATTGCATAGCATTTCATGATCTATGTAATCAAAGGCTTTTCTATAGTCTGTTGGCTATCGTTTTGTTTTCCATATCTGTTGACATATGTTGGTTAGCACTAGAGTTGACTGTCAATATGGATTGCAGCAGTTCAGTTGGAATATCATCTATTCCTGGTGATTTATTTTTTGCTATTTCTCTTATTGCAGTTTCCACCTCACTTTTTAAAACCTCACTTCGCTCCATGTGTCCTTCATTTTGTCATCTCTTTTGCATAATTCTTCTGTGTATTGCATCCAATGTCTTTTTATTCCTTCCTGGTCTTGAATTATATTATTTTTATTGTCATAGATTGTCCCAGTCCTTGGTTTGAATTTTCCTTTGATTTCCCAGATCTTGTGAAATAGATCTCATGTTCTTCCCTTTTTGTTGTTGTCTTCTATTTCTCTGCAATGGTCATTGTAGTGATTTTCTTTATCCTTCCACACAAGCCGTTGTACTATTGCATTCCTAATTTTTAGTTTGTTCCTATCTCCTTTTTGTTTTTCTTCTCTTCTTTTCTTTATTGTTTATAGTGTTTTTTCTGTCATCCATGTTTTTTCTCTTTGTTTATTGAAAGTGTCTGTCTGCATTCTTCTTTTATTATGTCCCTGGCTTCAGACCATAGTTCCTCTGGTTATTGGTCTATTATGCTTAGTAATGCAATAGCCCCAAAACCCTGAATCAGGCCAGGCTCTTTACACCAGGGGTAGGCAACCTTTCCCCTTTAAAGGCCGAGGGACTTCAGCTCCCAGAAGCCTCAGCCATGTTGGCCAATAGTCCCATGTTGGCCAATAGCTCTTGGGATTCTGGGAGCTGAAGTCCTTCAGCCCTTAAAGGTTAAAGGTTGCCTACCCCTGCTTTACACAATGCCTGGAACCAGTCTGGGTTTGCACTCCTTGCTCTGCATTAAAAAGGCTTACCTTTTGCTCCAGGTTTTCCAGAAAACTGGGAGAAAAACATGGCCATGACTGCCAGCTCCCTTCCCATATGGTCCGTGTGAGTGTCCCTGCTGAGTTGCTCTGTAGATGCAAGTTGCTCTGAGGTCAGAACGAGGTGTCCAGTGGCAGTGGGCAGCTTTCAGGGACTACATGGGAAAGCTGTTGCCCATTGTTCACTGAACACCCAAAGCAATTAAAGGGGAGATTCAGGTGGCATTTGGGGCCAGAATACTCCAAGGACAGCCTGGAGCATTCTAACAAATGTAGACAAGCCCTAAGCTGAAGTCACAGTATTTGCTTTCCCCTCATTGCATATGATCAGTTTGCTACTGGAATCTTCCTTTATTTTATTACTGGTAATGGGAGTAAAAAGCCAATGTGACATAGTGGTTTGAGTGTTGGACTGCGACTCTGGAGACACAGGGTTCTATTTCCCACTCAGCCATTAAACCCACTGACTGATCTTGGACATGTCACACTCTCTCAGCCTCAGGGGAAGGCAATGGCAAACCTCTTCTGAACAAATCTTGCCAAGAAAACCCCATGATAAGTTCATCTTAGGATCTCCATAAATCTGAAATGACTTGCCCAAGGTCACCCAGGTTTGAACTGGTCTCCAGTGTCATAGTCCAACACTCAAACTATTACACCACCCTTGTTCACATTTACATTCATTAATAAGTATTTGCAAATAATTTATATGAATAAACTGTAGACACTAAAGAGCAATCCAAGCTAATTTAAAATTAAGTGGAATACAATATAGTCAAGGTGCAGTGCAGTATGAGCATGCACCACCCAACATTTGGACTCATCTTCCTAAGCTCTAGTTCTCAGCTCATAACTGGGCACAGTGTATAAGTGATGAAGACATAGTTAGAATCCATTAACAGTAGACTTGAATACCTGTTTGCCCAGTTGTTATTGATAAGAATTGCATTATGGGACCTACACAGTTGGGATTGTATAATGCATGTCTAGCATGAACATATGAGCCACATCCCAAGGTAGGATAGATGATGGGGAGATGGGCCAACAGGTGTGATTCCCTTACCCCACTAATGGTTGAGGATTCATGTCAAGTAAGGTGCAGATGGGGCAAAGTGTTGCTCTTAGAGAATTCTATATCAGGGGTAGGCAACCTTTCCCCTTTAAGGGCCGAGGGACTTCAGCTCCCAGAATCCCAGGAGCTATTGGCCAACATGGGACTATTGGCCAACATGGCTGAGGCTTCTGGGAGCTGAAGTCCCTTGGCCCTTAAAGGGGAAAGGTTGCCTACCCCTGTTCTATATCAATGTTGCTCACATATTTTTCTCTCTCCTTTTCCTCTTTCTTACACAATGAATTGTGGTTCTTTCTCATTGGCTTTTGTTCCTATTAGGGACTCTCTGAAGAAAGCTCCTCTTAGTGGACTGTCATATGCAATATCCAGTAGTACCAACTTTTTTATAAATGCTGCCGTCTTCAGGTTTGGAGCATGGCTTATCACCCATTGCTTCATGAACTTCGAACAACTTTTTATGTGAGTTTATCTTTTGAGTTTCTAAAGATTCATACTGTATTATGGCATGGTATTCAAAGACTGATTGGTTTTTAAGAACAAATGTGCAATAGAACTGTGTATCTCTGAGTATACAACATAGTATCTGGTCTGTTCTTTGTCATTCAGAGAGGCAGACACAACATGGAGGAAAAATCTTTTTGATACTTACTACTACTGCTACTACTACTACTACTATGCAAAGATATCTTGTAGCACCTTTAAGACTATGAGTGAAAAATGTTTTGGCATAAGCTTCCATAGACTTGGGCTGCTTCCTCAAACCAAGTCTATGAAAACCTATGCTTCAACTTCTTTTGCTCACTTAGAGCCTGAACAGACTGCCAGAAAAAATCCATCTTGAGACCACTTTAACTGCCCTGGTTCAGTGCAAGGGAATCATGGGAACTGTAGTTTATTGTGGCACCAGAGCTCTCTGACAGAGAAGGCTCAATGTCTCAGAAAAAGCTACAGTTCCCATGATTCCCTAGCATTGAGCCAGGACAGTTAAAGTGGTCTCAAACTGGATTATTTTTGGCATTCTGTTTAGGCCCTTAATCTCAGAGATACTACAAGATCCCTTTGCACACTGATATTCCAGGCTAACACAATTATGGAGTTTATCACATGGGGAAAATCCCCAAACTGTCCCTTTTAAGTGGTTTTGGACTTCAGTTCCCAGAAGTTTAAATGGGTAAGAACCTGTGATTATCCAGTGTATTAGGCGCAAATTCGTGAATGGTTTCCACACAACATTGTGCGCAAACCGCATAGAATCCAACAAGAAAATGACATGAACCAGCAGATAGGCATTTTTGGGGAAATAATGTGAATTCATTTCTGTTTCATTCATGAATTCGTGTTTGTTTGGTTTTTGCGCAATTGCTTTCGTGTGATGGCTACTTGCAGTTTATTCATGCGATTCTCCCTGTTTTTATGTGTGTTGCCATATTTCCCTTGGTTCTTTGAGGCGAGTTTATTTCCAATGCTGCAGGGCAATGTGGGGCAATACCATAATACTGCTTATAAAACTCCTAAAATAAGTACCCACCCTTCTTCATAGCCAGAGCTCTCTAAACAAACAGCTGATGCAAGGACAGAGAGAGAGTGTGAATGAATGCTTGCCTCCTGGTCTGAGTACCCATGCACTCCTCCCTCTCTCTCTCTCTCTCCCTCTCTCTCCATCTCCATCTCCATCTCCATCTCCTGCTTCAGCCCTCCCTTCCAGCAATTCCCAAACTGTCCCCTTTAAGTGGTTTTGGACTTCAGTTCCCAGAATTCCAGACTATTGGCCAACATGGCTGAGGCACTGAAGTCCAAAGTCTACAGTTTAGGGATCACTTCAGCCTTCCCTCCTAGCCAGAGCTCTTAAAGAAACAGTTACTGAGGCAAAGGCAGGGACAGAGCTAGCGAGATACAGAAAAGGCTGAGTTCCTCCTCACTCTTTCCTGTGTTTGTCTCCAGCTTCAGCCTTTCCCAATAGCTAGGGCTCTTAAAGGAACAGCTGCTGAGGGAAGGCAGGGACACATAGACAGAGAGATTTGTTGCAATCTACATGTGAAAATCATTTGCGCATTTGCTCGCTTTTGCAGGATGCACACACTTTAATCATTATCGGGATGGAGGCACATTTGGTCCCATCATGTGAAAACCATTCATGCATTTGTGCGCAAGTGTGGGTTAATCTCAGATTCTGCACAGAATAACAGCGCTTTGTGTGTGAAAATCATTTGCTCAATTGTGAGTTAATAACGGGTTCTTACCATTTTAAACTTCCAATTTTTCCCTGTGTGATAAAGTCCCTAGTTTCTGTTTACTACTACATTAGCATTAGTAGAATTTCCCTGTTCAGAAGTAGGCAGTTAGTGAATGTCAGTTATAAATGAGCAGCTATGGAAAGGTTTAATACCTTCACACTTTATTCGTAATGTATATCACTATGGGAAACAGGAATAGATAGATCTTTAACCTCATCCAACAACTTTTCAAATGTTCTGAAATATTTAATATTGGTGGACTGAATCCTACTGTTAATCTTGCCTAGACTGTACCATTGAATTAATGGGATTTACCTACCATATGTGTTGACTCATAATTTAACAATTGATTTGGTGAGTTTACTTTAGTTGGGACTGGCCAATAGAGTTCAAACTGGGTTGCTAGGGTTGGTGTCACCCGGTGCGGTCACTCATGGGGGGGGGGGCTTCCAGTGCATGACTTCCAGTGCTCAATTTCCGGAGCACACGTGTTCACAGTCAGATATGCTGCACATGCCCCCAGGGAGCATACACTGGGCCCCAGGGAGGGCTGGACATGCCCCGTGCACTCCCAGGGAGCAGCCACATACCTGGGGAAGGTCCAGGGAAAAGCCACCGGGGGCTGGGGAGGGCCAGGGACCAACCAGGTATCACCATCCTCTTCTGGAGTGTCACCCCCCCTTCTGGGGTGTCATCCAGTATGGCCCACCCCCCCACCCCCCGTGACACTACTGTTTGCTGGTAACCCTGTAACCCTCTGATGTTGACTAGAGAGCACATAGAAGCATGAACTCTGGTAAAAGTCTGGCACACAATGTTCATGTTGCCCTTGATATGTAAATTCTGTTATCCCAGAGAAGTACAAAGAGAAAGAATGAAGTTTGAGCTATATCTTTTTATATGTCTAGGTCACAATAAGACAAGAGTTTTCAGTTCCCTCCTTTGGGCAATGCAAACCAGTTACCTGGTTTTCACATTCCCTTCTATAGACTGGTAGATCATTGGTGAGATAATAGTTTTTCATTTGGTGACAACTGTAACAATTCAAAGCACAATCCTGTGGTGCCCGTACTCAGTTAAATGGGATGTACTCCCCGTATGTATGTATGTATGTATGTAAAGGATTTGCAGCCTCGGATAATGTTTTATAGAGTTGTCACTTGAATAATAATGTGCCCTTGGACTACAGAGAATTTTTTATCTTGGGCTGCACTGAACATAGTCACTGTGTCCAAAAACAACATCTAAAATCTACAAACCAGTGATACTTTTATGAAGCCAACCAAAAATGCAAAAAATACAAGCTTTCGAAGGTCCACTGGCTTCTTTGTCAGGCAAAGATGCTAAAAATCTTACAGGAGAAGTTAAAAGAGAAACAAAAATTGACAGAGTCACAGGCCTACATTTTGTGAAGATGTTGTTTTTGTTGTTGTCAGTTAAGATAGTCTGGAGGGATATCAATGCAGGCAGTGGCACCTTCTCTCTTTGGCCATGAGGGCATTAGGAGACAGAGTTGAAAAATCCATGCAATAAAATTTCAACTCCATTTGTAACAGAATAAGTAACTTCCCTTGAGATCCAGGCTGCTTCTGTTCTGGTTGAGGCTACCCACCCCATTCTTAGGCAGAGAATATTGAATTTCTCAAGAAGCCTCTGTATTGTTGCATCTGGAAAAAACCTTTTAGGTGCTTTATAGGTAAAGTGTTGTTGTTTTTTGGATAGATATATGACAACATAGATATCTGAGAACAAATAGTATGAGTCAATGTTGGTAGTATTATGGAGAGGAACACCACATAGCAATTTCACAGGCTGTGATAAAAAGGGACTATTCTTATTTAGTGATTTTATTATTATTTTTAAAATAATTATATTCTGCCTTGTATCTGAGGATACAGGGTGATATTCAGTAAAATGCTACACTGTTATATATAACTCAGTTCACAATATTGGTGGTCATTTGTAATTGACTTCAGAAGTGCATATGATGTTAGAAATGTATATTTTGTTTTCTAATATAGTTCCTTAATTTTTATATTTTATATTTCCAGAGTCTTCGCTTCAGTGATTTTTGCATCTATGAATGTTGGCCAGACTAATTCGATTGCACCCGATTTTAGCAAATCCAAAGTCTCTGCCCAAAGAATCTTTCAGCTTTTGGATCGGAAGCCACTAATTGACAGCTATAGTGAAGAGGGTGAAAAGCTGGTAAGGACTTGCAAGACAATACTTATTCCTTTTAGTTCATTAAATCAAATGTTATGCCTCTCTCATAGAGTTAGAATAGATAGGCAGAGTTAGGCAGCAGTACATACTCTCACCCTCAGTGGAAGGCAGTGATAAACCTCCTCTGAACAAATCTTACCAAGGAAACCCCATGATAGATTTGCCTTAGGGTCACCATAAGAAACAACTTGAAGGCACACAACACACACAAAATATTTGCTTATTTTGGTCTCTTCAGCTTTTGGTTTGAATCACAGGCAACTTTTACAATTGATGGAAGATACCTATCACTTTGGATGCTAAAACTTTCTTCATGTTGTCAATCAGTTGTAATTGCATTTCAGCAACCTCTGCCAATTGACTGCTAAAGACACTAGTTTGGTTGAATATAACCTGTATTTCACCTTCCAGATTTGGTGAAAATCCAATGAAAAATTAATTGGATTTTTTAGGAAACAAATTATTGACAAAATTTGTCTCTCAAAGCTGCTTCCCAAGTGAATTACCTGTATTCTATATACCCAAGGTTTAAGTCAGACTATTTGAAATGTATTTTTCAAATTGGTAGAAAACTGCCCAGCTGTTTTTGGGTGATGCAACAAACCAAATCAAGAAAGTAAATGCCATATATATTGTATTAGAAGAATAGTCATTAAAAATGGGGAGGGGGAATATACATTCTTCTTGTCTTCAGCAAATTTTAAATAATATGACATTGATGCTATAAAAATCAACAGAGAATAATTGTTTTGACATGTCTCCCACATTTTGTTGTGATATAACCTGGAATTGATGTGGATTGATTTGGCATTTTTTTTTTTTTTTGATGTTCACAAGATACTCAACACTGTGAATGTGTGAAATAGTTTTATTGTGGGACAAAAATTAAATAAACAAAAGCATAGCAGAATTGGTGGATTGTGTAAGTACTCATCTCCTTGAGTATGGAGTGGAAACATCTCTGGCAACCTTAACATCAATGTCCTCCTAGGCAGTCTCTATCAACTTTGCATGTCTGGATGCTGTAATATTTGCTGTTTCTTCTTGACAAAATTGCTCCAGTTCTGTCATATTGGATGAAATCTCTTGCCACAGAATCAGATTGAGATCTGGAATTTGGCTGGGCCATCTAAGATAAAAGTTGCAGGATTACTTTGGATGTGTGTTTAGAGTTACTGTCTTCCAGGAAGGTGAACCTCTACCCATGTCCCAAATCTCTTGCAGTCCTAACAGAGTTTCTTCCAAAATTGCCATGATTTTGACCCCCTCCATTTTACCTTCATTCCAGGCCAGTTTCATAGTCTATGTTGTAGTAAAGTCATGCCTTACTTTTTGGGGATATATGGTACATTTGAAACATATTTTTGTTTCATTTAGTGGTATGAGTAAATTGCCTCTCTTAACTGGAGAGACAGTTTGCAAAATGATTCTTGCTTAACTAGTCAAAGCTTATTTATTTATTCACATATTTTTAACATTAAATTATTGAGAAATAAGGATTTAAACCTATAAACACTTTTTAGAATGAAGAACTGTGTAAAAATGAGAATGCTGACTAATTATTTCTGTTCCTTGTTTTCTTGCCTTTGTGGTAGTCATAATGAGTTGTATCGAGAGTGTAAGGCCAGTCACACAACTGATTTTTCCTCCATTTATCTTCCTCCTCCTCTGCTCCCTAGATCCTTTCTGGGAAGGAAGGGAACCCCCCCCAAAAAAAAATAAACAACAATGCAGGCTTTCTTACAAGGCTCTGCAAGGTGGTGGCACAAAAGTTCTGGCACTCCACTCGCTCAAAGTGTTCCTACTCAATTTGGGGTGGGTTTCCCCACTTCTCACTGCATTCCATACAGTTCGGAAGTCCCAACTCTTTGGAGAGGATTTTGCTATTGCTGGAGTGAGGAATGGAGAAGACACAACCTACTATCTTTTGTTTAATATCTGATGAAGAGACAGGTGTCTTGTTTTCCCAGATTACTATTTTTGTTTCCTAAAAAATACAAAAACTATGTATTTCTATGTTCCTTCTCTCCCTTCAACAGGAGAAATTTGAAGGCAATGTTGAATTCAAGGACGTACATTTTGTATACCCAACCAGACAAGAAGTTCAGGTTTTGCAAGGGCTCAATATAAAGGTTAACAAAGGGCAGACTCTAGCCTTGGTGGGGAGCAGTGGCTGTGGCAAAAGCACCTCCATTCAGCTCCTAGAGAGATTCTATGACCCAGGATCAGGACAAGTGGTGAGTCAGTGACTGTGCTTATACTTTGGTCTGGAACAAACTGTACAACAAAAATGTCTCTTCAATAAAACATTCTTGTACCAGCTGCAATGCATACAGTTGCATTTATGAATTGCTCGTTTCTTTTGAATGTCTCAACTCACTCCCAAGAGGAGCAAGATTGTAGAAACTCACAATGGAATGGTAGCAGTCCATACAAGCAAGTATTTTCATGTGTTATGACTACGGGGAAGATAACATACAAGGTCCACTCAGCCTTCCATCCTTTCATAGGTTGGTAAAATGAGTACTCAGCTTGTTGGGGGCAATTGGCTTACACAATGTAAACCACTTAGGGCAGGGGTAGGCAACCTTTCCCCTTTAAGGGCCGAGGGACTTCAGCTCCCAGAATCCCAGGAGCTATTGGTCAACATGGGACTATTGGCCAACATAGCTGAAGTCCCTCGGCCCTTAAAGGGGAAAGCTTGCCTACCCCTGACTTAGGGAGTGCTAGTTCATTGATAAGCAGTATAGAAATGTACTTGCTATTGCTATTGCTTTTTAGTAGCATCCTACTGAGGTAGTTGGTGGCTCCCATATCAGTGAAGTAGTGAACCCACCAGGTTTTAGACCATATTTTAACAGAGCTATCCAAAGTGCTATCCCCAACATAGGTTCAGCACATCAAATGCTTCCTTTTGATTTGAACTAAAATCCAGAGCCCACTGAATACAATATAACCCATGTATCAATGAGGGAATATGTTCCTAGATTTACCAGAGATAGCAAAAATTGCAGATAATGATGAATTCTATATGTCCAGCGACCATAGAGTCATGCTGGAGGACCTCCAGATGCTTCGAAAGACTCTTTTTTCTGGACATGGGTAAATGAAACCACAGTTACCAGTCCTGTGGATATAGGGGTCCTGTTGTATGGGTAACTAATGTACTGACATGGGAGCCATCAGCTGCCACCACTGCTTCCTGGTAACATAGGTTACATATGCACTGTAGAAATAATCCACTTTAATTGCCATGGTTCAATGCTATGGAATCTAGGAATTTTAGTTTTTGTGAGATATTTAGCCTTTTCTGTCAGAGAAGTCTACTACCACAACAAACAATTAATTAATCAATTAGTAATTAGTATCTGCTAATACTAGTGTATTGTGAAGTGGGGAAGCTGGGCAAGCTTGAATAGAGGGAACCAAATGCAGCTCATTGAATCAAGGGGTGGGGAAATAGAACCTATAAGTTTGTTTGTAAAGAGTTAGTTAGGGCCGGTTAGAAAGAGAATTAATTTTGTTAGGATATGAGGATCCGATATCTAAATAGATATTCAGATATATATATATATATATATATATATGCCTAATAACAGAAATACACAAAATTTCAATGCTGCATATTTTAAGCAGTGCATTAAAATGAATACAGACGCATTTGTTACTAGTAAATTGTCCATTAAAAATCAATTTTTAATCAATGTCCATTAAAATCAGGTTTTTTGGACTTTCAAAATCATATCTGCAGAATCTCATTTCAAATTTTGCAATGAGGATTTCTAAACTTCTCTTCCTATTTGCAGCTTGCAGATGGAATGGATACCAAATCTCTGCATATTCAGTGGCTAAGATCCCAACTGGGGCTTGTACAGCAGGAACCTATTCTCTTTGACTGCAGTATTGCAGAGAATATCCAGTATGGTGACAACAGCAGAGTGGTCAGCCAGGAAGAAGTTGAAGAAGCAGCTAAAGCAGCTAACATTCATGACTTTATACAAAGCCTCCCAGAGGTTAGTTGTATATCACTTTCTTTCTCAACAAAAATATTTCTCTCACTTTGCATGGATCATCTTCGTTGAACAACAAAATACAAAAGGAGCACTAACAAAACACAAAAGGAGCACTACTGTAAATCTGTGTCTTGCTGACATTCTTTTGAAAACAGCTGGGTCACAATCTAACAAAAGATGTGTCCGAACCCCATTTCAGGCCTGCAGCCAAATCCTTAGCATATTGACTTGGAAGGCTTGGTCTCCCTGCAACCTAAATATGCTTGGAATTCCAGCCTTAAATATCTAAGCCTGCATTCCTATAGACACCTATCTCACAGGAAGTCCTTTTGTACAAGGGAATTGACATCTCAGAATTTGGTTGCATATCAAGTTGATTTGGGTAGGATACAGGTATGTCTACATTTTTGGCTTATTTGAGCAGTACGGTGAAACAAACTCTGTGGCCTTCTGAAATGAAAATTCATTGCTTTTATTGAATGGTGAAATTTCTCTTTTATAATTTGGAGCTAAAGGAACTGAAGAATGAAAGATCTCCTTGTGTGGCTTTTCCTTTTTTTAAAAAAAGTCTAATACATCATCTCAAAAACTAATAAAATCTTTACATAGCAACAACAACAAAAAGCCATGCGCTTACCTCTAAGGCTTTAGCTCTGGGTCCTGTCCCAAGAGAAAGATAGGATAGCAATTAAGTAATTCCAATTGTTAGTCCCAGTTAGGATCAATGGTATTAGTATTTGGCACCAGTGTGGTATATTGGTTTGACTATTGGACTATGATTCTGGGATACCAAGTTTGAATTCCTGTGCAGCCTTGGAAACCCACTAGGTAACCATGGGCAAATCACACAATCTTATCATTTAGAGAGAGGTAATGCTAAACCCCTTCTGAACAAATCTGAGCAGCAGGGAGAGGAGAAGAAGAGGTGGAGTCTTGCTCCTCCCAGTAGACTAAGGCAAAAGGAAACTACTGCAATTTCTCCTAGCTTGTGTGTTCTTCATCATTAATAACTTTTGCCTTCTTACCCACACTTGGATGTTGCTTGGCTACCCATGTCTCAGTTTTCATCTATAAAATATTGGAGGATATGTTGCATCCATTTTCAATTTCTCATTAAAGGGAAAAGGGGGAAGGGAAGGGAAGGGAAGGGAAGGGAAGGGAAGGGAAGGGAAGGGAAGGGAAGGGAAGGGAAGGGAAGGGAAGGGAAGGGAAGGGAAGGGAAGGGAAGGGAAGGGAAGGGAAGGGAAGGGAAGGGAAGGGAGATGTTTCCACTAGGCATGTGTAATCATCTAGATTGCCCTGTTTCTCTGAAGTTGGGTCAAAGGCATTTTATCTGCCAGGCCTAAAACCATATATTTGATTGCAGACTTCTCTAGATCCAGAAAACAAACTATTAAACTCACCTCCTTTTGAAAAAGGTTACAAAAAATATCCTGAATTGGAATGGACCAGGATATTGTGCTATATTATAAAACATTTTAAATTTAATTTAAATCTATTACATTGTTATCTTTTCATTTATTTCTAAGTGTACAGCACTTTAAATATTGCCTTGTGACTTGGTAATTTTTCACAACACGTAACAGCCTGTGGTCTGTCTTTTTTTAACACAAAACTACAGAAATACAATACTCGAGTAGGTGATAAAGGAGCCCAGCTTTCAGGAGGACAGAAACAAAGAATAGCTATTGCCCGTGCCCTTGTCCGAAAACCAGCAATTCTTCTTTTGGATGAAGCTACGTCAGCTCTTGACACAGAAAGTGAAAAGGTTTGTAAACCTTTACCTTTCATCTATAATAAATAGTTCAATAGTTAAAATTTATCTAAAGAGCTTGTATGCTGTCATTGTAAAGATGCTTCTCTTTTGTTTTTGCCTGCAGGTTGTCCAGAAGGCCTTGGATGAAGCTAGAAAAGGTCGAACCTGCATTGTTATTGCCCATAGATTGTCAACCATCCAGAACTCAGACATCATAGCAGTCATCCAGAATGGCAAAGTAATAGAACAAGGAACTCATAGCCAACTGCTGGCCCTAGAAGGATTCTATCATGCACTTGTCAATACACAAGTATCTCATTAGCCTAGACTGTAAGATTAAGTCTATTTATACACCAGAAATAGAAGATATGACAATGTTGGTACAGTGATGCAAGATGCAAGAAACCATATGCCTGTCCTGGATGGCCAAAGGAGTTTAGGGCTTGTTTATTTTCCATGCCATATGGCAAATGACTTTTAAAACTGAGAGGACTATGATATGGCAGGAAGGAGGGGATCATTTGTTGAAAAAGAGTTTTTAAAAAAACAAACAAACAACTCCATTAGGTATATCCAAAGCCTTGAGCACACCAACTCCCCCCCCCTCCCGGCTTGTCATTGAGGCTGGCTGTGCCATGTTTTCATAACCATCATGTGATGTTCAGGCTTGTACAGGTGTAACATATTTATGTGTTTATGAGGAATGAGGTCTTTATTTATATCTTGCTTTGTTACAGCATATATTTGTATAATGATTTTGATTTTGTAGTAGTAATAAAAATATTTGAAAAGCTAGTTAATTTGATTGATAATTTTGGAGAAAACCTGAAAGCCCCCAGACCCGCTTTCCACCCACTTTAGTACTCTGTTGCTGATATTCTACACTGGCTACTTAGTTATGTAAGTGTAAGTAAGTAACACTACCTGACCTACATCAAACCTACTTTAACAGCCAACAGCCAGATCAAACCGAGGAGGTTGATTCAGCTGCCAACTCATAGATTATGATGCTTCCAGTCTCCTCCTGCCAGCAGTTGGGGCTACAACAAGCACCTGTTTCTGATTGTTACAGCAGCAATCACTGGAGGAAGGTGATCGGGAACATGATCAGCAGATGGGGGATGGGAGGGTGGGATTATGGGAAGAGGGAATGTTTTAACTTGTTTATTTTAAATGTTGTACCCCGCCCCGATTGCCACACAGAGGGGCGGGCTATAAATAAAAATTTATTATTATTATTATTATTATTATTATTATTATTATTATTATTATTATATAAGTCTCCTTCACCCAATCTGACTTCTGGATGTTAAGGTGGGCAACACTTAAGTAGTGTTCTTATTGAATATGGAGCAGGTAGTTGTTGTTAACTGCCCAAACTTGACCTCGACTGATGGCAACCCTGTGAATGAGACATCTTCAAGACCCCCTATTTTCTGCCTCCCTAGGTCCTGCAGGCTCAAGCCCATGGCCTCCCTGATTGAGTCTAGCCACCTGACATGTAGAATTCTTATCTCTCTGCTGCCTTCCACTTTTCCTAGTATCATTGCCTTTTTCAATGAGTCATTTCTTCTCATGATGGGGCCAAAGTACGAGAGCCTCAGTTTAATCAGGCAGAGTTCAGGCTTGATCTGACCCATTTGTTTGTATTTTTGGCCATCCATGTTATCCTCAGCACTCTTCTCTAACACCACATCCTAAATTAGATTATTTTCTTTCTATCCACTTTCTTCACTGTCCAGCTCTCACATCTGTACATGGTAATGAGGAATACAATGGTTTGGACGATCCTAATTTTAGTATTCAGTATTATGTCCTTACACTTTACACTTTAGGATCTTTTCTAGTTCTTTCATAGCTGTGCTTCCCAGTACTAGTCTTCTGATTTCTTGGATGCAATTTCTACTCTGATCAATGTTTGATCCAAGGTATGGGAATGTTTGACTATTTCTGTTCTACTCTTATCTAAGATGAATTCATGTAGTTCTTCCATGGTCAGTATTTTTGTTTTCTTAATATTCAGCATTAAGCCTACTTTAGCACTCTCTTCTTTGACTTTCTTTAGTAATTGTTCCAAGGTCTTTGTTGTTTTCTGCTAGTAGTGTGGTGTCATCCGCGTGTCTTAGGTAGTTATCGTTTCTTCCTCTGATCTTCATTCATCCTGCCTCTGAGTCTAAGCCTGCTCTGTGTATGATATTTCTGCATACTTGTTGAACAAATATGGTTATAGAATGCATCCTTGCCTGACCTCTTTGCCAATTGGGAACCATTCTTTTTCTCTGTATTCAGTTCTAACTGCAGCCACTTGTCCTGAGTACAGCTTACTCATCAAGACAATCAGATGTAGTGGCACTACCATTCCTCTGAAAACTTTTAATGATCTATGCCAGGGGTAGGCAACCTTTTTGAGCCAGGGGCCGGGTTGCTGTCCCTCAGACAATTGGGGGGCCGAAGAACCATAAATAAACAAACAAACAAACAAATAAATAAATAAATATTTTTTAAAAATTAAAAAACATTAAAAATTAAAAAAAATGTATGCACACTCAGCCCCAGAAAAGCCATGACAAAACCCCTGTGGAGATTTTGCCAAGAAAAACCCAAGAACAAGTAATAACAACAATAATCAATATCATCATGGCGGGGGGTGGTGGCAGCGGCAGCAGGATCAGCCTGGGGCCGGTCCAAAGGCCTCGGGGGCAGCATCCAGCCCCTGGGCCTTAGGTTGCCTACCCCTGATCTATGCAGTCAAATGCTTTGCTATAGCCAATAAAGCACATGAAGATTTTCTTCAGGAATTCCTTTGTGCACTCCATTATCCACCACATGTTTGCAATGTGATCTCAAGTGCTTCTTCCTTTCCTGAATCCAGCTTGCACTGCTGGGATTTCTTGCTCCATTTATGGTAGAAGTCTTTGCTGCAGAATTTTGAGCGTGACTGTGTTTGTGTGGGAAATTAGTGCAATCGTCCTCTAATTACTGCAATCTTTTGTGTCTCTTTTTGTGGATAGGAATGTATTTTGATTTCTTCCAGTCTACAGGCCCACTGTTTTCTTTTGCATATTTGTTGACAGATTTTAGTTAGAACTGAACTTGATTCTATCATTGGATTGTAGCAGATACAGATCCATAACTTGTGTTTCTGAATCCATAACTTCAGTACTGAATGCCAACCAAGAGGTTTAACATATATGGCAAGGATCTTCTTCTTAAGAATTCAGCACAGCATAGATAGGTCTTAGTCTTGTATCTTTTATGCAAGATTTGTATAGTTTTAGGGACTGGAATCCTGATGAGATCCTTATCCCAGCTTCTATCTGAAAATGTCTTCCCCTTTGGAAAAATCTAGTGCTGATTAGAGGGGCCCCAAACACCTTAAAGACACTGGATCCCATCTGATCTTGGAAGCTAAGCAGGGTCAACTCTGGTTAGTACTTGGATAGGAGGCCACCAAGGAATACCAGGTACTGTAGACTGTATTTCAGAAGAAGGAACTGGCCAAACCATCTCTTGAGAATTCCTTGCCTAAGAAAACCCTATGAAATTAATGGGGTCACCATAACTCAACAAGTGACTTGAAGGTTTGCATACAAACATACACACTCACATTCACACTCACACACTGCTGATTTAGCTATGGTCATATAGGTGTGCATGTATGTATTTTTGGAAAAAACTTTGCTTAATTCAAGCTGGTTTGGAAATCTGCAACATTTTAAATCTCCTGCTTCCCTTTCCTTTTGTGGTGTACTGTATTATGTTTTCAAAAATGTTTTCAACAATGGAAGATCAAGATATATTGCTGGAATACTGAGAAAGAAAGGGAAATGCAAGGAACCGAAGACAACACTGCTGGTGTCAGTGCCACAGAAGCATTGACTTTTCCTCAACCCTTCCCTTTATGTTTGAAGGAGTTAATACTGTGAACACTTCTTCATTTATTGATTTAGTATCCCACCTTTTCTGACAAAAGCAACTTAGAAAAAATAAAATAAAAAGCAAACACAGGTAAAAGCATAAAAAGGTACTGTTAAAGTGTAATTATATCATCAAACAGAAAACAATTTAAAACATATCAGTTTAAAAAGAAAAAAACCCAGCATACCACATTATTAACATCACTTGTTCCTTAAAAACAGTTCTCAAAAGTTTATCAGAATTATTTTTTAAAAAAACAATGTTCAGCTATTTTTGGTCCTAGAAAAATTGTGGTATTCAATACTGCTCAGGCAGTTTGGTCTGATCTGCTGGAAACTATTACCTTATAGTTTTGCAACCTTCAGATTGTCACAGACTCCTCTTTTTTTGGAACTCACAGGATTTCATTAATTGAAAAGAAAATGTATATTTCCACAGCATCTTCCAAATAAAACAACACTGTTGCCAAGATTTTGGGGGAGGCTACTTCCATAACTCATTTTGTGCATAATGCCTCCTGACTCAGATGCAGTAATCCTGGGGCTAATGTCAGTTCATCAGATTCATTGGGAACAAGCAAGTGAACTGGTTTTACAAGTCTTTTCCAGCACAATCTTATGCATATATACTTAGAGGCTACTTCCATTGTGTTCAGTGATACTTCTTCCTGGGTTAGTGATATAGATTGCGTCCTCAGTGGTTTGACTAGGTCTTTGTTGAAACTAAAGTAAAGGACATGGTCTGCAAAATCAAAGACAACCAGTATGACTTCTCTTAGCATGGGGTGAGCAAAGTGCAAACCTCCAAATGTTGGACTGTAATTCACATTGGCCAATGGTGAAGAATACTGGGAATTGCAGTCCAACAACAGTGGTGGGCCACACCTCCTTCTAGTACTTTCCCTTCCACGGGAGGCTAGCCTGGCCCCCTCTCTGGTCTCCTTTCTCCAGCAGTTAAAGACCTTTTTATTTGAACAAGCATTTGATAATCAGTTGATTGTTCAGAAGGATATTTTTATGGTGGGAGTAAAATTATCTTTATTGTAATATATCCAAATGTTTCTATACTTTTTAAATTAATGCTGTTTTAATATGATACCTTGTTTTGTGGTGTTTTACGTTAGTTAGTTTTAACTTTTTTATCAAAGTTTTATCTCTACCTTACTTTTAACTTTGTTGTAAGCTGACTTGCACACCATGTTGTAGAAAAGGCAGGATGTAAATTAAATGGATAAATATAAATAAAACAAATTCATTGGTTATTCAACTTGGAAGGCAGTATGACTGAAGGGCATCCCACTTAAGGTTTTCTGTTCTTTTGCCTGCCAATAGATGTTGGTAATATGAAAAGGGAAGAGGATCCTGTTAGGTGCTGGTCACTTCAGTAGGCATTCAATCTCTAAGCAGAGATCTAGAATTCACTACCAATTGTTGACTCACGGACTCATCCAGCATGCAATGAAAGTCAAAAACATTTTCAGTACTTGCAACTTCTTAGGCCCTTGAGAATTGACAGCTTACTTCTTAGAATAATGTGCTACACTGTTATTTTGGGTCATTTGAATTAGTATCTTTTGAATTCTCCTTAAATTGCTTGATAGTTTTAATTGTATTTTATTTTGCAAGTTGAATTTAATTTTAGCTTTTAATATGTCTTTACAGAGAGTTGCTTTTATTTGTAATTGTTTTAACTCTGTAACTTGGCTTGGAACCTAGTATTGAGAAAAGGGGGGGATTGATAATGAGAAAGGGTAAAATTTCTCCTGCCATTGGTTTGTGTGACACTAATGCACTTGATTTGAATCCCAAAGTCTGTTTTATTTACTAGACATCAACCTTCCCCGATCTGGTAACTTCTGGATGTGCTGAAGAGAAATACTCCAGAATCCTCAAGCCAACCTTGCTGAAAGTTGTGGGCTCATACATCTGGAGTGCAGCAGGATGGGAAGGCTACCATTAATTCAGTACACAGCAGCAATGGACATGAAACCCAAGAATGAATTGGCCAGTTTTATGATGCAAGAGCATCTGTAGCAACATCTGTAATGTAATTTATTTTTAATGCTTGGTAAAAGGGCTTAACTTGGAATACTCAGAGTTCCATAAAGAGACTCGTATTTCAATTTTCATCTAAACCTTGGTTCACACCACTTTTGAGACCTGAACTGGTTTTTCTGCATGTCTCTGCCAGTCCTTGAAATTGTATTTCCCCTCAATTTTTTTTCAGTTGTAACGATGTATTTGCTAGGTTTTTCACTTACATGGTATGAAGACAGATTTATTTGCCTTTTCAGTATTCAGTCCTCTAAAAAACCAAGATGGCTTATAATATAAAACAGTATTAGCTATTTCAAATGATCATAAAACAGTGTCAGGATCATGGGTCTGCCGTAAGTAAGTGCTATGCCTAAGCATATATGTGGTAATGGGGGATGATGGGGTCTGTGTATCATCACTGCTGGGGATAATGAGCAGATGTCTGGGAGAGGAATTATAAACTGGAAGTTACCAAGGTTGCTCTTATGGAAAGCTGAAGCTTGGAAGGGGGGAAGACAGAATGTTCTGAATTGCTGACAAATATGGAAAGGCTTTTTTGTAACTGGTGAGATGTTAAGTATACCTTGTAACTGGAAAAACCCTTCAGTCCTGACAACCATTATGGACTGTGATCAACTCTGCTCAATAAAGTTTTCTTGGATCTGCCCAAGGCTTGTGTTCATGGCGTTGAGGTAGCCCGTATATTACAAACAGAACTACCAATCCATCTTCATGAAAAGCACACCCACCTGCAGTTCTTGGATGTAAAGAAACGTCTGGTGAAAGAAAAAGTATTTCCCATCCTGATGCTCCTAGTCTAGTGAATTGAACTTGATGAATGTCATTAGGGCAAAAGTTTCATAAAGTAGCTGGCAACCACCTCAAAGCCCAGTTTCTGGTACCCACCAGTCTTCAGTTCTCCTGCTGTTAACACATCTCACTGAGTCTGGATTATTGACCTTAACTGATGTGGAAGAAAGGTCACATAAGAACAAGTGCATGCTGAATTTTAAAATAATTTATTAGACTTCCCTATGAATTGGTATAAGTACAAACAGATTTTTTCCCTAAAATATTAGCCAACTCACTGTAGGAAGCTTTTTAGAGGAGAGAATGGGTTAAAAATGGGAGATGGTTACTTGATTGTGATCTGTTGTATCTTAAGACAGCTGGAAGTTTAAATCAAAAGACATTATTCCTCTGCAAGGAAAAGATCTTAATTGGTTTGCTCATATGTAACTTAAGGAGAGATTTAATCAAAACAAGAAAAATGCAGCCATAGAGGCTAGAAAAATGAGTTTTATTTAGAGTTCTCTAAAGATGATGACTATGTAATTTTAAAAAGTGTATAAATGGTTTCTGAAACTAGAGACAGATGATGAGCCTATTCAAGAGTATATGATAAGGTGGGCCCAAAGTTTTGGGAATATTGATTATATGGATGTATTGGGGAAATGTGATCTAAAGGTCTAAATTTTACATTTTTGCAGTGATTTAAAAGAAAGCCTGTATAAGGTGATCTATAGATGGTTTGTTGCTGTTAACTGCCCTCGAGTCACTTTCGACCCATGGCGACCCTGTGGATGAGACATCTCCAAGACTCCCTGTTCTCCATTGTTCTGCTTAGGTCCTGCAAACTCATACCTGTGACCTATCTAATAGAGTCCATCCATCCATCCATGCAGCCTTCCTTTCTTTCTGCTTCCCTCCACCTTTCCCAACATTATTGTTTTTTTCCAGTGATGCGTACCTTCTCAGGATGTGTCTGTACGGCAGCCTCTTTTTGTCAGATTTGGCTTCCAGGAGCCGTTTGTTTGTTTGTTTGTTTGTTTGTTTGTTTGTTTGTTTGTTTGTTTGTTTGTTTTTGGCCGTCTTCAGCACTTTTTTCCAGCACTGCATCTCAAATCAATCAATTTTCTTCCTCCTTTTTTGTTAACTGTCCAGCTCTCACATCCATACATGGTAAAAGGGAAAACAATGGCTTGTACAATTCTAACTTTTGTAGTCAGTTGTATATCTTTGCATTTTAGAATCTTTTTTAGTTCTTTCATAGCCACCTTCCCCATTCTTAATCTTCTGATTTCCTGACTGCAGTCCCTGTTTCTATCATTGTTTGATCCCAGGTGGTATCTAACTCCAAATGAACTGTTAAAATGTCCCGAAATGTTCAAAGCTTGGTGCAGTGAGATGGCTAATATTATTTTAGGAGCTCACAGCTCCTACATGTTCCTTAAAATAGGGAATATGTAGCGATTGTAATACCAAACAGTTACAAATGCAAAACTTTTAGGTCTTGCAAAAAGGAAGTCTATCCAGCTGCCAATTGAGGGTGAGAAAGATGGTGCAGCTGCAATAATCGGAAGTAGGACCACTCTACTTGTTGCAATTCCTAGTCACAGCCTTGCTCTGTGGTGGGAGGAGACTGGAAACATCTATAGATGAACAGACTTTCTTCACCTGATGCAGCTGCTGGATATTAAGTTAGGACTGGGGGTTCAGGTCAGGGAACATTACATAGTTGCATGCTGCTCCAGAGACTAGGACCCAAAACAATGGATGCAAGCTGCAAGAAAAGAGATTCCACCTCAACATTAGGAGGAACTTCCTTACAGTAAGGGCGGTTCGAGAGTGGAACACACTCCCTCGGAGAGTAGTGGAGTCTCTTTCCTTGGAGGTCTTTAAGCAGAGGCTGGATGGCCATCTGTCAGGGATGCTTTTATTGGGAGTTCCTGCATGTCTGGGGGTTGGACTGGATGGCCCTTGTGGTCTCTTCCAACTCTATGATTCTATGATTCTATGATTCTATATAATTAAGTAGCCAATGTAGAATATCAGTATATTTTATTTTTCCCAAGTTTCTAAAGATCTGCTTTAGTATTCTGTATTATATTTCAGCTTTCTGTACTGTTGTGTTTTCATTCTTTACTGGTCACTTTATTGTTAGTTTCAGGCCAATGTCTTCAGTGGTGGTTTTATTATTTGTATTTTATATTTCTCATAGGCTGTATTTTGAATATCTGAAACAGTCCAAAGAACTCTAGTTAGAATTGTATCAAAGTGTAGTAAATAATGTGGAGCAGTCTACAGATACAGAATATCACTATAGAACATAAACAGTTACTCAGATCCTTCAACATGTGCAACCATCAATTTTAGCTACTTGAAATGTTTTGTGTCAACGTAGACATCACAGATTTAATACAAAAGCAATCTGATGTAAATATCACTGGAGGTATTTGACTGAGGTCAATATGCACAATATATCACTCCACATGTTCAACTTGTATGCAGAAAACACCATATACAAAGCAGGTTTAAACTCAGAGGAAAGAGAAGATCCAAGGAAGGAATACAGTCTGCCTGTCAGAGTATAGATGGGCTATGCAGTCAAAGGTGAAATGTAAAGATGTGTGTGTCTGTATTTTTTCCATATGAGAACAGCTTCTAGGCAGAGCACAAACAACTCAGTCCAGATGGCTAGAAAGACTAAACAATAGAGAAACCACTAGGTGGGAAAGCATCCTTGTTTACATAAGGAAAAATAATAAAAAGTTGTTATGGGAAAGTAGATCACATGGTGGAAGATGAACAAGAGGTTGGGTTAGCATACATCACATACAAATCATCCAATCAACCTGAAGGTTAACACCCAAAAGGTGGAGAGGGGCTGGGCTGAGAAACTTTGTGTTAGACATTGATATTATTGTTACTTGCTTCCTTTGGATCGCACTTCTTCTTCTCTTTACTTCACAATGGATCTATAATAAGTTTATACTGCTTCACAATGTAGCCTTAAGATCTACAAACATGGATCTGTAGTTTTGTTCTTGTTTAGCCACATCTGCAAGATGTGATCCTGTAGTGGACTGTGTTTTTACTTTGCATGTTGTTATTATTCTTTCAACAATAAAACTCAACTTTTAGAAGCTTGGTTTTTTGCTCCCTGATTCTGCTGGATTTACAAATTCACTACTTCACCAATAACGAACACTGCCCACCTCAACCATGGGCTTGGCATCCTAGGATGGCCTTGCCCCATTGTCTCTAATGGCAGCACATGCACACAAAGCATGCCCCAATTTAAAACCACAGGACTCGAAATCCCACAGTTTTTGGCATCCGTTGGGGTGGGGTGGGGGTCTGGAACAGAACCCCTGTGGATATCTAAGATATGCAGATTATACTATACTACTAGCAGAAAACAATGAAGACTTGGAACAATTACTAAAGAATGTCAAAAGTAGAAAATGCTAAGGCAGGTTTAATATTGAACATTAAGGAAAAAATAATGACTACGGAAAAATTACATAAATTCAATTTAGATAATGAAGAAACAGAAACAGTGAAAGGGTTCCCCTACCTTGGATTAATCACTGATCAGAAAGGAGCTTGTCATTAAACAAAAAATCAGAAGACAGAATGGGAAGGGTGCTATGAAGACAAGACTCTAAACTAGACAAGATTCTAAACTGCAAAGACATAAAACTGAGCACAAATGTTAGGTTAGTCCAAGCCATTGTATTCCCCACCACCATGTATAGATGTGAGAGCGAGACAGTGAAGAAGGCTGAGAGAAGGAGAATCAACTCATTTTAGATGTGGTGTTGAAGAAGAGTGCTGAAGATACCGTGGACAGTCAAAAGGACAAACAAATGGGTCCTAGAATAGATCAAGCTTGAACTCTCCCTAGAAACCAAGATGATCAAATTGAGACTGTTTTACTTCAAACACATCATGAGATGGAATAACTCATTAGAAAAGTCAATATTGCTAGGAAAGGTGGAGGGATGTAGAAAGAGAGGAAGATCACATATTAGATGGATATTTACGTAATCAAAGAAGCCACCGCCCTGGTCTTGCAGGACCTGAGCAGAGTGGTTGAGGATATGGAGCCTTGGAAGTGTCTCACTCACAGGGTGACCATGAGTCCAAGTCGACTTGAGGGCAGTTAAGAACAAATCAGCCAAATGAAAACTGTGTAGTCTTACATAATTCTTGCCAAATTTACATTATAGATTACAATTGGCAGAGTACAGAATATTTCTACTACTGAGTCTCATTGTGTCTCATTATAACCTTATTATACTTTTGGAGTTCATAGTTTAACGATTCTTATAACAATTCATTGTAGTTATTTTCCCCCAAAGCAGTAGCCCTGGCTGGTAGGTATGATGTCCAACTATAAAAGTTATTCCTTTTGGGTACTATTAATTTTTGAGACCCAATGTGCTGTAGTGGTTTGAGCACTGGACTATGACTCTGGAAACCAGAGTTTGATTCCCTGCTTGGCCATGGAAACCCACTGGGTGACCTTGGGTGAGTCACACCCTCTCAGCCCCAGCAAAACCCACAGTAGGATCACCTTAGGGAAATGGCTTCAAGATACACAACAAGCACAAGAACTATTAATTTAGTGAACTCATAAAATTACCAGTAAAACATTCATATCTGCTGCTCTTGCTTGTTTATTATAGTTGTTAGCTTCTCTGTCTGCTATTTGTACCCATCTTCCAATATCTGTCCTTTAATTATAATGGAATAAACATTCTCAACTATGTTTGAGCATTAAATAATTAATTAAAAGGCATTTAATTATAGTTGTCTAGAATTTTACTTTCACATTTTATGTTTTGCTGTTACCTACCAGCAAGTGTTTCATTGTTTTAATTGATTAATTTAGTTGATGTAACATTTGGGAAACTGGCTTGATTAAATTGTTGCTGATTAAATTAGTGATTCGGTTTATTTGCTGCATGTTTATCCTATCCTTCTTGCAAGGAGATCCAGGCACAATGTACGTTGCTACCTATGTTTTTTCTATTATAACAACAGCCCATGAAGGAGACTGTGCTGATAAAATGGTGACTGGGCTGGTGTCAGTCAGTCTGCTTTGGAAAAGAGTGGGGGTCTGAACCTATATTCCTAGTCCTGTCACTTTGGCCAGTGCATCACACTGGCACATTATTTCAACAATATGGAAAACCTGTATAACTGTTGATACACTGGGTGCTGATCTTAACTTCAAGTAAACTCAGCCCCAAGATTCCTCTTCATACTCCCCTAATGATGTGGAATGGCTGACCATTAAAGAGTCCTTTTGGTGGTGGCTCCCAGGCTTTTGTGGTGTCCAGCAGTGGCATCTCTAGGATTGGTGTCACCCAGCATGGCAACTCATGATGTCAACCCCACTCCACTGACCTCCCCCCATTTCACACCACACAGAATCCTTAGTAATGCTTTTTTTTGACTAATTTTACTTGTAAAGTGTATTTCCCATATACCACTGAGTGTAATGCTAATAATTGTGACATAAACAACTAGCAAAATTAAAATTATACCTTCAAATTATAATATCATATGCACAACCTAAATATATTTACAGATACATAGTGAAGATCTGGTTAAAATGTGATGTTTTCAAAGAAATTTTTTTTAAAATAAAAAATTCAAAAATTCAAAAAAATTAAAATTTATTTTTTTTAAAAAAAATAAAATTTTAAATTTTAAAAATTCTGAGACCTCTCCTTTCTCCTCCCTCTGAGCTTCACCCCATTCCCAGCACCTCTTAAAGCATTTTAAAGGGAAGCAGGCAAATGCCACAACCCATTTCTGCCTAAAGTTAGGTATTTGAGGGTCAGTGGTGTCATAGGGTGCACCACACACCCAGAGCCATTGCCACAGTGCAGAGATAAGGTAGTTTGACGCTATTTTAACTGTCATGGCTCCATCCTGTGGGATACTGGGATTTGTAGTTTGGTGAGGTGTTCAGCATGGTCTGTCAGAGTGCTCTGATGCCTCACCAAACTATAAAACCCAGGACACCACAGGATATTGCCATGACAGTTAAAGTGGTGCCAAACTGCTTTATTTCTGCAGTGTGGATACACTCTTGGTCACTGTTCTCTGGGAGCCAGATGCTTTTAGAGCTGCTCTAAAACACTGAAGTAGGGTAGCTGTTTTATTTTATTTTTGTAGTTTTTCTAATTGATTTTAATTGTTTTTACTTGTTGTTTTAAAACTGAGATGGTCCATTTTTAAAATTGTTAACAGCTTAGAAAGTATCTGTCGTGTGTGTGTGTGTGTATATAATATAGTTAATGCATACATAATACTAATGGGCTTGAGGTCAGATTATCTGCTTGCTCTTGGTCACATAAATCCTTGTTTTCTCTAGTCTCCCAGTAAGGCCGCATTCTGTGTTCTCTTAAGCTTAAGACCAAACTAATGGCACACAATCTATGCAACAGCTAATTATTTGAGTTGCTTTTTTATTATTATTGAAAGATCTAATTCCAATCAGGATTCTGAGATAAGGAGGGGATAACCAGAGCTTGGGGAGTTACTTTTTAAGAATAATTCATTCCTGTTATTTGCATTAGTACTTGAAAAGTAAATTGTTGACATTACTCATTACAACATTATAATGTAACTTGCTGTTACTTTTCATAAATTTTCTTTTTTAAGTTTAGGACTGAGTGGCATAAAAGGTCCTGTCAAAACACTTGAAACTGTAACCGCGTAATATTATTAACAAGTTTGAAAACCAAGAAGCAGTGCCTGTATGTTTGAAACACAATAAAACATTCTTCTATTTTATAAAAACCTATTTTGGCCTCTGTGTGAGAATTTTGAACAAACGCTACCAGTGTGTTATTAATAGTTATTGGACCAGGAGGTGACGAGGGCTATGAAGCCAGTCACATAAAATTTTAAAAGAGAGAAATAGTCAAGGTGGCAGGAGTGGTTCACCACAGTCACTACAGAGTTCATGACAAAATACAGAAATCCTCAGAAGCATACATTCCTTTCCTAATACATTTAATACAGATGGCATGTTGTTTCAAAGGCTACATATACACAGGATGCAACGCTGCAAAACTGCATGTGCTACTTTACCTATTACTGTTGGGATTATGTCATGCATTTGGTTTACAGTGATATTCTGTATGTATGGAAATTGGGGGGGGGCTCTCACATCTTATTAAAAAATAATTTTGTGCTAATTTTTGAGCATTGAGTACAGTTCTGCAAACGGAAACCATTCTAATAACCCTTTCACATAGTAATAGTCACATCAATGTGCATTTTGTTGGCTGCTAATAAGTAACTTTATGCACCCTTTATGCTACATATTCACACCCTTTATGCTACACATGTTGGGTGAATTATTCACCATGGCGCAACAGATGTTTTTCTGTTGACAGTGGCAGAAGTGTTCTACATATGGCAGTGTAATGCATTGTGGTAGTGCATTGCCTAATTGTACCCATTCCTTTACATATGTTGTACAATGTCTCTACTCTGTATGGAGGTTGCCACTTTAGTGTTTAGTGCCAGTGTAGGATATCTTCTCTTGTAGATATTTATGCTCCACTAAGGATTTTCAATTGCAGCCAATATGATAAAATAGTCGCATTACTTGGCTTCAGTGTGGATTCACAGAATTTCATGTTAACTTCATGATACTAATCTGCTGAATCCAGCCTTTGGCCAGTTCATATGTGCAATGTGGCATCACTGCCAAATTGCCCACAAGCAAACATCCTTGGATTTGCCCTTCCCCACATTAATGTAAAGCAGAAATAGCTCCTTGATATGGGCAAGAAATTGCTTCTCATATTCTTCCAGGAGCTGAAAAAGTGATCCACAAACTGGTCTGCTCAATTGCACTTACACTGCAATC
>CM034710.1:89460270-89471797 GCA_020142125.1 Phrynosoma platyrhinos | reverse complement strand
TCTGGTCATGGAGAGGTATATCTGGGTGTCGTCAGCATACTGAAGACATCGCGCTCCATGACTATCACCTTGGTGAGTACAGTCAATACCTGACTGGAAGTGGTGAGGTCATAGTTTGACAGACTTGCCAGGCACCTACCCATGGAGAGGGTGGCATAGATCCTTCCTTTCCGTCACCTCCACAAAGGCCTACATAAAATCTGTGAATATTGAAAGTGGGGCCAAAGAGCTTCACAGCTTCAGGCTAGCCATTTCACAGCTCCAATGCCCCTTTCTATGTGTGATGTTCATTCATACATAAGGGGACTACTGTAGCATATCTGGACAGTGTACAGTTAGAAAGACATTAAGTCAGAGCCAGAAGGAGTTATTTTTTGTATACTATCCTCCCTCCAATTCCCCCAGCCAGACTAATCACTGACCATATTGGCTGGAAATTCTGGAAGATATAGTGCCAAGACCCAACTTTTCTAAACTCTGGTTAAGTAGGTAAAGACTTAACCTGTGAAATGTGTATTTCACCAAAATTAAAACTTTGATTATTGGAGTTTTTTCCTCCTCTAGTAACTCTTCATATTTTCAATAGGGTTCAAATACTCTGCAGTGATTAAGTCTGCAGCATAAGTGAATTAACAGCTGACATTTTGAATAATGTTGATATGAATTTTTCTTTTTATCATACTCCTCCAAACAAATATAATATACTGATTAGGGATATATAGTACATTGCACCCAGAGGGCATCAAGCTGGGAGAGATTGGATTATATTTTATTTGGGTTACACAGGTGAATTCAGCAACAGATGTACACTATTCTTCTCTGCACATGGTTACCTAGACTAGGACCATTCTTTGTTTTTTGTTAAACAAAGAAAGGAGGTGTGTGTGTAAAGTATATTTGATTTAAAGATTTAACTCTTCCTCCTTATTTTAAAAGTGCACCTTGAAAGTGTTAAGCCACGGTTTAATCCATCATGCAGAGAACGGATAATGCTGAGATGAAATGGGTTGGATTACCTGCTCCTTAGAAAGGAATTCACATTCTGTGCCCCTCACAGCTGTGTGCTTTTGTTTCCCTGACTTTCAGTATCTATTTCCTTTCACAATTATCATCAGTTTTGCATTGGCACAATACCTAGAGACTAGAATCTAAAGAGAGGCACTTTGTGCATCTAAGGTCTCTCACACAACAGGGCCACTGAAAATTCTAATTCCCCTCACAGATAGACAGACAGACAGGCCAACATAAAAATAAACAGAGTGCAGTTTGTGCCATGTCTTGACATCCATGACATGCCACAAACTCAATTAGGTATTAAATGTCATCCGGGGATGAAGCAATACAATTCTCACTGGGGTCAAAAATGAAAATTGGGAGGGGAGGTAGAATAGTTTGGGCATGTGATTAGAAAAAGAGATTTCTGTAGGGAAAGGTTTTCATGGGTAGTGATAAAAATAACCCCAAATTATTGCATTTAGTTAGAAAGTATGTGATGAAACTTTCAAAACAGAAAATCATTTTAAAATACTTTTTTCCACATGCAAAATAGTTGGTTAAACAAAAAACAAACATTTATTTATTTATTTATTTATTTATTTATTTAAAGTATTCTGTATTTCCTCCCAGTCCACAGCAGTGACTAAAATGCAAATGCATATTACACACGTCATCCTATTATAATGATCTGAGCAGTTAACAAAGTGTAAAGGACTGTGATAGATTGATGGATTAATTGATTTTGGTAGACTTGTAGAGAATGTCCATTTTAAATTTCTTCACATCCATTCCTTTCAAAAGCCAAGATTACCAAACTGGCTTTTATCTAGTGAAGCGCTGAATGCCGGTATCATGTCAGCACTCATGTTAATGCTGAAAATTAATTTTTTCACACAGTTGTAGATGCACCAAAGGTGAGTCCTGCAGAATACAACATTCACTTGCATGTATAGGCTTCTTTGTACATGTACAGTGTTTTAATAAGTTTACAGAGTGATAGTGTCAGGGTTTTGCATGAGTCTGCCATATCATTTTCTTCAGATGCCTAAACTGCTTTTTAAATAAATGTTCAACTGTAATGCTATACATTTGGAGACTAAAGGAAAATTTCATTTGAGTAAAATTCTTTTTGTAGAGTCAATGCCCTCATCCCTGACCTCATGACTATGCCCAGAGCAACAAGAGGAAAAAGAAAGGAGAAGAAAGCATTAGCAGTGTTTTTTCCCTGCAGATACCTTACTGAAATAACGACCAAGACATCCTAAATCAGGCATGAGAACTAGATACCACCAAAGTAGTAGTGAACACATTCTTGATTTTCTCACCCTTCCTCCTATGGCTCTGAATTACATAAATGCGAGTTCTGACAGTGCTCAACTTGTGAAGGTATCAGGTCCAGCAGAGATGGGAATGAGGAGAGAGGTGAGAATAAAGGGATCTGTCCATAGCTTTTTTAAAATTGCAGCCATAGTGAAAGATTAGGGATATGTTAATTCTATATGTAAGGTTCTATTTTATTACTTTACAGCAGCTCTTTCTTTTTTAAGTGATACTGTACAGAACAAAATACCTGCAAAGGGAAAGAGCAATCGAGTAATGTATGCTTACATTAGCTACATATGCAGTACACAGTTGTTCCTTCTGTAGCAATTCCTCATGTTTAAGGATGTATATTCCAAATGCAATATTTCACAGACTTCTCTATGGGCATGTCTACACAGGCCAAATAAACCTGCCACCACCACCACCCCCAGCCTCCCATTGTCCTGTCCACACAGACCAGGACCAAAGACTTCAGGCCAGCCCTTCCTTAAAGTAAAATGTTAAAACTCACAATTTTCTTTGGATTCCTGCCCCCCAAAAATCCAGAACACTCTGAAGCTATTGCAGCCAGCTTTACATAGCATCCCATTGTGCTACCCAGTATTGGTGCCACTGGTGTAAGTTGCTTGCTCTGAGGTCACAGCAAGGCACCTAGCCATGTGATTGACACTGGGTGCCTTGTTTTTGATCTCAAAGGGAGCTATTCACAGCGATGGTAGTAGGCAGCTTTAGGGTTAGAGCAGCCCAGAATATTGTGGCCAGTGTAGACCTATCCTTTAAAGGAGAAACCCCCTTTTTTAATTGCCATTACACCTTGAGGTGAAAAACCAAGCCTTGAATTTATTTACACAAACTGGTTCATTTTTTCCCCAGAAACCAAACTGCTATAAGGAGCTAGATAGGTATATATCACCTTTCTCATACCAGAACCTGCATTTTCTCCCTTCATTTTAATCACCTAGGTTTAAAGGCTTGGCTGTATATTGAGCTTTATTTATGCACTTAAAAGGTAACCAGACTTCCCCCAACAAAAATCTCCTTCCAGGTGGATTTAAGCACAGTTCCTTAGTACTATTCAAACTCACAGTTCCTTAGTACTATTCAAACTTAGTACTATTCAAACAGGTATCTAGACATTCTCCTCATGTTACGGATAGAAAATTAAGGCAGACAGGTTGTTGACATTAATCCACAATGCATTCAGGCAAAAGTCTCTGCAGAGATTGGACGACAGAAATCAGAAGAGAAAGGAGGTTGGTAGGTTGTGTGCCCATCCCATAGCTGCACACACAGCTGCAAGATAATAATACTTTGGCATTAACAGATGCTTGTGATGTAGCCTCACTTGTAACCCAGTGTCCAGAAATCTCCCTAAGAATCTGTTCCATTGGACATTAATCTCCATGGTACATTTTCTTTTCTACTGGGGTTAATCTGCTCAAGTGCAATTCATAACATTCTCTGTTGTCCTGCAGGCAATGTTCAAAGTAAACCAATGAACACTGCCCTATTTATTAGAGTTTTTTGAAAGGTCTGTCTTCTTTCCTCCAGTACAAGCACAACCAACACAACACATTGTATAGCTTAGAAAAATGTGGTATAATCAAGACAGGAAAGTTGGTCTACAACTCTCATGCTGGCTGAGTGACTATAGGAACGGTGGTGTTAAAAAGTAACTTTGGTATTTCTAGATGCTTGTGCTGTTTTAAATTACATTCCTATAATGTGACATTTCATTGAGGATCAATATTACTGGATCCTACATGCTTTTACAATTGCAAAAAGATGTGTACTCCAAGATAAACATTTACGATCCATTGTTCAGTTGTTAGAAGATCTTACTACTTTAGTTGTGCATGTACATATATCTAAAGCTGTCAATTTCTAGAAAATGTATTTTTGGACATGTAGGCTGGCATATTGTTAATGATTTGTAATAATCATAAATCTGACCTACACTATCAGAAAGGATAATCATTTTGGTCATTCCAAAAGCTGAAATTCTTTATTGACTCCCAAACCGACCTTTTAAGCCACACAGTCCTCCCCAACTCAACCTTTTGCACGTTGTTTTGGAGAGTGAGAGAATCAATGGAGACATGTTCAGCTATTTTCCTGTAGCTGGCCATGTTATGTGCAGAAACCTTCTGAGGACCCCCAGAGGCCCCTGTGGATGATGGTTTATGAAAATCTTCCCATCAGCATTTCACTGCATTTCTCCAGACCCCATCAGAATTCTTATCTCATATTTAGTTCCTCTTAGATTGTAAGATTATTGGAGAGGGTAATGTATTAGGAAGTTGGGGTTGGTTGAATTTTCTTTCTTTTTGGGTTATTCAAACATGTAGTTTTGTATGCATTTTAATATACACATTTTGGACATCTTTCCCAATAGGTGAAAGTGCTTTTGCAAATATTTTTCAGCTGTAAGCATTTTTTTTTTAGTCATTCACATTTTACAAAACATGCTCACAGCTTTTGTGTATATATGATTTTTCCCAAAGATACTACAGACCTTATAAAAGTGTACATATCAGAGGCTTGCAGACTGTCAAAAATAGTGTGAATTCAGTCCACTTTTAGGGTTAGGGTTAGTGCTAGGGAATCATGGGAATTGTTATTTTTCTGAGACATTGAACCTTCTTTGTCAGAGAACTCTAGTGCCACAATAAAATTCAGTTCCCATGATTCCCTAACCTTAACCCTAACCCTAAAAGTGGACTGAATTCACACTATTTTTGACAGTCTGCAACCCCCCAAAGTGTCCTTTGGATTTCAGTTTGTTTCAGGAGGTGTAAAAGGAACACTCTTTTCAAGCTCAGACAAAATTCATTTGCATCCCTAATGGGGACAGAAGCCATCAGAGCTAATTTTGGTGGGGCTACTACTAGCCCTAGTGTTCTGAAATAGATGCATAGTTTAAAACTATGGTCCAAAAATGGCTCAATGCTAAGGAATTCTGGGAACTGTAGTTTTATGAGACATTTAGCCTTCTCTATCAAAGGGCTCTGGTGTCACAATAAATTACAATTCCCATGTACAAATTCCCTAGCCAGGGTACTTAAAGCAGTCTCAAACTAGATTATTTCTGTAGTGTGTTTTGGACCTACCATGGCTTACTTCACTGAAAGATAAGCTTGGAAAAGTTGCTTTTAGAGTACAACTCCCTCCAGCGTATGCATGCTAGTAAAGGATTCTGGGATTTGTACTCCAAACTACAACTTCCAGTATCTTCATCAGCATGACCTTGAACTTAGAAAGCTTACTTTTTTCCTGGAGTTGTACTCCAAATTAGGTTTTCTTACTTTTACGTAATCTCAACATCAAGGTCCAAAAAATGTGTTAATCTTTAAAAGAGCACTCTTTTGGGATGTTTACTATAACCCAGTGCTATTCAGACTGAGGATACATGGACTTGTGCTAGTCCATGTGCCATTGTCTGCCAGTCTTTGATGACTTTCCAAGAAACAAAGAAATAATAGTAGCCAATGGTTGCAAATATGGTACCAGATCCTGACACATGGGGGGGGGGGAATTGCTGCTCCTCCACATCAGATAGCTTGAGATGCACTGCTGTAACTCGTTGACATGACTTCCTCTCCAGCACTATCAGTTCAGACAATGTGTATGTCATTTCAGAGTTAACTCTTGCACAATGCTTAAACACTTTTCCCACATCACAAAAGCAGGTGTATCCATTTCCACTTCTTGTCAAACTGTGGCCACGGATGAAGGACTGATGGCTCTCGTCGAGACTATAATATGGTAAAATACAGAAAGGAGAGCAGTTTCAGAATAATAAATCCATGATACAAGGTGGTATGATATGCCTTTTCCTAAGCAGAGGGCTGGTAGAATCATAGAATCATAGAGTTGGAAAAGATTCAGTCCAACCCCCTGCTACACAGGAAATCACAATCAAAGCATCCCTGGGAGATGGCCATCCAGCCTCTGTTTGAAGACCTCCAAGGAAGGAGACTCCACTACTCTCCGAGGGAGTGTGTTCCACTGTCAAACAGCTCTTACTGTCAAGAAGTTCCTCCTAATGTTGAGGTGGAATCTCTTTTTTCTGTACCTTGCATCCATTGTTCCGTGTTCTAGTCTCTGGAGCAGCAGGAAACAAGCTTGCTCAATCTGCAATGTGACATCCCTTCAAATATTTAAACAGGGCTATCATATCACCTCTTAACCGTCTCTTCTCCAGGATAAACATACCCAGTGCCCTAAGTTTTTCCTCATAAGGCATGGTTCACCATTTTAGTTGCCCTCCTTTGGACATGGTCCAGTTTCTCCACATCCTTTTTGAATTCTGGTGCCCAGAACTGGACACAGTATTCCAGGTGAGGCCTGACCAAAGCAGAATATAGAGGCACTATTGCTTCCCTTGATCTAGACACTATATTTCTGTTGATGCAGCCTAAAATTGCATTGGTCTTTTTAGCTGCAGCATCACACTGTTGACTCATGTTCAACTTGTGGTCTACTAGGACTCCTAGATCCCTTTCACACATAATCTTATTAAGCCAGGTGTCCCCCATCCTATATGTATGCATTACATTTTTCCACCCTAAGTCCAGTACTTTACATTTCTCTGTGTTGAAATTCATTTTGTTAGCTTTGGTCCAGCTTTCTAATCTATTAAGGTCTTCTTGAATTTTGATCCTGCCCTGTGAGGTATTAGTTACTCCTCCTAATTTGATGTCATCTGCATATTTGACAAGCATGCCTTCTGTTCCTTCATCCAAGTCACTGATTATGAGGTTGGATAGCACTTGGCCCAGGACAGAACCCTGTGGCATCCCATTGGTCACTTCTCTCCAGGATGAAGAGGAGCCATTGCTGAGTACCCTTTGGGTTCGGCCAGTCAACCTATTACAAATCCACCTAACAATCACATTATCTAGCCCACATTTTACCAGCTTGTGTGCAAGAATATCATGGGGACCTTGTCAAAGGCCTTACTGAAATAGAGGTATGCTATATCTACAGTATTCCCTTTGTCTACCAAACTGGTAATGTTATCAAAAGAGGAGATCAGATTAGTCTGGCATGATTTGTTTCTCAGCATGTTGTTTTTCTGTTTCATTTTGAAATGGCTAGGGGAAATCCTACTTCATTTAGAATGAACAGTTCATTCAAAAAAATGTTTTTGCTTTCTGTCTTGTACTTTATCAGTTAATAACAACAGCACACAAATAGGTGGAGAAGTTTACTACCCAGTACCCAATTGAAGGTATAAAAATGCTCTTTGGTTGACTTGAAGAGTGAAAAGTAAAGCAGTTCTTCATGCTTGTTTCCTTGGTTTGCTTTGTTCAAAGGGACTTCACCTTCAGGGTGTTTTCCCTCTGAGTAGACATATATAAAATTGCTGCAGCACAATGCAAGTATGCCAAGGATTTGTGATGTGGGAAAAGTGTTTATTTTCCCCTCCAATGTGTCAGGATCTGGCACCATATTTGCAACCATTGGCTACTATTATTTCTTTGTTTCCTGGAAAGTCACCAAAGACTGGCTGACAATGGCACATGGACTAGCACCAGTCCATGTATCCTCAGTCTGAATAGCACTGGGTTACAGTAAACATTCCAAAAGAGTGCTCTTTTAAAGATTAACACATTTCTTGGACCTTGATGTTGAGGACTGAGAAAAGTTTCAACAGCCTGAAGGCTAAATTTAACACTGGAGATAAAAAGTGAAGAGTGGAAAACCACTTAGTGCTTCTCTAGGATGGGCCCTGCTCCTGGAAAGCAATGGGAAGAGACCACCAACATCCAGGCCCCTTCTAAATTTCTTTCCCAACCAACACAGCAAAAAACGTGGCCTGGGCTGCTGCTCTGTCATTATAAAAGCTGGAGATGATGAGTAGGACTTTCTAGGTACCTGTGACTCCTGCAGCTGTGGTGCAAAAGGAGTTCTGGCTGTAGTTGGCAATGCCTGAAGCTACACACTTAGATCCAAAACAGTGAGACAGATTGTCACATGCATATCCTCTGTGGTCACAGGTCAGGTAATTGGTCCCAATACTATCCTATTAATATAAGGTAATGTGGACTAAAAAGTAGCAGTAATCATTTTAATATTGTATTTCTTTATATTTTCTGGTCTATGTTAAGAAATCATCTTGTTCCTTAAACCCATACTGCTCACCACACAAAAATCTATTTTCTAATGTACATTTTATTTTCAGACTGCAGAAAATGTGTTCATCTCTTCTGGAACCAATTGGCTAGAGATGAAGGACAATAAGCAAAAAGTAGAATAGAAGGGACATGGCTATGGGATCCTACACACCAGTGTCTGTACGTCTGCCTTTCACTCTCCAGACCAATGTTCTTAATCTTTGGGAGTTACAGAATGGATAGAATAGTGGCAGGTTTGAAGGTGCAGTTCCTCATCATGATAGCTTATGTTGAAAAGTGTCAGTTAGAGCCCAGTCAAACTGCATAGTTGTAGCACTATGATTCCACTTCCATGACCATATCCTATGGGAATTTTACATTTGTAACTTGGTGGAGCATGACAGCTCTTCAGGTGAGAATAATAATTGCTCCTCCCTACAGTGCAAATAGGCCTAAATATCCCGAAGGCACTAGATCCCATCTGATCTTGGGAACTAATCAGGGTAAGGCCTGGTTTGGATTTGGATGAGAGACTGCCAAATAATACCAGGTGCAGTAAGGTATATATATACCAGAGGAAGGCAATGGCAAACCACCTCTGAGTATTCTTTCCATTTTAAAAAATCCTAATGAAATACATGGGATCTTGAAGGCACACAACACACACACACACTACAAATCCCAGGATTTCACAGAATGGAACCGTGCCAGCTAATTCATAGTTCTGCAATTGTGTGTTGTGAAAGGAACCTTAAGTCTCAAGTAGTGCTGCTAGATCCCTTCTCCTCTCTTCCTTCTCTTGCTGAATCAGGCCCCCAAGCAGAATGCAGGTAGCTGAAGGAAGGGGATGAAAGGCAAAGTGGGATGGGAAGGAAGAAAGAGATTTCTACTAGTTTTTATCTTTATCAAAAACAAGTCTTTTGTAACACTTACAGATCTTCCTCAAAACCAAGCCACCCCACATATTTGGGATTACAACTAGGTTACTCATCACAATATAGTGTTACTGTGAAAATCTATTCCACTTCCAGATATAGGGTTGCATAAACAGGTCACAGTTACAGGAAAAGAGAGTCCACCTCAACATTAGGAGGAACTTCCTGAGAATAAGAATTGTTTGACAGTGGAACACACTCCCTCGAAGGGTGGTGGAGTCTCCTTCTTTGCAGGTTTTTAAACAGAAGCTGGATGGCCATCTGTTGGGGGTGCTTTGATTCTTTGTCTAAAAGTCCAGGGGCTTTGACCCTGTGAACCCTGGCTCCACTAAAACATGGCATTGACAATCTGATAGAAGCTATTGACCCTTTCCCCACAACATGGCAACCTAGACAAATGTACATGACCTGACCATCCACACTAGCATCCTATGTCATCCTACTGTCACTGGGAGTGAAACAATACCTTACTAGAGTAAGATCTAAAAGTCTCCGCTGAACACACACAGTGTTCAAAGCAGGAGGAAGGAAATCAAGGGGAAAGAACATGTTTGCATCAAGTTTACATACACCCCAATAACCATCTCCCTATGGGATTCATGGACTACATGGACTAATAAGCCTCACTGCCTTAGACAGCCCCAAAAGCTCCTAAGAAGCCCACAAGGAGGACGTGAATGCTACAACTTTCTTCTGCTGCTGCCCCCACTACACCCCTTTCTATATCTGGTAAGAGAAGGCAGTGGTGCCACATAGCTCTCCAGGTGTTGCTGGAAAACAATTCCCAGGAGACTCACCCAACACAGGGATGATGGGTATTGTCATCCAATCACACCCAAAGAGTCAGAAGTTCATTATCCCACTTGAAGATGCCACATGCCTTTACGTGCCTGGGAGCAAAATTCAGGCTTCATTGGCCCAGCAGTGGGAACTCAGCAACAATTTGCTAGTCTCCTCTTGGTGGTAAGGTTGAAAAAGTGGAATCCAATCAAAGAAAAATCCTACAAGATCAAGTCTTCAGTTCTCAAACTAGTGGTTAGCACAACCTTTTCTTATAGACACATATACCTTTCTAATGTACAAATAATGTCAGCATTTGAAACCTGATTTGATCTGCCCAGCTAAGTGTATATTCTGGCAGAACTATGCAAAATTCCTGTTTTAACACTGCATGTGAGCTGGGAATAATGCAGCCCTCCTGATTTTGCTGGGCTGCAGCTCCTATAATTCCTCACTTTTGGTGATTAGAGATACTGGGCCTTTCAGTACATCTAGAGGGCCTCATAATTCTTATTATTTTTTAGAAGATAGGGTGGGGAACTGGTCATCTCAGGATGCTGCTGGACTGTATTTCTCATCATCCCTATTCAGGAGAGGTAATGGCAAGGGCTGATGGAAGCTGCAATCCAACAACAGCTGGATGGCCTCAAATTGACCATCCCTGCTCAAAAGCCAGGGAGCTCTCTTTTTCTGCAGTAAGGACTTGAAATGCTTGATAGTTATGGTTTTCACTAGGTAATCATGTGGGTGGGGAGAAGTGTGCCAACATTTTTCTACACTGTTTCACAATGCAAAAGGAGTACAATGCAGCCACAAGCCTCACCTAGCTTGCTCCCTTTCTCTCATGAATAGGTGAGCTGAGAAGAAAATATTTGTTGGAGAAGATGGGATGCAACTATCTCAGGCAGCACTGCTATCAGTTAGGTGATCTCCCTCACCTACCTACTGCTGTTATATCTTGTTGTGTGCCTTCAAGTTGCTTCAACTTATGGTAACCCTAAAGTGAATGTATCATAGTGTTTTCTTGGCAAGATTTGTTCAAAGGGGGTTTGCCTTTGCCTTCCTCTGAGGCTGTGAGAGTGTGACTTGCCCAGGGTCACCCAGTGTGTTTCCATGGCTGAGCAGCGATTTGAACCCTGGACTCCAGAGTCATACTCCAATGTTCAAACCATCATACCACACTGTCTCTGTTCTCATATTTTGCATTATTTCTACACTACACAGTTATATCAATTTGTTACCACTGTAACTGATGTGGCTCCATCCTATGGAATCTTGGAGTGTGATGAAGGACTTAGGCTTCTTCTCTAAATTACAGAACTAAAATTCTCTAACCGAACATTCAAGTACTTCTCTAAACTATAAATCCTAGGA
>CM034710.1:89425546-89436565 GCA_020142125.1 Phrynosoma platyrhinos | reverse complement strand
CCCCCCCCCATGAGGCTCCATCCCGGGATCGGCCTCTGGCTGGGGAAAGGGAAAGGGAAGGCAGCTTCCAGGCGTTTCCATTCAGAGGCGTCCAGATCACAGTCATTAACACAGAACGACTTCAATAGGGAAACCTGTTTTCCAGATGATTTTGACAATGCGGCTTTATGTCTCCTTTGGCACTTTTCTCCGGAGCTGGAGTCGTTTCCTGGCCGCTCTGACTCTCATCTGTTGAGCTTTTAATCTCTCTCTCTCTCTCTCTCACACACATACACACATATTATTATTATTATTATTATTATTATTATTATTATTATTATTATTATTATTATTATTATTATTATGCCCAGACCAGAAAATGTAGGAGCTGTATTTGGTTTCGCTGGTAGTTTAGTCTTGGGTTTAGGGGGTAAGTGAAGCTCTTCTCGGATTGCCCCAAGATGATCCCCCTCTTTCTCTTTTTAGCCCACCGGTCCTGATCCTTTGTACTCTTTTGGAGACTTTTGGTGACTGGATTGTCTTTTTTTCCAGAGGAGGAAAAATTCTGGGGATTCCTCCTCCTCCTCCTTCTCCCTGTTCTTATGCCTCTCCTCCTCTTCTTCATACTCCTCCTCCTTCTTCTTATACCTCTCTTCCTCCTCCTCCTTTTCCTCCTCCCTCCCTCCTTCTTATTATATCTCTCCTTTTCCTCCTCCTCCCTCTTCTTATGCCTCTCCTCTTCTTCTTCCTTCTCCTCCTCCTTCTTATACCTCTCTTCCTCCTCCTCTTCTTCCTCCTCCTCCTCTTTTTCTTTCTCTCTTTTTCTGACTCCGACTTATGGAGACCCTATTCTGGGCTTTTGTTGTCAAGATTTATTCGAGGAGACATTTAGACATTGCCTTCTCTTCTCACACAGAGACTGACTTGCCCAAGGTCACCCAGGCTGCATCTGCACTGGAGAAGTAATCCAGTTTGACACCACTTTTACTGTCGTGGATCAATGTTACTTAGAAGTGTCAGATATTTAGCCTTCTCTGTCAGACAAACCACCATTCCCAGAATTCCATAGCCTTGAGCCATGGCTGTTAATGTGGTTCATACTGGATTATTTGTAGCTGAGGGAGGATTCGCACTCTGGTCTCCCAGGGTCCTAGTCCAACACTCAAACCGCTACATCACCCTGACTAATCTTATTCCAGGAGCAACAACCCCCATTTTCCCCATTTCGGATGTTGGTCACCTTATCAGAGGAAAGTGGTGGACCAAGCTGAGACCTGCCATTCATATCGTTTCTTCCTCCCATCCCCAGTCTCTCTCCAGCTCAGGAGTTTGGGGCCAACTACTATCCATCTTCTAAATACCAACCCTCCAGTCCTTTCGTGGAAGAGAGCGAACTTTATTTCAACTCAAGGAAGACTGAAAAGGCAGCTGTGAATCAATGCCTAGACCTATTGGGAATGCACTTACACGGTAGAAATAATGCAGTTTGGCACCACTTTAAGTGCTTTCTCTCTCTCCTAAGGTTAGCCTTCTCTGACTGCACCCGCACTGCAAAAATAATCCAGTTTGGCACTGCATGAATTGCCATGTCTCAGTGCTATGAAATGCTGAGATCAGTAGTTTTGTAAGATATTTTGCTTTCTTTGTCAGAGAGTTCTAATGCCACAACAAACTGCAATTCCCAGGGTTACATAACATGGAGCCCTGGTCTATAAAGCAGTGTCAAACTGCACTGTTTCTAAAGTGCAGATTAGATCACAGATAAAGAGAAAGGTTAGGTAGGCATACAGGCAAACATCTGGGATAACACTGCTCTTTCAAGTAAGTAGCAGTGGTGAAAATCTGGAACCATCAGAGGCCAGAGGCAGTTGAGGAGAACAATCTGGCGATTATACGCTGACGATCTGCTTTTATAATATGCAATTTATAATCATAGCTTTTTAAAGGAGAACTTCATGTCAAAACAGGAGTTAGGAGAAAAAGATATTAAAATGTATTCTACTTTATTTCTAACCCTTCTTTCTGTCAAAAAAAAAGGCACTCCAGGCGGCTTACAATGAAAAAGGAATGGAAGCCAGGATGGAGGTTGTAGACATAGTGTACAATTATAGCCCTGTAACTAAAGGCCCCAGATCCCATCTGATTTTGGAAACTAAGCAGGGGTCAGACCTAGTTAGTACTTGGATGGGAGACCGCCAACTAACAACAGGTGCTGTATGCTATATTCCAGAGGAAGAAACTGGCAAAAAAGCCTCTGAGTATTACTGGCGTATAAAATTAATGGGGTCACCATAAGTGGACAGGAGATTTGAAGGCACAACTGCCATGGCTCCATTCTGGGATGTATAGTTTGGTGAGGTACATAAAATTCGCTAGTGGCCTAAGAGCTCTCAGGCAGAAGAGCTCTCTAGCGCAGAATTCTAACTACCTAACTCAATTATAAATCCCAGGGTTCCATGAGATGGAGCCAGGATACTTCCAGAGATAATAATTTTGAAGTGTGGATATACCTCCTTACACCACAGTACTAGACCTCTGGGTTGCCCAGTGAAACTGGAGGACCATAAAGGAAGGGAAGGCAAAGGATAGACTCTCTGTACTGAAGAAGAACATTCTTCCAAGAGGGACTGGATTGGTCTCCATCACCAGCCACAGTTTATGTGCCACAATAAACTTGATGCAACCTTTCTGGGGATCTGCTGTTGGTTATTGCAGCATGCTATCTTTTGTGGACTCTCTGGAGGTATCCGGTGATAGACAGAGGACACACAACTAGAATCCTTGAGTTGGAAGAGACCACAAGGGCCATCCAGTCCAACCCCCTGCCATGCAGGAATTCAAAATCAAAGCATCCCTGACAGATGGCCATCCAGCCTCTGTTTAAAGACCTCCGCAAAGAAGGACACTCCACCACTCTTCTAGGGAGTGTGTTATACTGTCGAACAGCTCTTACTGTCAGGAGGTTCTTCCCAATGCTGAAGTGGAATCTCTTTTCCTGTAGTTTGGATCCATTGCTCCTGATCCTATTCTCTGGAACAGCAGAAAACAAGCTTGCTTTATCCTCAATATGACATCCCTTCAAATATTTAAGCAGGCCTATCATATCACCTCTTAACCTTCTCTTCTCCAGGCTAAACATACCCAGCTCCCTAAATGTCTCTCCTCATAAGGCATGGTTTCCAGCCCTTTCACAATTTTGGTCACCCTCCTCTGGACACGCTCCAGGTTCTCAGCATCCTTTTTGAATCGAGGTGTCCAGAACTAGAGGGAGCTTCGGTTTGTTCTGTCCTGTTTATTTATTTATTTGAATGGATCTTTCCTTTTTAAGGGGTGGGAGGACATTTCGTGAAGGTAGAGAGAGCCTCATCCTTCAGATCAGCCATCCTCATTTACAGATGGACGGGATTACATTGAGAGAGCCTTGACGTGCCTCAGGCAGCCGCTCTGGGAGCGGAAAAAAAATCCAAATTAGGTATAGATTTTCCATGCTTGACCCTATACGAGGCGATCTTCTTAAAAAACAGAAGCCAAGGTAATATAAAACCGAAGGAATATTATCTGAGCCTCTGCCGGGTTCTTCAGATACTTCTTGGTTGGAATCGCCGTGTTATGAGCTCAGCTCTGCTGGATAAGAAAAGCCAAAGAAGACCGACTCAAACACTTTGGTGGATCGTGAGCTCCCTCGCTCACATTGTGCAGCATAAACTCCTTTCGAGTCAGATAGCCTTTACAGACTGCCAGAATTAATGCAAATTGAGGCCACTTTAACTGTCCCGGCTCAGTGCTAAGGAATCATGGGAAGTGTAGTTTATTGTGGCACCAGAGCTCCCTGGCAGAGAAGGCTCAATGTCCCAGAAAAAAATACAGTTCCCATGATTCCCTAGCACTAAGCCAGGACAGTTAAAGTGGCCTGAATTTGCACTATTTCTGGCAGTCTATAAAGGCCCTACTTCACAAAACTACAGATCCCAGAATTCCATATGATTGAGCCATGACAGTTCAAGTTGTGTCAAACAGCATTATTTCTGCAGTGCAAATTAAACCTGTGTCTCTTCTCTAAGCCGTTCCCTTTGTATTTTGGGTGTAAGAGAGAATATGAGAGAGATTTGAACGAGTTTATTTGTGCACATATCAAGGGCTGTGAGGAAAGGGGACTAAATGAAATCTGCAAGCCCAGACCCTGTCTCCAGCTTTAGTCAAATCCTGCTCTTTCCTTACAACCTTCTCAAAGGGATGGGAAATCGGAAATCCGCACAAGGGGACAAAAAAATTAATCCAGCCTGGCCAACTCAAGGCCTAAGCAGACTGCCAGAAATAGTGCACATTAAATTGAGGCACTGCCCTGGCTCAGTGCTAGGGAATCATGGGAACTGTATTTTTTTTTTCTGGGACATTGAGCCTTCTCTGTCAGAGAGCTCTGGTGCCACAATAAGTTACAGTTCCCATGATTCCTTAGCCCTGAGCCAGGGCAGTGCCTCAATTTAATGTGCACTATTTCTGGCAGTCTGCAAAGGCCCTCAGAGATCTGTATCCATTGTTAGCAGCGAGTTTCATTCTCTGGGCATCTTCAAAAAAGGCTGAAAATCTACCTACTGGGGATGCTCTAGGAGTCTAGGTAGAGTTCCTGCAATGAGCAGGCTGTTTGACTGGATAGCCCATGAGGCACCTTCCAATTCTAAGATCCTAGATCCCACTTAATTTTATGAGACTTAGGGCCTGAACAGAACCCTGCCAGAATTAATCCAGTTGAAGACCACTTTAACTGCCCTGGCTCAGTGCTAGGAAGTCATGGGAACTGTAGTTTATTGTGGCACCAGAGCTCTCTGACAAAGGTTTAATGTCTCAGGGGAAAAAACTACACTTCCCATGATCCCCTAGCATGGAGCCAGGAAAGTTAAAGTGGTCTCAAACTGGATTATTTTTGGGAGTCTGTTCAGGACTTTACTTTCAGGCAAGTATGAGGAGGGTTGCAGCCTTTTTTCCCCTTTCAGAGGACAATTGTTGGAAGATCATGTACAACTGCTCCTTTGAGTCCAAATCCTGAAATATTTAAACCGAAGCGATTTGGCTTCAGGACGGTTGTTGTATGCCTCTTGTGGAGACCCTAAAGCAAACCTATCACGGGATTTTCTTGGCAAAGTTTGTTCAATGGGAGTGCCTTTGATTTCCTCTAAGGCTGAGAGAGTGTGACTTGCCCAAGGTCACCCATGATCTAGCGGGGCTTTTGAACCTTGGTCCCCAGAGTCGTAGTCGACGTTCAAACCACTACACCATGGTGGCTCTCTGACTTCTGACTACTATTGACTACTTAAGTCAATAAGTTCAAATGAAACCAACTGAAGCCAGCCATTTCTTCTTAACCGGTTGGAATCCAACTATTTGTGATCCTGTATAAAGAGATCTTGTAGCACCTATGAGACTAACTGAAAGAAAGAAGTTGGCAGCATGAGCTTTCCCAGACTTAAGTCAGTTTCTTCAGATGCATTTACACCCAGATGCATCTGAGGAAGTAGATTTACGTCTATGAAGGTTGATGCTGCCAACTTCTTTCAGTTAGTCTCAAAGGTGCTACAAGATCTCTTTACATACTGATTTTACAGACTAAAACGGCTATATCTTTAAATTTGCCATCCTAGGAATTCATAGAATAAAATTAGTATAGGGTTCGTATTTCTAGTTCTAAAGTTGGACATTCAGGCCTTTGAGTTTCATCAAGGAGGTGAAAAGAACACAGTACTGTGTAAACATATATTTTTATAAAATTGGAACTGGCATGTTTTGCCTCAACATCACCTAAAGTTTTCCTGATGCAAAAGCAGGATGACTTCCTGAGAAATTCAGTGTCCTCTATCTTACAAAGGAGCTTGTGGCCTCACAAAGGACAGAGACATATTGGATTGCAAAGAAAGTATCTTTTTGTGTTGCAAGTGGACGCTAAATTTCCTGGACTTTGAGAATCTCCTAATTGCCACATGGCCAGAGGGAGAAAGTGTCAGCCTGCAAAAGATACACCTCCATGCCCTCTGAATTAAGAACAAAAACAGCAAAATGCAGGCCTATGACGAACATCTTCATTTCCCCCCCTCCCTCATGTATGTTTTTTAACATCTGGCCTGATGAAGAAGCCAGTGGAGCTTCGAAAGCTTGCAACATATATATTGTGCATTTTGGTTGGCCCAATAAAGGGATCACTGTTTGGTGGATTCTGGATGTTATTGGATTTGTTATATGGTCAACACGGCGCCCGCTGAATATTTACAAAGATCCCAGTAAGAGCAATGGAACTAACAGAGTCTAGTCTGCAAAATAAACAAGTTGGACAACCCTATGACACCTAAGGACCAACCAAACGGAGGCAGAATTCTATTTTACCCATCCCAAAGTGACACCGAAGCAATTCCGATTGTCTCCACAGAGTCACTCCGGATTAACCATTCAATCTGATTTATTCCTAATCCCATTGGCACAGAGACATTTAATCCCCGGATCTCGGTGGGACCCATGCTGTGGTCTTTAATGGAGCAAAAAACCTCTTGTGCTGCAGTCCCATTCACTCCCAGTTCCGCTCCATTAAGGCCTGCCGAATTTGGCCTAAAATGACCGCAGTGATTTTATTGCCTGGATCCAGGCAGCCGTTTCTAATGAACTGCTAAATCGGAATCGTTAAGCAGTTGCTCCTTTTGGACAGCGCCGGTGCCAGTAGGAGAAAGCTGGAGGAGAGCAGTTGCAGGACAGAAAATCCTGGAACAGCAGCCGCTCCACGCACAGTTGAGCAATTTGTTGCTAAATTCTGTTTTTCCCCTTTTCTTTTTTGGTGCCAGCCTTTCTTGGTGTAAGAGTAGGGAAGCTTTGCAGTTATGCCGAATTCCCCACCACCTTTATCGTTATGGCTCAAAAGCCTGACTTATGGCCACCCTCAGACCAACCTATCCTGCGATTTTCTTGGCAAGTTTTATTCAGAGGAGCTTTGCCATTGCCATCCTCTGAGGCTGAGAGAGTGTGACTTGCCCAAGGTTACTCCAGAGGTTTCATATCTGAGCGGGGATTCTGGTCTCCACAGTCATAGTCCAGCATCCAAACCACTGACTACACCATGCTGTATAAAGGTCTAAAGTTGGCAAAAATCAAAGAGACTCTCTCTTTCTTTCAGTCTTTCAGGGGCATAGAGCTCCTGCAACTCGCATGCTTACCTAAAAGCAATTCTCACATGAAATTATATATTTTTTAAATGATCTTAAGAGACCACACCCTTAAGAACTGGGTTTAAGGAAAGAAGGTCGCTGTCCAAAGATGGTACATAATAAAGGGATATTAAATCTGAACACTGACTGTCCAGAAAAGGGATATTAATGGGGGGGGGGGGGCTTTTGAAAATAAGCTAAGTGGACTTGTTTTTGTTCAAGCCAAGATTTGGTGCTTGGAAGAGGGGCGCTGTGTTATTTCTATGCCAGTGGTTCCCAAACTTTGGTCCTCTAGATGTTTTGGACTTCACCTCCCAGAATTCCTGACTGTTGGACAAACTGGCAAGGGCTTCTGGGAGCTGAAGTCCAAAAAACATAGAGGACTGAAGTTCCGGAATCTCTGCTCTATGCATTGGCTTCAGAGTAATACCTTTGTTAGGTATCTTCGCATCCTGAAAATATATCCAGGGTCAGCCGTGTTGGCCATATAGCAAAGGTACAGTATCCTCCAAAATCCACAAGACAGTGATACCTTTATTGGGCCAATCCAAATGCACATTATACATGTTGCAAGCTTCATGGTCTTGTGGATTTTGGAGGATACTGTACCTTGATTGTTGTGTTCCTTGACATTGGTTCCTTTCTTTTTCTTTTGGAAAAGGAATTAATCAGGTCAATCTTGACAATGTATTTTGTTTTTAAATGTTTCCTCTCTTCTATACCCAAGACTATACCCCCCTCCCCGCCATAACCACGACTGCTTTGTCCGTTAAGGTGCTAGACTGCCAGAAATAATCCAGCTTGAGTCCACTTTAACTGCCCTGGCTCAGTACTAGGGAATCATGGGAACTGTAGTTTATTGTGGCACCAGATCTCTCTGACAGAGAAGGCTCAATGTCTCAGAAAAAACTACAGTTCCCATGATTCTATAGCACTGGGCCAGGGCAGTTAAAGCGGACTCAAGCTGCATTATTTCTGGCAGTCTGTAAAGGCCTATTTGGGACGCCTAACCCACAACTGGTGAAAAGAGGCCTCCAGTTTCAGTGAACCAGTTCCACACACCCCGTTCAGTTCCTAGACCAGTCCTGTAGGCTGTCCCTCATATTTTACCACGTCTAGTGTGGGAGACTTCGGATGCATCTACATGGTAGAAATAATGCAGTTTGACATCACTTTAACTGCCTTGGCTCCATCTTATAGGACCCTGGGATTTGTAGTTTTGTGACTCATCAGCACTCTTCGGTGGAGAAGGCTAAAGTCCTTGTAAAATTACAAATCACAGGATTCCATAGGAGAGAGCATTGCAGACTGCCAGAAATAGTATACATTAAATTGAGGCACTGCCCTGGCTCAGTGCTAGGGAATCATGGGAACTGGAATTTATTGTGGCACCAGAGCTCTCTGGCAGAGAAGGTTCAATGTCTCAGAAAAAATACAATTCCCATGACTCCCTAGCACTGAGACAGAGATCATCATCAGAGGCTGAGATGAGTGAGCCATTTCAAACAAAGGTCCAAAACACACTGCAGAAATAATCCACTTCGAGACCGCTTTAACTGTCTTGGCTCAATGCTAGGGAATTCTGGGAACTGTATTTTTGTAAGACATTTGGCCTTCTCTGTCAGAGAGTTATGGTGCCACAATAAACTACAATTCCCTGGATTCCCTAGCACTGAGACAGGGCAGTTAAAGCGATCTCAAACTGGACTATTTCTGCAATTGTTTTGGAGCATGGATAGCAGCTGAATTAGTTCACCTTGTGCAATGTGTGTATATGGTTTCAAGTCGCCTGCCAATTTTGTTGTGTGGTTGTAGAGACAAACAAATGGCTTACATTTCTCACCTAAAAACGTTTCTCCCTTAATCTTAAGTGTGTAGTTTATTCTGTGGAGAGAAGGAGGCTCTCTGCACATGTTTCACAGTACAATCCACAGCTGAACTCATAGAATCAGTGTTAAAGGGGTCACAAAGAGCATCTAGTTCCACCTTTTGTCATGCAGAAATCCACACCTAAAGCACTCCTGGGAGATGACCATCCAACTTCTGTTTAAAGACCTGCAAAGAAGAAGAGACCACCAGTTTTGAGGCAGTCCATTCAAAGTCAAACAGCTCTTACATCGGGAAGGTCTTACTAATGTTTATGTGGAATCTCTTGTTAATTTGAATCCATTGATTCCAGGAAAAACAAGTTCAGTCTTCTCTCTTCCAAGTTAAACATAGCAGCTCCCTTGAGACATGAGTCTGAAGAAGTAGGCTCAAGTCTACCAAAGCTCATGCTGCCAACTTCCTTCTTTCAGTTACCCTCAAAGGTGCTATAAGTTTCCCTCTGTGTACTGATTTCCCAGACTGACCCAGCTGGGTTTTCAAATCTTAATACCTTTTAATACTTTTAATAATATCTCTGGGTAGGATGGCAGGAAAATATCATAGGAAGAGCAGTTTCAGACTCAGAAGAAGTGAAGCTAGGAGGAAGGAACGTCAGGAAGGCACCTCAGGGAAGCAAGGAAGAAGGAAGTCAACAGTCTAATGCAGTATTTCCTAAACTTTAGTCCTCCATATGTTTTGGACTTCAGCTCCCAGAATTCCTGATTGTTGGTCAAACTAGCTTAGGGCTTCTGGGAGCTGCAGTCCAAAACATCTGGAGAACTAGAGTTTGGGAAACACTGCCTTAGAATCCTGGACTTTTGAGACTCTCCCAATTTCCACATGGCCAGAAAGAGAAGGAGCCAGCCTGCGATTTCCACATAGCTAGAAAGAGGAGCCAGCCTCCCCATACCATCTCAACCAAAAAGATGTAAAATGCACGACTAACATCTTCAGTCCCCCCCCCCACCGTTTAGTTTGTAACATCTTTCCTGATGAAGACACCAGTGCAGCTTTGAAAGCTTGCAACAAATATATTGTGCATTTTGGTTGGCCAATAAAGGTATCACTGTTTGGTGGATTTTTGTTTGAATTAGCCTTAGATTCAGTATGTAGGGAGATCTTGTCGCCCCTTTGAGACACACTGAAAGAAAGACATTGTCAGCATGAGCTTTCCTAGACTAAAGCCTACTTCCTCAGGTCCAAAGGCACCTGAGGAAGTACCCTTAAGTCTAGGAAAGCTCATATTGCCAACTTCTTTCTCTCTACATACTGAGTCTATAGACTGACACTGCTATAGCTTTGAATACTGCCTTAGATTGTTGACCTTCCTTCCTCCTAGGAAAGATTCTAAAATGAAAAGATATACTACTCAGCAAAAAGTCAGAATCATACAAGCCATTGTATTCCCTGTTACCATGTATGGATGTGAGAGCTGGACAGTTAAGAAAGATAATGGGAAGAAAATCAATGCGTTTGAGATGTGCTGGAGAAGAGTGCTGAGGATCCCATGGTCAGCCAAAAGGATAAACAAGTGGATCTTAGAGCAGATCAAGTGGGAAACCTCCCTGGAAGCCAAGATGACTCAACTGAAGCTGTCGTACTTTGGACACATCATGAGAATAGAGGACTATTTGGAAAAGACAATAATGCTGGGGAAGGTGGAGGGAAGCAGGAATAGAGGAAGGCCACATGCCAGATGGATGGACTCTATTAAGGAGGTCACAGGTATGGGTTTGCAGAGCAATGGAAGACAGAGGGTTTTGGAGATGTCTCATCCATAGGGTCGCCATGATGAGATCGACTTGAGGCAGTTAACAACAAAACTGATTCTACAGACAAACACGTTGACAAGGGTGTCAGTCAAGTCATCAGACTATGGGGGCAGTGCTCATCTCCCTCATTAAGCAGAAGATTTTGCATTGTCAGAGACTACTCTGAGATCATAGGGCCAGCATGACTGCACAGAACACTGTTTACCTTCCCACCGAAGTGG
>CM034710.1:89365923-89404646 GCA_020142125.1 Phrynosoma platyrhinos | reverse complement strand
TTTGGGGAAGAAAAAGTGTGTCTTATATGGCGAAAAATATGGTATATACTTTGCTATGAGCAGCCTTATGTGATGGAGTCATCATCCTAATTCTGTATTACTCAACTCATGTCTCCTTCTGTTTTCATCTTAAAAAATCAATTTAATATGCTAATCAGTTAAGATGGCATGCAACCAAGAAGAAGAGGAGGAGGAGGAGAGCAAGAATGTCAACAACAGCAACAATAACAATAACATATAAGCCTTTTAAATTATCATCACATTTTAAACTTTTTAAATTGTCATCACCACATAGCAGAAGACAAATGATGAGAAAGACAAACATCCCTAGGTAGGGAGTTGTGTTTTGACCTCTTTTGAATTATAACCTAAATACGAACAAATGCAGGAATACCATGAACTCTAACACAAACAGCAATCAGGAAATATTATATTAGAACATTAAATACTTTTATGACAAATTATCATGAGCCTATTGATGAATAAATAATACAGCAGTGTGGTTATGAACTCTTTGAATTGTAGCATATCCCCCAACATTTCACAGTTGAGTCAGGACACATGTGCACAGTTCCAGGGGTGCTGTAATTCAAATGAGGTGTTTTTTTTTTCAGAATTGGTGTGTCTACAGTGTAAACTCACTCACTCACCCATGCACACATGCACTCACAGGAGTGTGAACTCACTCCTGTGTCCTAGCCAGTCAAATATCAGGCAGAGTTGGGACATGAAGCAAAAATCCTTATCCAACACCTGAAGTCCCCCCCCCCATTGCCCTGTTCCCCACACATTGTGTTGTTCTCTTTTGCTCAGTACTGTATAGCTAGGAGTTACAATCTGATAACATCTGGAAGGCCCAACCCAGCTTTAAAAATAGCAATTGTAATATAAGAAGTAGCAACAATGAAAGAGATAGAAAAAAAAAATAGTTTCATCATCGAAGCTGGGGTGGTAATGAGGAGATGGATCATATGCTACATGACCCTGGTTATTGCAGACCATAAAAATGATAATAGGTGAGAAATTGCTGCAGTTCCAAAGTCCCTACTTGGTTATCAAGAAGTGGATAAGCAAGATTTACTAAATTAAGGGAAATTGTAATCTTAAAGGATAGAGATGAACAATGCCTGCCTAATGGTGAAATGTTGCTATTCATGTATCAAAAAATAAATAAATAATGATACAAATAGTTGCTTTGGGCCCAAATTTTGGGAGAAAAGCAGGATACAAATTAATATAATATATTATAATATAATATCATAAATAGTCATATTTACCTCTTTGATGGTTTATTTTCATTATTTAATGTTTACGTTAGGTTGTTATATGTTGTGATATATATTTACATCATAAATATATATGTTGTGATATATATTTACATCATAAATATTATATATTTACATTTAGAGTGGGCTAAATCCACTTCATGTTTCCAAGTAGAACAGTCCATTGAATAAATTCAACTTACATATGTGTTGACTTATCAATAGCCCATGGATTCAGTGGATATATCCATACATATTTACTACTAAATTTTAAAATAGAGATTCTGTTCAGGTTGGTAAACTCTTTTCTACCACCTCACTTTCTAAATGCTGTAGGACACCCCCCATTTAATCTGAAGGTGGCAACCAGATTTTTACAGGCTTTATCCATGCCCCCAGGTTCTTCTTTATCACAGTGTCTAGCTGTGAACTAAGAACAAGAGCTGGCCTATAATCTTTATGTCATTTTAAATTCTAGTTCTCCTGGAGAACTGGTAAATTATCAATATGCTTCATCAGCATTCCTAATTCTCAGGTTGCACTGTTAAATGGGAAGCAGATTGACACAAGTAATGTCAAGTTGACATATTCACACTTATATGCTTCCTGTAAAAGGCTATTCTGGATATCTGTTTGCATAAATGCCTTGATAATTTACATCTATTGTGTGAATTGCTTATTTTATTTACATTTCCAGGAACATTTTCCTTTAATATTTCAGATAGTCAATGACATCTGACTGGTAAACATGTCATTTTAGCACAGCTAAGTAAATGTGGATATTTCATCAGAATTTTTCTTTTCAAATCATCTTACTATTCCTCTTTCTTGAATTAGAGTTGTAAGTGACCATCTGTTTAATATTTAGCCAGCTGCTGGTGCTAAAAAGGGCTCTTAATAATAATACCAATAGTTCTGGCAGAAATGTAATTCAAAACTCAGGTTTTATGAAACTGCATTCTGTTTTAATCTTCTAGGCATAAAACTCTCTCTTATTTCTGCCATTTGTATGGACAAATTTACATGGTAAAAATAAAATAACCTACTGATTCTCCCCCCGCACCCCAGACCCAGGTAATTGCCCCCATTAAAGGTTTGGCTGCCCCATCATAATAGTGTGTAGCTCTGCTTAAATAAGTAAGGAGGATCCAGCTTGTCTTGGAGCTGAATTTGACATCCTCTTATAGAGGATGAAAAATGTATCAAGCTGCATGCTGTGATAACGGTGTCTCAGAGCTGGAGGAAGCTAAAAATTCTTTATGTTTACATTAATATACACAGTGGATGCTTTATTTGCATATGCAAGTTTACATTTCATTTCACTTCATTTCTGCACTTCTGCATTGCATCCTATATTAGCAATTTTTGTGTATGGATGGCCTCTTGTGAACACGTTTATACATGCTCCCTGGAGCCTTACACACAAAAAGGACAGATAGTATAGACACACCTGCCCTCTGAAATACTTTACTAGTCTGCCATTGGAACCTGAAAGCTTTAGCTCCCTTATGAAATAATTTCTTTTCACTCAGAATCTACTAAATTAATTTTAGCTAATTGAGAATGCTGTTGTTGACTCTTTTGGGTATGAAAAGCTGATGAAATGACTATGGAAGTTATCACACGGGGAGTCGCAGGGAGAAAGTGGAAATAAATGGGCATGAGCGGAAGTCTTTAATTTACGGGATTTGTCCCATTCCGCCTCGTCTGATAACTAAATTTGAATTTAAAAGGGGGTTAATTCAAACGCAAACCTGATCTTTTCATTTTCAGGATTTTTGAGGATTTGAAAAGATCAGGTTTTTGTTCGAATTAACCCCCTTTTAAATTCGAATTTAGTTATCAGATGAGGCGGAACGGGACAAATCCCGTAAATTAAAGTCTTCCACTCATCCGGTTTATTTCCACTTTCTCCCCGCAACTTCCCGTGTGATAATGTCCTATGTCATTGTTTCAGTATTGTATTTCATTGTGTTATTATATTATTGTATGATACATTGCTTTGGTATATTCTTTTCTTAATTGGTATAAAGGGGTGCTGCAAAGTCCTTGGCCCAGCCTGCTTCCCAAAACCTGAGTGTAATTTTGTCTCTGTAACTTGAAAGAGTGTTCTTTTGTATTGTTATTTTCCAATTTGGAGGATTGTAGCTCTAATTTCTGATTCTATCCCCCCCCCCCCAAACTCTGATATGTGGAACCACAGAATGATTATGTGTCCATCCCACTCCCACCAGCAAGCAACAGTGCACTGACCTGAAGCAGGAATCCATGAAGGGTCTGTTGCAACTTGTCAGCACATTTACTGGTGACAGGGGACTGACTCATCATCCTTCAGCATCCTGCTCACCTGCACCACTAAATCCTGTACTTTTGTGTTGATGGCTATACTTTAAGGTGGGTTTGAGGAGAAATTTATGATCATTGCAATGGTACCATGACCATAAATGTGAACAGGAAACAGTTATGAGGTCATAGGTTAAGCATCCAAAGAAAAGATGAAGGCAAATTACCAAGGGAATGTGAAGCAGCAACATAAGAGTTCGAGGTGTGATCAAGCTTCAGTGTCTCACTCTTTGCAATGCAAGAAATTTGGGAACTGCAGGAAAATTTCATGGGGGGAGGAAAAGAAATTTTTTTTGGGGGGGAATCCCTTATTTCCACCACCTTGTTGCCACATCAGAGCATTCACCACTGAATGAGTGGTCTATTCTGGTTGGAATCAACCAACAGGATTCCAGACACAGACTCCTAACAAGACCCCTGTGATTTCTGTCTGCTTCTTATTTCTATGCCTCAAAGTAGTCTGGGCTTTGGAAATAATAGCTGGAAAATCATCTTAGTCTGGGTCAAGGAGACCTGAATCATATCATAACTGTAAATGCTGCTGAAGTTATTTATTTATACAGTGGTCACCAAGTCCTTTCTGTCTGTCCTGAAGCTGCTTATGCCAAAAACCTTCAGATCTTTTCATGGTCAAATATGCTTTATCAATAGAAAGGAATTCATAGAAAGAAGTCTCTGCTTCAACAAAACAGTGTTATCTGAAAGCATGTGCCAGAAATGAATACTGGTTATTTGAAAAGTTACTTTACTTTAAAAACAAAACAAAAATAAACTACAGCCCCCACAATTTTCCAGCCAATGAATTCTGAGAGCTGTGACTTAAATGTGTATGATCATTACACTTTGTATAAATTAATGACATAATCTGTCCCACCACACTGATAAAAGCTGAGACTTCAGATGGAAGCAAGCCCAGTGTTGACATTAGGCAGGGTGACACAGATTCCCCAAACAACAGATTTGGGTGTCATAAAAGGGAAGTGACTCTTTATTTTGCGCTTTGTTTTTAGTTTATGAAATACAGTAATGCTTTGTTATTGTTGTATTTTACTTGACAGGATACAGTGAAGTGTTGGTGGAACTTTCTACTTGAAGTACCCAAATAACTCAGCTTACTTTAGATACAATGCATTTTGACTCAAGTCAATTGGGGGGTGCCATTTGCACAGGCAGCAAAAATGTCTTGGAACAGACCTGGACCTCTTTCACACCACACAGCATCCTGGCAACAATTTAGAGTTTGCACTTTGGGAAGGTGTACATTTTAAAATCACAGATAGAGAGGTCCATCCTTCATCAGATTATAAACCCCAGGATGCCAGTTAAAATGGAATCATAGTGCTATTGACTATGTGAAAGGGTCCATAAGAGAAGAGACCACCCCCCCAGGTGTTTTCTTTAAAAAGAATTCACTTTTGCCTCTTTTTCTGATACCCAGTCTCAAAGGAATAGCATATACCTCTGCCCATTTACTAAACTAGTTTTTTAAAAAAACTTTCTAGGAGGAAGGGAACATCGTCTTTTTTCCATGTTGTAACCAGTAGAAACTGGCCAGCTAACAGTCACCATCTCTGAAAGGTTGATTTGGATCCTGCTTTGGCAGGTACAATGCTGATTAATCTTTTGTCATCACACTCTTTCCACTACTTTTGAAATGTCCTGGTTTCTCTCTCTTCCTCCCATTTCCCCCTGTTGTCCTTAGTTTATTTCAACTGGCAAAAGCTGAGTTCAAAGTGTAAAAGTTAACTCAGCAGGGGGAAGAGGAAAGGAATGGATAGAATCTTGTCATTCCCAGTAGGTTCAGGCAAAAGCAAACTGCTGCAGCCTATCCTAGTTTTTATATTCTTCCCCATCAATACCTTTTTCTATCTTGACTCGACTCTAATGATGCTTGTCCACATATGTTTCCATCTGTGAAATGTTGAAAGGTATGGGGTGATTGTTTCCTTCTGAGCCCCCAAATTGGCATGAATTACATGAACAGGAGCTGAAGAAGAAAGGGTGGAGGCATCAGAAAATGTATTTAGGCAGGATGGCTTGCTGTTCTTCCTCCTAAGTCTCACACAGCACTTAGAAGTAAATGCCAGTGAATGTCGTAGGGCTTGTTCCCTTTAAAGTTGGTTCAGAGTTGTAGGCTTTGGCCTATAAATACAGTATTCTAGCAAACCACACAAAAACCAAAGGACCCCCCTCCAATACTTGTGTAATATTTTAATAATTAAAATGTAAATAATATTCTTCCCATTGTTTTGAAATCCTGGTGTGTGTTAAAATTTTATACTTAGGTTTGCTTTCCAGCTTTCCAGTATATTAATTAATAAGTTTGTATTTTTATCATCTCTAAAGACTTTGTGCCCTAGCTTCATGTAAATCTTTGTCATCTCCATATTTCCAGCATATTTTATGCAAATAGTTGCTTAAAAATGAAAATTCTAATGCCAAATGAAGAAAATTCATGGCATGCTTCTTGTGTTGCAGTTTAATCACTGTATACCCAGGCAAGTATTGACAGTTGTCCCGTGGAAGCTATTAAAGTTCCTGTCCAAGGTTAAATGAAATTGCAGTTTATCAGACCAACATTGAGAAAATAAGGGAATCTGCTCATGGCTCTTGATTAATGCCAAGCATGATCAACACAAGGGGGTTCATTAAGCTATACATCATGTGGGTAATTTAACATGTCGTTGTGCCTGCTGTCTGCTTTAACTATCTGCCCAACAGAATGTTCCAAAGTTGTATCAGCTACAGATGTAGAACTTCTGCATTCCAGAGTTTAATCACACTTGCAATGACTCACCAGTTTAATTTTTATTCATTACTTTAGTTTTTTCAAGTATCTTTTTCTGGGGGAGAGGGAAGTTCATAACTTTGCAGTCTTGATTCATCATGAGGGTATACATAATCAGCATATTAAGACCTCAGAAACTGCTGCCAAGAGTATACTCTTCAATTCACTAGATCATTCATTCATTCTCATTAACTTGAGGACATGCATCAGCTTTGTATTTCCAATAGAGTGCAACTCCACTTGTCAGAAACAGACTTAAAATATTCAGCCAAACAGGACTGCTATTTACAGGTTTATGCTGACATATGGCTCTGTGGAGATGAGGCCCAAGCAAATGTACTTTGAATAATAGAAATATTACTTAATTGTGGTTCAGCAAAGCTTTCTGCAAGGAAATAGGAACTGATCCTGTGAATCAGAGGGAAAGAATTCGCTGTTTGTTTGTTTGTTTATTGAGCAAAAGTTAAGAGATATGTCAGCTCATAAGCCAAAAGAGAAACTCTTTGGCTCTCCAGATGGTTGAGTCTACATTTTCCATTGGTCCTAGCTAGCATGCCCAAGGTATAAGAGATTGTGGAAGTTGTAGACCCAAACATCTGGAAGGTCAGTGATTACCTACTCCTGCCATAAATCACAGCATTTCAATTGCCATGGTTTGCACTGGTTTTTGTTTTTGTTTTTTTCTGTAATGGTAGTACAGGTTCAAGGCAAGCAAGATCAGGGAGAAAGCACTAGCACAGCAAATAGGCTGACTGGTGCAGATAAGTGCCAGTAATAGCACTGGGATCCATAGCAAAATGGCTGAAGGATTCAATAAATTGTATTCCAAAAGAGCACTGCTTATGAGATTATATTTCCTTGGCCTAAATCCAATTGCTAGTTCTAAATAGACCAACTGGAATGGGATTTACCTAAGTGTGCACTTACCATCGAGCAATTGATTCAGCAAGTCTATTTTTATTGGAAACATAAACTGATCTAGACTATTGATTTCTGTTTGCTTATAACAAAAGCCTAGTCTATCAACAACAACAAAAAATGGTTAAATTGGATGGTTTATGGCCAGAATCATTTTTGTACATTCTGTAGAAATATAAAAATTGGTTTCTTCTTCCCATGAATGAAGCTCAGAACATATGTATCTATCTGCGTGAGAGGCACTGTCCAGTCCTTTAGGTGATGTGTTATTGAGACATTCGAAAAGAACATCAAATGCATTTGTAATCCTGGTGGCAGTAAAATATTTTTGTTTGCTCATAGATTACCATAAACAGCTCAACTAATTTTTAATTTGCTGTATATACCATTCTACTGGAGTAAATGGAGAAATATATATCTTTCAGACTTCAATAAACTTTCTAAAGCATTTATTTTTCACAATATGTATGTTTTATCAAAAAAGAATTTTAGTGTCCACTCCACAAAAATAAACTTTTTATTATTTTAATTTGGGGGTTTGGAAGTGCTTTTAATGATCTTCAAGTGAAAATAATAATGGCATCAAGTGAATATAAATGTTATAGTAAACTGTATGAGGTGATTGTTTAGTTTTAATGATAGTGATTGCAGAACTAGGCCTGGAATGGGGTGTTTTTAATTAAGCTGGCATTTAGTTAAAATTAGCCCCCATTCATTATGACAGTGTGAAAGTTCTTTACCTTAAAATGAAAAGGAGGTCATTCCCACTTCCACTGTCCTCTTCTTTAATACTTTTTTTGTTTTTGTTTTAAATACAGTATTGTGTTCTGCTTCTATTAATTATCAAGGGTTTATTTACAAGACAATAATTAATTATACCTCTGGGAAGCTCAAGTGTCTAAGATGAATCAAGGCAGACCTGATAAGAAGCGATGAAAGTCTCACATGATTAAGCAAGGCACTAGAGACCAATTGTTTATGGAATTATTTTGCTGGAGTTAATTGATACTAATTATTTAATCTGATTTTCTTCTTCCCAGTGATTCTTACCCCAACTCACTGCACTCTGTTAATGAAAGAGAGATAACTGACTTTAGCCAGGTGTTCGCTTGGCAAAAAGATCTTGTTTAAGTATTTCTGTTGGTAAATAAAACCTATTTGACCAAGTAAGAAAATAGTAATACTTACTGAGATATCAGAACCAGATTTTTGTCAAGTCTGAAGTGTTGTTGAAGCTGTTAAAATAAGACTTTTCTTTCTTTCTTTCTTTCTTTCTTTTTCTAAAAAAGTTGGGAATAGGCCTTTATGAACATGCAATGTTTGATTTATTGCTTAACTTATTAGCATTTTTTTCTTTTTCTTAAATTGGTTTGGTCCAAGTCCAACCCATTAAATAATCAACAATCTTCCATAAATTATAAATTATATTCTAAACATGGTGTGTGAAATAACTTGAATGGCTCACTGGAAATTAAACAGTTGCTAATAGAACATTTAACACAGAAATTACAGAGTAAAATATTATGATTGGCACAACTATCAAAGCTCTATAAGTAGTTACACTTGGCAGAATGTTAAAACTATTTGACTGTAGTTTCAGAATGCAGGTACAAGATCCAATATACTTAGTTCTATCTTGCTGTTGCTCTTGTCTATCTTATCTTTTCTAAGTTATTTGCTCTTTTTAAAAAGTAAATTAAAAAAAACACATGAGTAACATTTTGATTTATAACTCAATTCCTTAGGCAGTTTTGAAGAACATAAAACCTTTCTAGCATCTAAACACTTAATTCGGTGTTTATACATGTGGTAATCCTACTGGTTGGGTTGTTAAAAGCACTTACTTGAAACCAAGTCCAATTGCGATATAATTCAGAGACAATATTAAAACATTTGCCTTTAGCTTTATAAAACTGTACTTTGTGGGGTTTTTTTAACCATAACATGCAGTTAGTTAATAACAGGATGTAGTTAGTCAACATAGCTAGTAAATACAATAAATGTCATTATTTAATAACAGGATATTCCAGAAACATGTTTTCCTGACCCCTCTATACATGAAACAATTGCTTCATTTATAAACTGTTTTAAGACTGCCTCCTTATGGCTCTTGTAGTAGTTTCCTATTTTCCCTACTATTTCTTAATTGTTGTTAAAAACACTCAAACATTTTTTAACTGCTCAAGCCAGGACTACTGTGCCAGATGCAATGGTATGCTAGTGCATGTCTTGTAAAAAAGGATGACACTACAAATGCATGCTCACGCAGGTGCAAAATCTTGTTTTATGGTGATATGATTAATACTATGATGATGATGATGATGCATGGAATGTCCTCCCCGAAGGCCATTACCATTTTCTTCAGCAGATACATCTGTTGGCAGTTAGAAGCAGTCTTTCAGCAAATTTTGGCAAACCATTCAGTTTCATAGTTACAAACAGCTACAATCCGATTCTTTAAAGGACTGTATGGCTGTTGCATGTGATTTCATCTTGTAAAAGCTGAACTCACTCATATTACAGAAATTTGTTTGGCTACAGTATTTTACCATTTAAATTATGGGTGTTTAGGACTATTTGCACTAATTATATCATCAGCCATTGAGAACAAAGAAACAGAACAAAGCAAAGAAAATCTATGGAATTGGGCTTCTCTGCATAGTTCTCCTTGGAACTATTTGTGCAGTGTAGAATATGGTATGTAAATGTCAATAGTGTCTCCTGTTTGTTGTTACTGTTGTTGTTGCTGCTGTGTGCCTTCAAGTTACTTATGACTTATAGTAACCTTATGACATCATGGGATTTTCTTGGCAAGGTTTGTTCAAAGGGGCTTTGCCATTGTCTTCCTGACAATGAGAGTATGACTTGCTCAAGGTCTCCCAGTGGATTTCCATAGTTGAGTGGGGATTCAAACTCTAATCTCCCAGAGTCCTAGTCAAGTACACTACTAGAACACAATGTCTCTCCTAGGCTACATCTGCACTGCAGAATTAATGCAGCTTGACACCACTTTAACTGCTATAGCTCAGTGCTATGGAATCTTGGGATCTGTAGTTTTGTGAGATATTTAGCCATGTCTGTCAGAGAGCTCTAGTGCCACAACAAACTTCAAAGCTCAGTATTCCATAGGATGAAGACATAATTGTTTAAGCAGTACCAAACTGCATTAAATTTGCAGTGTGACAGCAGATCTAGATACTCAATAAATGGAGTTACATACCAGTATATCTGTGTAAAGAACCAACATATTGCTGGCGCACAAACACTGGAACTAGATATGTATCTACTTCCAGCACTGGTAAGTGATACAACACAGTACAGAGGGATATTCCTTCCTGTGAAGCATATGTGAATGCATATCTCCAGCATCTATCCTTATGTCTAGTCATTACCTTGTTGATGAGTAATCCATACTATCCAAATATCTGAATCAAGGCTAGTATCTTCCAAACTAAATTAGCAATATCCTTGAAAGTAGTACGAATCCTGTCCGTATAACAGCTAGTATACCAACATAGCTAGTGGTAGAAGGAAGAAAAAGCCTGCAGTGATCTACCTTTGCCTTCCAGATGCTGGATTTCATTTCCCCATTAGTACCATCTAGCATGATAAGGGATTATAAAATCTGAAGTCTGAAACATTTGAATGGCTACTGCAGGTTCCTCATCACTGATTTAAAAGACTAAAAAGGTTGGAAATGTTTCCCTAATTTGTTTCTTGCCACAACATTCCTACAAATGTTATTGACTAGACTTATTCAGAATCTGTTCCATTAGGTGCATCAATGCCACAACTTCTAGAATATTACAGTCTTCACAATTTTAAATAAGAGAAAGAATGTGCAAAGCAAGGGTGCTGAATTTCTTTGAACCTGAATGCCAGATTTAATTTCAGTGAAGATTGGTGGGGAGTTACATTCAATGATGGGCCAGGCAAAAGACAAAAGGATGTCAAAATACTATTGCATGATCTCACTTAGATCTCCTACTACCACTAACAAAACATTAGGAAGGTGAATTCAACTTCTTGTATTAGGGAAAAAGGCTGGGAACCATCAAATAATGGTGCCACAGGACAAATGTTGTGGTCATCAAGGTAGCACCAGAGAGCTGCATATAGGAGTGCTGAATTCTGCCTATCTCTGGCATAGAGACTACTTGGGAGTGTTAAAAAATAGCAGTACTTACTCTGTCAGTATGAATTGTATGCAGTTGTCAAAGAAAGGCCAGGAGCTGAACATCAAGACCTATGGATTGTACCAAGGAGTTAGAGCTGGAGAACATACAGAAATAAATTACATCCAGGAAGATTTTGTTGCTTAGGCAAAGTTCCAAATAACTACCACTGGTAGTTTTCCTGTACTGAAGAGTTTAATGACATTGTGGATAAGGAAAAAATTCTTCACTGTTCAGGAAGATGATCCAAACTATGGATTCGGGTACACAAAAAACTAAGGATTCTCTATTTTAGCTCTAGCGGCATCTTCTGTGTTACTTTTTGTGTCCAGACAAGAGTTTTTCCTAGTTCCTGTAGTATTAAACAGGTGATAGAAAACCATCTTGAACAAAGTAAAATCACTAATCTGAACTCTACATTTCTTCTCTGAATTCTTCAGGCAATATATTTAAAAAAGGATGCAAATGATAACCATACCTTGTATAACACCTTTCAAGTCAGGACTAAAACCCAAAGTGGATTCAATTCTCTATTGATATGTAATAATCTTTGGTAAGTGAAAACAATCCAAACATTGTGCTTGAAGTTGGTTTGTTTCCACTATCTATAGCAGAGATTAACCACAAATTGTTCTAACGTGGAAAATATGACAAGTTGATCAAAAACAGAAGCTAAAACCTCCTCACTTCTTACGTCCCTATCAAAGGAAAAGAGCAAAGAGTACATAACTGGGATGGGAGGAAGCTAACATTTTTGGAATTTTAAACTATAGTTTAGTGTTATGTTATAAACAATCCCATTATTCACTATCTCATTATATTATGTTGATACAGTTTGTTTTGAAACTAAACGTAAATCAGTTTCAGTTGAATTTATTTGTCTGCACCCTTGTGGTGGGGATTTAATCAGCTTTATAAACGTACATTTAACAGACTAGGTAAAAGATTGTTGGTAGCAAAATCTAATTATCCATGTATAAATAAATGAACACCATTGAGAGAATCTTAGAATTGTATCATCCTATTATATCTGGTAAATTTACTGAAAGAATCTACTTGGCTACACAGAATGGGCATTTGGAAATGGAATTATTGAAATAAAAGTCTAATAGGAAAATATAAGAATATTTTAAAGCCGTTGTCTGTATATGGATATATGTTAAAAATAGCTTAGTAGTTATTTTTTTTTAAAAAAATGAGGTTCCTAAATGTTAATTCATAATGTATATTGGATATCATTAGAGTGCTATTGAAACAAAATTGTGTAACATTCTATTGGTGCTTGTATGAATGGATATCTAATCAATGAAAATTTCCATTATGTATGATCAGAATGTTTACAGATTCAGATATTTATGATAAGAAAGCAAACTGCTGTGATAATACCCACAGGTTATATCTTGGAAATGAACACAAACTCAAAAGTCAATACCCAATTCATTTAACCCATCAAGCTGGTACAAATAAGCAGAGAATGAAAAGTTACTTTTTGGATTAAGGCTCTCAGAATCTCCCAGCCAACATCATATGATAAATGTGTCAAGATTTCTTGAACTGTGTAGCAGCTTATGTGTGCATAGTCCTGCTGAAATAAACAGCATTGCATGCATCTGACTCCATGTAGAGGCTTGGCCTCTCATTGCATCTACTATTTTGATTTCAGACATATTTCCTAGTGCCTATGATTATCAACCATCTGTTTCTTGAACCAGAAAAACCAGATTTTCCAAGTGTGTATCTAGTAAATTATCTTTACTGCATAGGACTGAGACGGTCTCCTAAAGTTTTATTTGATTAGGCAAGATTTGTTCCCCATAGCTATCTTTCTAGCAGAACATTGAAAAGATCAGGAACTTATGGTGATTTAAATGGCTTTAATTATGGTATAAGGAACATAGGAAGTTGTTTTATACTGAATCAGATCCTTGGTTCATCTACTCCAGAACTGCCCACTCTGACTTGCAGTGCCCCTCTTGAGTTTTAGATACATTTTTTTCCTGTACCTACATAGAAACTGCTGCTATTCCTTGTGATTTCCATACAAATCAAACAAGATTGGGTATGATCATGGTAGTGTAGTGATAATTTAATAATGGGATTTTAAGAATCAGGATGATGTCATGGTTTGAGTGTTGGACTTAGGCTGATGCCATACTGTAGAATTAATGTAGTTTGGCATTACTTTAATCATCATGGCTTCATCCTATGAAATCTTGGTATTTGTAGTTTGTTGTGGCACCAGAGCGCTCTGAGAGAGAAAGCTAAATATCTCACAAAACTGCAGATCCCAGAATTCCATAGCATTGAGCCATGGCACTTAAAGTGATGTCAGTGTAGATGCAACGTAGGACTTTGAGAGACTATGGCCTGCTGGACCATAGAAACCTACGTTCAGCCTCAGAAGAAGGCAGTGATCAAACTCCTCTGAGCAAAACCTGCTGAGGAAACCCCGTGACAGGTTATCTATATGGTCACCATAAGTTGGAAGTGACTTGAAGTCACACAACAAGAACCCCAAAATTGTCTAGCCAGTTTTTAAATTGTTTAAATTTGTTTTTAAATATGTTTGTCAACCACCTTGGGCATTTTTGGTGGAAAGGAAAGAAAGAAATGTAATACAAAATAACAATATTTAAAAAGCCACCCTTTCTTTGGGAGCCTTTCCTCCCCCACAGTCTCTAGAGGGAATGTTTAATGCAATATACAGCACAAGAGGACAGCTTGCACAATCAGTTATGGGCTTAGCAGACTTTCATTTTTGCACCACAGGTCTGCAGAAAGGAAATTTGCATTTCATCTGCCATTTAAAGGGACATCCTACTGCCATAGACTAAAGTGTCATGGGGAGCTTTCTACTTAGCAATCATTGACACAGGGCTGAAACATTCTTTCTATTATATTCAACATTGCAATCAATGGGGAGTAAACTAGAATCAATTTTAATTGATCAGCCGGGTTTTTAAATAATTGGCGCTCATTCTACTTGCTTGACAAAACCCCCCAATAAAAACAAAAACCAGCCATGCCCCAGCCTCTGACATCTAACATGCTCCTGCTCTGTTCTAAACACTATGCAGTTTTCCTTGGGGAAGTGAGGCATGGCTTTAGTGTCACAACCTTGGAATACAAGACTTCACAATATATCTATGGAAATGTAAAACTTGAAAGATTGTAAATATGTGGGAATGACACTGAGCTGTGGTTCATTCTTGATGAAAAATGTAGGCTGCAGGAATATAAGTGCATTGATACACAGGTCAGTGCTGAAATAATGCAATCAGACTGGTTTAACTGTCATGGCTCAATGGGATTTGTAGTTTTGTGAGATGTTTAGCTTTCTTTGTCAGACAGTTCTGCTGCTACAATAAACTACAAGGTTCCAGAGGATGGAGCCATGGCAGTTAAAGTAGTTTCAAACTGCATTATTTCTGCAGTGCAGATATGACCACAGTTGCTCTGGGTTTAATTGTTGCTGTAGAGATGAGAAAAACACAAGTTAAATAGAATATGTTCTGAAAAGTTATGCTGACAAATAGTACCAGCTGTATATTTTTGTTCTTCTCTAGGAGCTAGACTGCATAATCAACTCACAGATCTAATGCAACTCTTGTTGCCCTGTTGTCACTTCAGATTGTATTGGGGTGGAGGGTTAACATATTTGAATGTTTCAAAATTCCCTGAATGTAGGAAAATTAGCAGTTCAGTGGACAAGGTTCTAGTCTGGGCTGTAGCTACAGGGAGAATGAGGCCTTTGCTTCCCAAATAAGAATTCTGAATAAGAAAAAAAATATCCCCCCCCCCCTTCAGCCCCCAAATTTCTGGCATTGCAGTGAGCTAGAGACTGAAAATCATTCATGTCTATAGCTCTACTATTTGCTGTGCTTGCATTTCCTTGGAAAACATGCCTGGTCCTCTTCTTTCGATGCCTAAATTGTATTTCTAAATGCTCAACTGATGTTTTTAATCACTACAGGGCTAGAATTTTGGGGTGTGAAGGACCGAGGTGCAGAGTTCATATTTGGAGGAAAATATTCTTATCTAGTCCCCCCCCCCAGAGAAAAATTTAAAAAGTAATATCCCAAGTATAGGAGATTATCGCTCGCAAAATCTGCACTGGGATAGATGTGGGTTGTAACCATCACCAACAGATCTTATCACACTGCCTCGTACCCAGGCAGTTGGCAGCTCATATCCAACCCAGATTTCTCCTACAGCTTTTCAAGAATGGGATTTCCTTGTTCTTGAAAAACTGCCCGAGAAACTTGGGTTGGATATGGGCTGCCTACTGCCTGGGCATGGGGCAGTGCAATAAGATTTATCAGTGATGGTTACAACCCACGTCTATCCTGGTGCAGATTTTGTCTGCGAAAATAGCCTGAAGTGGTATATTGTAGCAAAAACTTGACCAGATTATGCATGTGGCCTGTGTAGCTTACCTATTACAAATAGCCTCAGTCGGACATTTCCACAAAGGCAGTGTAGTCAGTCTGGGATGAGGGCAGCAAAGATGGATGATATGTTTCTATTCTAAATGGAGGAGAGCATAGAAGTAGGGGACTTTTCCCAGAACTCAGAAAAAACAAACAAACAAACACTTTTTAGAGCTAGATCTCCCAGATGCTTCCTATCAGCACGATCATTGGTCACTGGCCATGAAAGCTGGGCAAATTGGGCTGTTGTTGTAGTCCAAAAAAGGGTAACATTTTCAGGCTATGAACTCACTGTGGCAAACTCTTAGGAAATGGTTGCAAAGTATAAAAGGAACTCAAATGGAAATGGCACAACTCCTGCTATCTCTTATATGAATAAAAAAAGGAAGGGAATCTGGGGTAAAAGAATCTTTAATGACCAAAAGAATCTTTGATGATCAAGACTGGTTTATTTTAGGATGAGCTTTTGTGGATTTCAGTGTGTGCATCAATTCATCAGAAGAAGTGGACTGAAATCCACAAATGTTCATGCTAAAATAAATCAGTCTTAAAGGTACTACTAGATTCCATCTACCCTACCCTACCCTGGATCCAAAGAAAGTTACTGCTAATGAATTTTGAAGTTTTGAAGTTGCTAATGAATTTTGAATTTTGAAGAATTTAAAAATTTTACTATCATTTCTCACAGTCCCCTCATGCACATGGTCAAGAAGGGGAATGGCCTCTGACAATTCTGAGATCCCTCCAAACCAACAGAAACATCATCTTACAAAATGTAGGCCAATCCAGGGGTAGCTGTGTTGGCCATATAGCAAAGTACAATAATATCCAAAATCCACAAAACAATGATACCTTTATTGGGCCAGCCAAAATGCACAAAACACATGTTGCAAGCTTTTGAAGCTCCACTGGTCTGTAAACTCTTTTATTCTCCTGTATGATTTTTAAACATATTTTGCCTGATTAAAAAGCCAGTGAAACCTTGAAAGCTTGCATGGTGTATTTTCTGCATTTGGGTTGCCCAATAAACATATTTCTCTTTTGTGGATTTTTAATTTTGTTCTATTTTGCTGCATGGCCAACACAGCTGAGTATGTATCACACTCACCCTGCTTTTATGCTGAAACATAACATTTGAAAATTCTCTTAGAAGCTTAGAAATAAGTCTTCCTGTGTCAATGGACTGCAAACAAGTTAATGCACACATTAAAGACTATGGTCATTCTTGTGATTTTATCATCCTTGCAGCTATTTAAAAGAGGTATTTGATCAAGAGTAGTGCTCAGTGCAATTGCCACCTTAGTGTGAGATTGAATCCTTAGAGCTGCTTCCTGTCTCACCTTCAAACCTCACTTGTTATCTTGTCCAATAATCAGGGCTTGCATTTTGCTTATTATTTACCAGTACTGTGGCTGGGACTGCTGTGCTTTAGTGCTCCTTATCAGTTCAACCTGCCCTATCCTATTCATCTATTTACTTCCTGTGCATGTCAATTACTGGCTTCAACCTGTCCATTGCTATTCTTTCCTTTAGTTATCTTTAATTTGGGCAAGGATCTTAACTCTATATGGGTACTAATTGCTTTGGGCTAACAATTGGCAGAAAGGTGAAAAAAGATTATGTTGCAAAGATTGTTAAAAGAGAGGGGAGTTATTTGTTCAAGCATGTACAACAAGAAGGTTGCTATCTTCTCTTTTTGAAAAGTAAAATGGGTAAAATTCAACAGTTCACCCTTTAAAAATAATTAAGGAGATTTAGGTCCATTCTTCTGATTTTGTGGTCAGCAAGCTGTGAGCCTGAACCAATCTATGTTGATTTCTAGCTGAGTACAGCTGATTCTGATCAGCATTCACAGAACCACTCCTTCACATAGCACTGGTGGCTAGGCACCAAAACAAATTGTGTCAAAACTTCAGCTGCCAAATAGAGAAGGCTGTGAGGAAGTTTTCAACAGTGGAAGTGTCTTTTCTCTCGTGAACTTCACCTGGATGTTACACATGTGCACCTGTGTCTAAACACAATAATTGCTTCTCATGTTACTTTGGCTCCAAATGTTTAACCTGGCAATTGAGTATCATTAGCTATTGATACATGCAATTCTTGTGAAATGTCATTACCTATTGATAAATCCAGTTCATGTGTTTTGCATGAATTTATTAATGTGAAACCCACCCACCCAACCACCAGCTTGTCACATGCAGAACCTATTGCTATGGTCTGACTTTTCCCCATGGATATAGATTGCCTACAGTGTTTGCATCTTTTGCCTCACTTGAAACACTTTGCCTTCTATATCACAAGATTTGCTCATACACCAAACATATTAATTCAGCATTGTTTCAAATTACCACTTCAGTCTTTCTCACAGGATCTTCTTTTTTTCTGACTTGCCGTACTACTCCACCCTACCACAGTCCAGGTAAAACCCGTATCTTTTGAAACAAAAGCTTAATAGAGTGTGAACAACAAATGCAGCTATTTGTCTGGTGCTGCTGCTGACTGGCTTTTCAGTGTATGCAACATCTTAGAGATGAGTAATTATTTTTTCTGCTCTTCTTCTTACTGATCATATTTTTGAAACAGTGCTTTAAACACATTGAGGGAGGGGCAGGATTCTTCATTAAGGTATACATTAAGGCAGTATTTCTAATCTTTTGAGATCAAGGACTCACCTTTAATCTCAAAACGTGAGATGAGGCCCATTTCTAATGTTTTGACATAGACTCCTTTCCCCCCACTGTACTATTTAGCGCATGGGTGAGCAACCTGTGGTCCCTAGAACCCTGTGACACATGGACATCAAAGTAATTTCAAGTAGGCAAGCAGTTCATCCCTTCTGGGAAGACTCAGCGATCTGTCTCTTCCTGACAGGTGGCTGTGGGGAGGGTGTGGAAAAGGAAAATAAAAAAATCTGTCAGAAAATCAGCTAGACTTTTGGTCTTCAAAACACATATGGCCTTTGGAAACTGAATTTTCAGGTAATCCAAAATACTATGGTCAGAATGCTGTCTTACAGGATTGCGCAACTCCTTCATTTTAACCATTTTATTTGCTACTATCCATTTCTGGGTAGATTCAGAATCCTAAGCATCTATAAACCATTATATGGCTTGGGAATGGGTTATCTGAAGGAGTGTATCTAGGGATGTTATCACATGGGGGCAAATCTGCTGGTTAATCCACACAAATCCCAAACAGAAACTGGATTAGTTCCCCGTGTTTTCACATGACGTCACACAGAAACTGGACAGAAAGTGGACAGAAACTGGTGTTAACAGAGATCTTTTGAAATTCGGTTGTTTGGAGGAAATGCAAATGCTCAATTAAGGTAATTTCGCATTTACCGTAATGTGATAGCCAAATGCGCATTTGGAAGCATTTCCCCGTATTTTCCCATGGTTCTTCCCGCTTCGTCCTCCGCTTCCAGGATCGGCCCAAGGAAAGCTGGCAGCCTCTGCCTTTCCATGGGCCGATCCTGGCATTCCACTATCTGCACATGTGCTAGAAGCTCATTTCTAGTTCATTTACGGGATTTTCTCACTTGTGTGTGAACGTTAAATGCGGTTTCAGCGGGAGCTTACTTTAATTGTGCAATTAAGGTAATTACGTCTGAAAACCATTTGCGGAATCAAGGTTTATTTTCGGGATTTGTCATTTCCAGTTTATTATCGCTTTGTGGTCCATGTGTGATAACGTCCTAGGTCTTGCAATCCTTGGAGGAAGCTCTTCTTTGGTCTCACCACCTTCTGAAGAACTTCTGGTGTAGACACAAGAGAAGACTTTCTCAGAGGGAGTTGGATTCCAAAAAAGGAATACAGAGCCAGTGTGGCATAGTGTTTTGAGTGTTAGATTATGAATCTGGAGACCTTGGGTTCGATTCTTTGCCCATCCAGGAAATGCACTGGGTGACCTTAGGTAAGTCACATGCTCTCAGCCTCAGAGGAAGGCAATGGCAAACCGTCTCTGAACAACTCTTGCTGAGACATCTCAATGATAGGTTTGTCTTAAGGTCACTAGTCAGAAATGACTTGAAGGCTCACAACTCACATAACACAAACACCAGAATGTTCTTAGTGGTGATGTATTGTTTCTGTATCTCAGTCCTTCCAGGTAGACTCCCCACACTACATCACTCCCAGGATGCATCCTATATCCACTCACTTGAGAATAGGCTGCATTTAACCCAGGATTTCCTTTGCATTTTTAAAAACTCCATATAATAGAGAGATAGGATACCTTTCATAAAACCTTATGTAAGGAATTTCAATAAGTGTTACTTGTCATGCGAACATTAAAGTTAAAGAAGCCCTGTTCTGCTGATCACCTGATAATTTTTCTCCTTAATTTTTAATTGTAGTTGTAGTTTTATGAAATATCTAGCCTTCTGTGTCAGAGAACTCTGGTGGTACAACACACTACAAATTCAAGCATTCCATAGGATGGAGCCATGGCATTTGAAGCAGTGTCAAACTGTATTAATTCTGCAATGAAGATTAGACCCAAGGATAATGCTACAACTTCTTTAACTAAATTAGTCTCAAAGGTGTTACAAGATCCCTTTATTTATTACTAAGCAGATGTGTCTACTGGACTGCACTGTTACTGCTGAATAAACCTGTGTACAGTCCTGCTGATAAACTCTTGATGTTCACAAGACAAATTTGCATTATCTTTTTGTGGCATTGTATTCAATTGATTTCTTAAAATCATATATTGCCTAAATTCATCTCATTCTTCACTTATTTTCCAAGCCATTTTTATTGCACAAATATGACAAGTGCATTGATTGTCTACTTTAAGTGCTTAATCAAACTCTATTATACTGCTAACCATAAACTACATAAATGAACATTATTACTCTGTAGTGCTTTTAACTATGGATAAAGCTAGAATAAAAGAATGAGTTATTTAAGCTGGGGTATTTTTTGTTGTTGTTAAGCAGAAGTTCCTACAATCTGGAACAAAAATGTTTTCCTGGTTTGCTATTAACTCTCATATTGGCTTTGTCCAATTCTATGTAAGGTATACTGATTTATTAGATAGCTCACTCTACAGTAAACTGATAATTGGATGCTGTTGAAAGAATGAGTTTCATCGATCTGGCCAATGACTACAGATATAACTGAAGTAAATGCTTTTAACAGTGATAGGGCGTATTTTGGCCATGATCAATGTTTGTGAATCTTCCCATTTAGGTTTTTGTTGTATATTATTTCAAAGCATCTGCATTGATCTAAACTGAAGCATATTTAATGTGCTAAATTTATCTTAACTGAAAGTTTCATTACATCTCAGTCAGTGGAAACTTTCCCCTCTTTGCTTGTCAATGATTAAAAATATTTGCTGACAATTGCTAAACACATTCCCTTCTTAAACCTGTTGTACCAGCAGATGAACACAGGAGAAGAGGAAGAAAAAGAAACTATATAAATCAGTCCAACAAAGTGTCACTTGGCATCTAGACATTGTGCAAAGTTAATTGCAAAATCTGGCCCAAGCAAATGGCTGCTGGCCCAGTCATCTTGCAGTTGAACTGCATCAGTGTGTGTGTGTATCTACAGCATGGCATGAGGGTCTACTAGAGAGAAGGCCATAATATGCAACAGCAAATGGCTGTTGCCAGCCTGAACCAGTGCAAACACTAATCTCAACTTGGCTCTGGAACTTTTTCTCTGTGCCAAGATTCAGGTGGAAGATATGCAGGTGAGAGCACCCTTAAGCAAGTACGGAACATCTTATCCTTATGCCTGAAGTATAATCATCCTCTAGGGAGTCAGGACTTCCAAAGGAAAAGGTGTGCCATCCAAGGAGTCTTTTATTTTTCCTCTTTATTTGAATGGCTTTTATTTAAAAAAAAAAAAATTTACATCTCTGAAGGCCATATGCTCCCTCTCTACAACAGATATTGACAGACATTATACATGTGAGCTTATCATCTTTTAAAATTGCCTTGAAGTTGACCAACTGCAGTCAAATGCAAAACAACAGCTCAGAAGACAGAAGTGGATGCAAAATAGTAGCTGAGCAGGTAGAGCCAATTATTTGCTCCATTGTTGTTTGTTTGTTGTTGTGTGCCTTCAAGTCATTTCTGACTTATGGCGAGCCTAAGGCAACCCTATCTTGGAGTATTCATTGCAAGTTTCTTCAGAAGGGTTTGTCATTGCTATCATTTGAGGCTAAGAGAGTGGGACTTGCCCATGGCCACCCAGTAAGTTTACATCCAGCTGGAATTCTAACCCTGATCTCCAGAAAAGTGGGAAGAGTGAAGAGGAACCAGAACATTTTAAAAGCAGCTGAAAAAGTGGGATGCCAGAGTATTATTTGGAGGGTATGGAATATATATTGAATTTATATCTCTAAGTGGCTTTACAGTTAAACAGTAAATGCCGTTAAAACCTAAAAAGAAGAAAAAGATAAGTTACAATGCTATTTTAAAACACATTATTCTTGCATAGATGTGGGACCTGAGGTGACTCACAACAGCATTAAAGCATGTACAGATAGGTAAAAACAGACACATAAAAATACAGAAATGATGATCATGTTGAAACACAAATCCAATAAAAAATACAACATTGAAATTTAATTGGATTTCCTAAATGGACAAAATGGCTACTCCTGGATGTTGAAACATAACTGATCTACAAGATGGTAGGTAACTGACAAGTTTTTCCATCTGGGCCCACATAGTCCATCAAAAATGCAAACAAAAAAGGTGGGTGGTGGGTGGTGGGTGGGAAAGAGGGGACTGAAATGCAAATGCAAATGGGAAACCAACCAGGGTCAGGGGCTTTCCCAGCAGACAATAGCAGACAATATCCTTGATTGCATATCCTTTCACCCTGAAGCCATGCCATTAACAACAGAACAATACCTGTTCAACACAGAACAATACACAGTTTACATGGGAATAGCAGACAATATCCTTGATTGCATATCCTCCCACCCTGAAGCCATGCCATTAACACAGAACAATACACAGTTTACATGGGAATCACTCCTCCCTACCCAGTGTGTCACAGTATATATATAGACACACTTTCTTCCATTCCAGTATTCTCTAAGATGCCAGCCACAGATGCTGGCGAAACGTCAGAAAGAAACTCTTCTAGAACATGGACACACAGCTTGAAAAACCCACAAAAAGCTAGGGGACTGAGATGTTTTAAAACTCCTGTCTATCCTTTTCAAGTGTATGCTTTAAATTAATAGTTTATTTCTATTTTACTGTTGTATGTTTTTAACTATATTGTACTTGTTTTAATTGTAAATGGCCCTGAGTACCATCTGCAGGGAAAAATGGGATATAAATAAAGTTAATTAAAAAACTAATTCAGCAGAAACAATAAAGCACCCTTAAAAGCCCTTTCTTTTCTTTCTTTTAAAAATGCTTCAGTTCTAAAACCCTAACGGAATAAAAACATATTTGATTGCTAATGGAAGGACTGGAAGGAGGGGGACATTCTGGCTTTCCTGGGAAATTCCAGAGCCTGGGGGCAGCAACCAAGAAGGCCTTATCTTGCTTTGCCACCAAGAGTGGTAGGGCTGAGAGAAGGGTGTCTCTTGAGGAACTTGGGGCCAGGGCAGGCTCATATGGGGATTTCAGACTGCCCATGAGGAGCAGCTTTGGGAGCTGGGTATGTTTAACCTGGAGAAGAGAAGGCTAAGAGGTGACATGATAGCCCTGTTTAAATATTTCATAGGATGTTGTATTGAGAATGGAGCAAGCTTGTTTTCTGCTGCTCCAGGGATAGGACATGAAGCAACTGATGCAAACTACAGGAAAATAAGTTTCACATAAACATTATTAGGAAGAACTTCCTAGCGGTAAGAGCTGTTTGACAGTGAAACACACTGCTTTTGAGAATGGTGGAGTCTCCTTCTATGGAGGTTTTTAAACACAGGCTAGATGGCCATCTGGTGAGAGTTTGTTGATTGTTCTTCCTGCATGACAGAGTTTATCTCTTCCTCCTTTTATTCTCATCCATGAAAATTAAGAGTAAACTGTCTGTTTCAATGACTTACTGACAACAAGTAGATAGGCATTTTGAGGCGCTTATCACAAAGTTAAATAATATGGCTTACCTGATCTGGCTTAACATTTAAATCAGGTGGCATCCTGATATTATCACAAGGATTTAGCCACCAAATCCACCACCTGGGTCCGTCCCAGGTCCATCCCCACTCCCAGGGCCATTCCGGCGGCCATTTTCTCAAGCCAGAAAACTCCTGGCTTCGAAAAGAGCTGCGCTGAGTGCTCCTGGGAGCAGGGATGGACCCAGGCTGTATTCAGGTGACAAATTTGGTGGCAAAATCCTTGTAATAATATCAGGATGCTGCCTGATTTAAATTTTAAGCCAGATCAGGTATGCCGTATTATTTAACTTTGCGATAAGCTCCTGAGTCTCTTTCAATTCTATGATCCATTATTCCTCTGGACACACTCCAGCTTGTCATGTCCTTCTTGAACTGTGGTGCCCAGAACTAGATACAATATTTCAGGTGAGGTCTGATCAAATCAGAACAAAGTGGTACTACTCTCAATCTAGACACGATACTGCTATTGATGCAGCCTAGAATCATATTGGCTCTTTTAGCTGCTACATCATACTATTGACTCATATTCAGCTTGTGGTCTACTCCTAGATCCCTTTCACAGCTTCTGTTGTCAAACGAAGTCTCACCCATACTATATCTGTGCATATCATTTTTTTCCTGCCTAAATGTAGTATACTACATTTCTCTCTGTTGAAATTTATTTTTTAATCTATTGTTTTGAATTCTGATCCTGTCCTCTGGGGTATTAGCTACCCCTCTTAATATGATGTAATCTCCACATTTGATAAGTATGCCCTCTGTTCCATTATCCAAGTCATTGATAAAGATGTTGAATAGCATTGGGTCCATAACAGAACTCTGTGGCACCCTGCTAGTCTCCAGGATGAAGCAGAGTAATTGGTGAGCACCTTTTGGGTTTCTTTGGTTAACCAATTACAAATCCACTTAATAGTTGCATTGTTTAGCCCACATTTTACTAGCGTTTTGGCAGGAATCTTGTAAAATATTGTAGCAGAGGATTATATTATCCCCTGCAACAGTTGTTTTATTATCTCCATATGTCTGAGGAGAGAATATACAAAATGCAGAGTGTTACTGCATAGATCCTATTATGAAGTAACCTATAGGTCCTAGGTTACTTCACAGTTGTTGTGCACAATATTCACTTCTCAGTTTTCATATTTGCATTGATAGAACTGCACTGGAGTATGTCATTTGCAGACTGAATTTCGATACTAATCTCTAGTGCTCTTTTTTTTTTTACTACATAAGAAACAATTAGAGTAGTTGTGGCAGAAACTTACACAGGACTGAAGCATCCTAGACAATTTACATGTATTCATGAGAAAGGGCAAATGAAAGTTATGGGGGGGGGGGGAGACAAACTTTATGTTACAATCTCTAAGAGAAAGGTCATTGAGCTGTTCTACTGAGTGTCTATAGAAAGGGTATAATCAAAGAAGGTACAAACTCTCATCTGGTGGGGGTTTGAGGACTGGATTTTGTGACAGATTTGATAGCCCAGGAGTTGATTTCCCTGGTGACCCAACAGAGATAGCAGAGTTTATCTCTTCCTCCTTTTCCTCCCACCCATGAAAATTAAGAGTAAACTGTCTGTTTCAATGACTCACTGACAACAAGTAGATAAGCATTTTGTGTGTCTATTAATTTGTTTATTTAGTGCAATAATACTAGTGATTTAATAAAGATAAGAATTCTGATGAAAAGGCAACAAACTTCTCATTATGCATCTGACACATTTCAGCATTCAGAATAAATTAAAAGATAAAATGCACTCTCACTTGTATGATTAAGAGGCCAAAATTAATCACCGTGAAAGAGAAGCATTTCAGATTAGAAAAAAAAAAAAAGAAAGAGTGGGGGGCACCTTTTCATCAGTTGTGTGAGGTGACAGAAGCATGCATGCAGTCCACAGCCCCAAGTCTGTGTGTTCAGTATATATATTTTAAAGGAAATTGTCCTTTTTATGGATCATTATCCATAAAATTGCATATAATGACAAAAGCACTTAAAATACCTTTTTTTTTTGTAAGGGAGGGGGAGGCAATTGGAATGCCTGTCAGCATTCTAAGTACAATACGCATAGTGCGGCAGGCCAAAAGTTAGCATTTATCTTTATTGTAAGAGATGACAGTATAGCAACAAGCTCCCTTTTCATTCTGTATTTGAACAGATATCTCCTTCAATAGGCATCAGTGCCTCCATAATTGAAGTCTCCAGCTCCCAGCCCCTTGAGATGGAATCCAGGCAAAATCCAGGCATGGGTTTAGGCACAATTTAGGCATGCAAATGCTGCACATTGAACAGGACTTGTGCTTGGAAAATTGTCATTCCCTAGTAGCCTGCATCCTTCGGCATGACATTTTGGCAAACCTGAGGTTAGCTTAATTGAGCCAATATTTTCTCAGAAACCAATTCATCTTGTCCCAGAGAGAAATTGCAAAGTACAGCAGAGAGCAGAGCAGAGAAGGAAGGGCAAATGCAATATGAAAGAGGTCTGTATGCCTGCCATATGCCTACACTAAGTGTGTGTGTGTGTGTGTGTGTGTGTGCCTTCAAGTCACTTGTTGACTTGTGGTGGCCTCATGAATTTCACAGGATTTTCTTAGGCAAGGAGGATTCAGAAATGGTTTTCCCTCCTACCAGCACCTGGTATTTGTTGGCAGTCTCCCATCCAAGTGCTAATCAAGATCAGATGGGATCTGGTGCCTTTAGGCTCATATGCCTGTTAGAGGAAGCTAAAATCTTGTTCAGGCAAATGGATTGAATTTTAAAATGATTATATCATGCCTTAATAATTTATTGTTGCTGTTAACTGCCCTCGAATCAATCTTGACTCATGGTGACCCTATGGATGAGACATCTCCAAGACTCTCTGTCCTCCACTGCTCTGCTTAATTCCTGTAAGCCCATACCCGTGACCTTCTTAATAGAGTCCATCCATCTCGCATGTGTCCTCCCTCTCTTTGTGCTTCCCTCCACCTTTCCCAGCATTATTGTCTTTTCCAATGAGTCCTTCCTTCTCATAATGTGTCCAAAGTACGACAGCCTGAGTTTGGTCATCTTGGCTTCCAGGGAGGTTTCTGGCTTGATGGGCTCTAGGACCCACTTGTTTGTCCTTTTGGCTGTCTACAGGATCCTCAACACTGTTCTCCAGTACCGCATCTCAAAAAAATGATTTTCTTCCTGTCATCTTTCTTAACTGTCCAGCTCTCACATCCATATATAGTAATAGGGAATATAATAGCTTGTAGGAGTCTAACTTTTGTGCTGAGTTGTATGTCTTTGCATTTTAGAATCTTTTCCATTTCTTTCATAGCCACCCTCCCCATTCTTAGTCTTCTTCTGATTTTCTGACTGCAGTCCCCATTTCTGTCAATGTTTGATTCCAGGTATAGGAATTCTTTTACTATTTTTATTTCTTCATTGTCTAGGTTGAACTTGTGAAGGTCCTCAGTGGTCATTATTTTTGTTTTCTTTATGTTCAACATTAAGCCTGCTTTATTACTTTCTTCTTTGATCTGCTAGCTCTAACAATTAAAGATAATCTTTGGCTCTTTCATTATATGTGGTCTGCTGCCTAACCTCTTATCCCAAGAAAGTGAGGAGAGGCAGTGGCAATTAGTGGGCTGTGTGTCAGTGGAGTGGTGAATCCACTCTGGGTTTTTGTCTGAACTTTAAGGAGACTATCCAAGATGCATAAGCCTATACTCAAAATAGATTCCTTAGATTAATTTTGAACCCAATATCCAAGCTACTGAATATCATTCCCAGACCAGGTTCAGCACTTTGGATGGTTCTTTTAATGAATCAGACCAGAGGGCACTCTCAGCCCCACTAACATGTTAGTCACCAGCCTCCTCTGAAGGAAGGATGCAATTCATCAGTTCAGACCCCTAGTTAGGAGGTGAAAAATGGAGCTAGTAGGGTTGCCTGGTGAAATAAGGGACAGGCTCCTATCCCTGTAAAGAGTGAAGATGGACTTGCAGCAGATGTTGCTTGTCATGCAAGCAACAGCTGCTGAAAGTCCTTCTACACTGCCTTTAAAGGGATTGGAGTCCTGCCCCTTATTTCATTTGGCAACCCTAGTAGATCAGGACCCAAAACTGATGGAGCTAGGGAATTCAGTGACATCTCTGCAAGAGATCCAGCTGTCCTCCAGTAGTCTGTTGTGCAGGGGGAAAGAAGAAGATGGAAAGAATTGTACCAAGAGAAGAAAGGCATGGCCTTGCCCACTGTGCTCCATGTACTCTTAGCTGTGTTCTTGCCGATGGCCAGCATGTAGATTATCATCCAGGAAACTGGCTGTCTCTGGTCCTGATTTAAATTCTTAAGGTAATGGCTTAATATAAGCTTAATTAATAGTTCAAAGGTCTGCATAAGTCATATGAAATACAGGGAACTTTGTTTTGTCTTGTTTATTTGATGTTGTCCTTGTTTATTTCATATCCATTGGTACTTCTGAAAGTCAACCTCAAAATTTCAGCAAACTAAATCTTGAGACTGTTGAATGTTATAATGTGGATGTTTTTGGATTCATGAGTTGTCATTTGGGGTTTTTGAAGGTTGGTTTAGCTTTTCATTAATAGCTGCCTTGAGTCCCTGTACCAAGAGGAAGGTGGGATATAAATAATAATTTAACGAATTCATGATTTTTGGCTTAGAACCCTGTAAAATTCATGGGCTTGCCATAGGTCAACATAGGTGATTTGAAGACACATACACATGCAAACACACATTAATAGGACTGTTTTCAAATGTTCCCAGTAGTGAGGTTCAAGAAGGTGGCATATTAGTGATGAAAAGTGGGGAAGGATTAGGTAGGGGGTAACAGACTGGCATTTGCTATGCCAATATTTGCTTTTGCTGTCAGTGTCAATACCTACCTCCACTTGGTAGCTGCCATGTTTTGGCACCACAGTAGGACTACTCTTGTACCACTATCCCCAAAACAGTTGGTAAGTGTTGCCATTTTAAGTATGTCCCATTATTTGGAGCTGTGCTATAGTGGAAACACCAGGGCATTGGGAGAAATTTAAATTGGGAATTTTATATTGCCTGTCAGAGCTGCCAGCTGTCAGAAGAGACCAAAGACATTCTATACCCATGGCAAGACAAGATGGTGCCTCTCTCCTTCCATTCTAAGCTGATAGGATTAGTATTAGAATCTTTCTTCATTGATGGCAATGGGACAGCACCTTCTATTATACCTGAAGACAGTAGGCTAACTTAGGGGGTGTGGGACAAGATGTGTATTTCTGCCTTTCTTCAAATATCTCACTGTGGCCTTCCAGCATTGGCTACCTGACATGACTGCTCAAAGGGCCCACAGAAGAGTTTTTATATAGGAGAGTAGCCCATGGAGCAGACGGCACTTTGATAAAGATCCAATCAAACTAAACTCAGCCCTGAATCTTTCCAATAACAAAAATGCAAACAACTAATTGACAGCACTACCTTTGAAAACCAGACCAAATTTGGAAAATGAGAGATGCATTTAGTAAAAGCAGGAATTAATGGATAACAAATGTTAAGCCCTGTGGGAAGTGTAGCATCAGCAGTTTTACTTAAGATCATGTTTCATCATTTGTCATTTGAAGCAGGAAGTGTGTGTGTGTATACATACAAACACATGGTTACTTATAATGTGTGTAAGAGAATGTGTGTTGTATAAAATCCATACTGTCATAGACATAGCAATCAAGTAAAAGAGGATTTTGACTTGCAGTTTTTTCTGACTGAAACATCATTAAGGCAGTCTTCATTCCAATGTTTTTCTGTCTAAAAATAGTATAGCTTATGGCTAGCATGAAGGCAGAGTAGTGATACAGAAAACAATAAGGAAGTTGCATTTATCCCCTGCATGCAAATTATTAATGTATTCTCAGTTATGAATTAAAAATGCAGATTCAATCCAGGTTCTGAATAAGGTGTGTGTGTGTGTGTGTGTGTACCTTCAGTTATCCTGTTTACCTAGAGCTTATTTTAATGTTTTTTCTCCACAGGAGTGCTTTTTTAAATGACTCACAGAGTAGTATACACAGAGAGCATTTCTTTGGGAGTGACTGTCCATGAAGAATTCAGTTCATGAAAAATGCTTTTCATACATCTTCTTCATGGGGTATAATTTCTAGAGTTCTCCTATGGCACCAGAAATCTTCTTTGTAATCTATGTAATCACTAAAATGTAGAAAAAGCATAATTATAAAAGCATAGATTCCAGATAGGGCTGACTATAATATCAGATGGAGGCAATTGTCTAGATTGCCTCCTTATACATCACATATGTACATACTCCCATCAAACAGGGCATGGGTTTGTATAGAACTGCATATGCTCATGTAAAAATACTGATACAAAGTTAGGAATGATTTTTATAATTTTAATAGAATTACAGTTCCTCATATTGCAGTAGGACAGAATGTGACCAAGGTTGCATCTTCACTACAGAGATAATCTTGTTTGATACTACTTGCCATGGCTCAATGCTGTGGAATTCTGGAGACAGCATTACAATTCCCAGAATTCCATAGCATTGAACCATGGCAGTTAAAATGGTCTCAAACAGGATTATTTTTGTGGTGCAAATGCAGCCCAAGTGACCTGCATGCCTGCTGCTCACTGTGGCTGTTACAGGTGTTAATTGTGTATGGGTAACTGCAAAACCCCAATCTCTCTCCTTATGGTTCTTTATCAATATGTTGACTTGGAATGGACATAAAGGTCCCCTTGAAATAGAATAAGCCCCTTACTTTTGCTGCTGTTGCTCTACATACAGTCTACAACAGCAAATGTAAACAACAGCCAAGGTTGGATCACATTGGCTAAGGGATTCTGGGGATTATAGTCCAAATAATTAACTCTTAGAGCTCTGAAAACAGCATAAGGCCACTATAAACTAAGGCCAACTCTAGAGGGCTGGGCTTCAAATACAATGAAACATCTCTCTTCTTGACTATATATTTGCTTTTAACTCACTGAAACACATTTGCTGCAATGCAGGAGGTTCTGAAGTAAAGCAACATATCCCCAAGAATGATAATTTTAAAATAGCCTTTGAGAGGTCTTCAGAGGTATTCTCCCTAGGAATTTGATGAGAAATGAAGATCTTCCCCCACCGTTGCGCCTCAAACTGTCATGTAGTTTGCTTGAAATTGGCTGGGCACACATAGAGTTGTTTATTGAAATATGCTGCATAAAAATAATCCTCCTCTTTGAACGGCAGGAGGGATTCATCTACAGAAATGTTTGTCAGGGCTATGCATGTGTTGAAATTTGTCAGAAGGACGATCAATAAGTGGGCAATGCTTGAAAAGTAAATCACCTGGGGAGAGCCAGAGAATTGTCATTGTAGCAGAGCATCTCAGTAGGGAAAAAGAAGTATCTATCCCTGTTCATTAGAAAGGAAAATGAAGGGGATGGAAAGGGAGGGAATGAGGTGGGTGGATTGGCTTCTATAAAGAATAACTGTGGGGGGTTAACTCTTCCTGTTTGTGCTGTCACTACCCATGTTTTTAGTTAATTGATGTCTTTAGAGACCTTGGAAAGCAGTAACAAATTGACTTCAACCTCACAGATTTCATGGAATATATAAGCCTCTTTGCTCAGTGCTAGGAGTAGGGAAGAACTGCCAGTGCACAGCTAAAATGTTAAAGATTGAATAGTGTATTTACACACACACATACATGTATGTATGCATGTATGTGTGTATAAACTGTAACTGTAATTCATCCCAACTGTTAGCTAACATTCAGTCAATAGGCTGACTAGTGAGTCTGGTTCAACATTTTCTTCACAAAACAATGATGTGAGGTAGAGTAAATCTGATTTTAAAAAAAAGAAAGACAGGCAAGCAGGCAGGCATGGAAGGCCTGGTAAAAACACAACCAAATTATGGGATTCTGTTTCTGGCTTCTGGAATGGAATTAAGTTTTGGATGCTGGAATGGATAAGAGAGATACAAATTCATTGCATTAGTACAGAGTTATTATTGTTATTATTATTATTTTTTAAAAAAGCATCTTCACAGCAGAATTAGTACAGTTTGACACTGCTTTTACTGCCATGGCTCAATGGTATGGAATTCTTGGATGTGTAGTTTTGTGAGATATTTAGCCTCTGTGTCAGACAGCTCTGGTGCCCCAACAAATTACAAACCCTAGGATTCCAAAGGATAGAGTCATGAAATTTAAAGTGGTGTCAAACTGCATTAATTCTGCAGTTTGGCAACAGCCTAAATGTGGGGGGAGAAGTGTGAGATGGAGTAGCATGAATGGAAAAATGAATGTCCAAGCCAATGGTGTGACAGGAACTGTAGGATATGGGAACCTTTTGCAAGGTAAACTGTATGGAGGAATACAGAAACTAAGAGGATATGTAATTCTGGGGGTTGTTGCCCAAAGCATAACACTTCCAAGTCCTGGTTATGCCTTGTTCTGGATTCCATATACCTGGGGATGATTGCAGTTACAGTCCAGCACATCTGGAGGACACCAGGTTGCAGAAATCTGTCTTGGACGTACTGAAGCTGAGCAGCTGAACTTATAGATTGGTATGAAAAGATGTGTGTATTATTGTTGTTAACTACATCAAGTCAGCTTTTACTCATGGCAGTCCCGCGAATGACACATCTTCAAGATTCCCTGTCCTCAACCATCTGGTGTGTAGTCTTCCTCTCTTTCTACATCTGAATACCTTTCCCAACATCATTGTCTTTTCTAATAACACGTGCCTTCTCATGATGTAGCCAAAGCCATGTCATCATGGCTTCCAGGGAGAGGTCAAGCTTGATCTCTTTTAGAACTCCTTTGTCTTCTTGGATGCCCATGGTATCCTCAGTACTATCCTGCCGATGGCGTACATTCTACAAAATAATAAAATAAAACATATTAATACAAAGAAGGCAACAAATTAAAAACATCAGATAATCATCATGCAATGCCTAGCTCTTCTGTGTATTGTTTCCATCATTTTAAAAATAAATTTGAATGGGTTGTGTATTATGTTCCCCTTCTGATCATAGATCATTCCCCGCTTTGGTTTAAATTTCTCTTTGATTTCTCAGATCTTGTGAAAGAGGTCTCTTGTTCTTCCTTTTTTGTTACTGGCTTCTATTTCTCTACATTGATTGTTGAAGAACTTCTCTTTAACACTGAGCATTAATATTTGAACAGTAGCACTCATGGTCTGTGTTTCTGTCTCCCTATTCTTTTGCTTTTTATGTTGCTTTAACTACTGGAAGAGTTTCATTTGACACCCATTGCTCCTACTCCTTCTTCTTGGCCACAGATATCATTTTCCTGCATTCCTGTTTCCCTTGTCATCTGTTCCCTAGCATCTGTTCATAATTCTTCTGCTTCCTGGTCAACTAGGATTAGTAGTGCAAATGTGTTTCTCACACTTTCTTTAAATTCTGTTGTGATTACAGTACACTAAACACAGAAGGGATATGTAAATGTGCATGCATGTGAATTCATAAGTTGCTGCATCAAAATTGAATTATTTCTAGCACATTTATGCTGAACTCATTCTATGAAAATGTATGCTACATGTAACAAATGCTCATATTTTATTTTATAAGCTCTCAGAGGAATGCAGCATGCACCTATGCATGTATATATGCCATTATATTGGCACAAAGTAATATGAAAAAGTTAAATCATTCTATATCTTTCCTGTTACCTGAAATCCTGAAAGAAAAGCCAGTGATTTGTATGGTTAGACTGCAAAATTGACATGACCTGGGAATAAAGCTTTTACACGAATTCACCTTGCAAAAGTCACTAGGAGTGTTTATATGAATCCATTGGTTACAAAGTTTTTATCTACATGCTGACAGTATCTCAAGTGATAAACTGATATTGTATGTCTCATGAATGATTTCGTTAAAGACCCACAATAGCTTTTTCCTGCAAAGGGGAGAACAGACAAATAATGGTGTTCCCCCCCTTTTTTTAAAAAATAAAATAGTGAAACCAGTTTCTAAAGCATCTCTCAGCAAATATGGTATGTAAATTAGGTATGTAAAACAAAAATCAGACACTCATTCATGCTTCCTGGCAGTTAAGATGGGTTTTAATATTTCACGTTTGGATCAAAAGTAGCAATGGCTATCTGGTAGTCTTGAATACCTGAGACAGGTGGGAGGTAGGCAGTCGGGATCAGATGTAGTCATCACGGATGAAGGCCAGAATAAAATAACCACAGTGGACATAATGATCCCCCTTGAGAACAGGAAACCAGCCATGAAGGAGGCTAGAAACATAAACACCAGAAATAAATCCCTCTGGCTGATGCACTGATACAAAGTGGGTATTATGTCTTCATCCACATATTATTTGTTGGAGCTTTGGGTGGCTGGGATCTAGCAAATGAGTTTGTGCTGAGAGTCTGTGGGGTGGGAAAGTGCTATGATAAACTTATGATCAAGTTAATATCATTTGACAGTTCCGAGATATTTACACAGAGCACATCTCAGGTCATTGTCAATATGAGGAGGTGGTCACTATTCCTGTAGAAAGGGAACTATGATAAGCTTGGAAATAGTTTCTTCATACTAAAAATTTAAATATTCTATGTATGGCATGCAACTGTTTGGATAAACTAGTGATCATTTATTTGTGTTCTAAAAGTAAAAGGTATTTTTTGTCTCCTTTAGTATGTTCTTTTTCTTTTAAAGTATGTATTAAGAATGTAATCTATCCTAGGAATGAGATTTGTTTTACATATATTATTTATATATTACTGTATTATTTCTTTTTGCAATTGCATTCTTTGGATCTGATATGTACTAGTTATTGTTTCAGTGGTAAATTGTATTTATAAATATTCTCTAATAAAATAACTACCTGGGAATCTTGAACACTGTAAACAACTTGCTGACTCCCAGCATTCTTTTGCCAATGTAATAAACATGCTCTCTCAACATTATCAAACATTATAAATGAATGGTGCAAGCAGTAATCTGGTTAACTTACATTTCTAGAGCTAAATATTTGGACAAATGTTGGAAATACTGTGGATAAAAAAGGTCATCCCATCTTTCTACCTGTCTGTGTACCTGCCTGCCTCCCACCATCCTTCCTGGCCAAGATCCTACACTGGAATTGTGCAGTGTAAATCTCTTCATGTGCTACATTAATTGTGCTACACAAACTTTGACATAAATAGTAACAATGCCCAATAGAATGCACAAGTGAAGGAGCATTACTCTCCAGTTCAGCAGTGGCAGATGGATATAGATCAATTCAGAATATGCATCCATGTACCTATTGGCACCTAATGACTCCGTATTGATTACCTTAACTGAGAGCAGATATTGCTCATTGGATGAAAAAAATTAAAAACTTCTATAGGGAAACTTATGCAAGTGCAAGACACCAATAGAATTCTAGCCTAAAAAACTAAGCTATCCTAAACCTGAGGAAGGTAAGCAAGAGGGAAGAAATGCTTGCAATCTTCCCTCCCCCTTTATGAGCATCATATCCCTTATCTCAGATAATCTAAGGCAGGGGCAGGCAACCTTTCCCCTTTAAGGGTCGAGGGACTTCAGCTCCCAGAAGCCTCAGCCATGTTGGCCAATAGTCCCATGTTGGCCAATAGCTCCTGGGATTGAGGGGAAAGGGTGATTGGGAGATCCCTGAAAAGCGGTTGATTTAAATCACTCTGTCGAACAAGTCTGAACACATGCAATTGTATTATAGAACTTGGCAATTGATTTTGTGGAGTATTCTGGGTGGAAGCTGGAAGCATGTGTAGCATTCTGTCATCTCCAGGATATGTTGGTACATATACATCCAATGTTTAGTTGTTTAGTCATGTCTAGAAAGTGAATCTAATGCAAAGACTGATCTAGGCTCAAGTTGATAATTGGATGAAAGTTACTGATGTCCTGGAGCAACTGTGTCAAAACTTTGAGTCCATGACTCTATGTAATGAAGACAGAGAATGGCTTTTGCAGACAGGAGCAGATCAAGTATTCTAATATGACAGCCATCAATGTAACATGGGTCCATGTGACTCTCCATGGTAGTGACAATGATCCAAAATCATGCTCTTTCCAAAGTTGAAGTAATTGTTGGTAAGGAACAGAGTGTGGTGGCTAGCTCTGTTATAGCAACATCAGGTAATTAACCATGATGACTTCTAGTCCATCTGTGTCTGTACTTGGATCTTAAAATCTGAGCAAAGATTACCAGAAAAAGTCCTTGTGTGGTAATATTACATATGCACAAATGTTCTTACTAGTCAATTCTTACTTGCCTTTCCAAAAAGACTTATTGAGCATTGCTTGCTTTTTAATTTATTTACTGCATTTATACAGTGCCTTTTTCATAGGATAATGAATAAATCATTTAGTTTTAAAGTGGTAAAGATATAAACAACCAGAGCGTGGAAAATTTCTTTTTTGAATTATCACTTCCACTGGCTCACTTGAGTCTCTAGTGTTCAATGATAGTGGTTTCAATGGTTATTGTTCAAAATGCATATTTAGAAATGGAACTTGGACATAGCATGTTATAAACAAAACTGTTAATGGTACAAGATTGCATTGGGGTATAACATCTGTAATGAAGGCATAACGATATTGCTTTTGCAAATACTACTAGTGACATTATTTCTTCCTGTGTAACAAGGCAAGTTTACTTGTCACATTTTCTTATTGTTTTGAAAATAAGGTAAAGGTATACCCTGTTGACAAGGTTGTCAAGTTGTAGGGGGCGGTGTTCATCTCTGTTGCTAAGCCAAAGAATCAGCATTGTCAGAGACTACTCTGTGATTATGTGGCCAGCATGATTGCACAGAATGCTGTTTACCTTCCCATCAAAGTGGTATTTATTTATCTACTTGCATACTTTTGAACTGCTAGCTTGGCAGAAGCTGGGACTAGTGATGGGAGTTCAGCACTTGGGCATCAAACTGCCAACCTGTCAATCTTGCAATCAACAGTCAGCATCTTAAGCACTTCGGCCACTGCATCCCTTATTGTTTTGAAAGGAGGACTAAATGCTTTCTTAGGGCATTCCTGAAAATGTAGACATCTTTCATTAAAAAAAAAATCCTGTAAAGGTAACAAAAAAACAAAAACAAAACCCTACTTTAAAAACATTACTTTTAAAAAGTAACTCTCTAAACCATGTGGCAAAGATTGTTGATGTGCTTTGGCCAAAAAATGACATTCAAGCAATGGCCATTATAAAAAGATTCCATTCTCTATGGAAGAATGTGGAAAATAAGTCATATTTTAGATATTCCCCTCATCCACAGTCAGAACTGGGCATGCTAGAGTTGATGGAGCATTGTAGTCCAACAAATTGGGGAAGGCTGCCCTAAAGTCATGTTTTGAAAGGGGACACAAAACCACTAGATTCTGCTTTTGGCTTTCTTCTTTTTCTTCATTTAAGGAAATCAGCAACAGGAAACACAGCAAATTTAATGGTTGTTCTAAGAACATGCTGTAGATAAACGTTTTCTTCCTATGGGGTGAAAGTATATAATGTGAAAACTAGAGCTTACTTATGAGGAAGAGTCAGTCACAGATGTCTTTTTTCAGCCAGAGGGTGGAAAACTACCAGTAAGTCATTATAGACACTGAAATTTCAGCTTAGTTATGCTAATAAGAGGATAAATTATTTCTCAGAGACCATCTATGTTTTAAAAGGCCAACAACTGTAATTACTGTTTGCTGCAGTGTTGTCTCTAACAGGGTGTACATTTCTTTTGCCATAATGCAACTATTTTAGAATGAGAAATTTTATGCATCTTGCAGTTGCTGCTAAATCTTTTTATACTACACATAGCAGCATAGTATCTACTGCAATACTATTCAAATATAACATTAGCAGTGCAATCTGATGCATCTTTACTCAGAAGTAAATCTCATTGAGTTCAATGGAACTTTCTCTCTAATAAATGAGTTTAGGATTGCCGTTTTAAGCATATTTAAAATATCACAGGCACTATAGCTGATTAGGATTAAACTACAGACTTTATCACATGAGCTTCGATCATTCCATGGTATTGCTGCAATTGCATTATTAAAAGAGAACAAAAACATAATGGTTTTGGTGCTTTTATTACATTGCTCTTCAATAGTGCAACAGGGCTTTTTTGTGCCATTGACAGTCCCAGCACATCCTCATTCCCCCATAGGCCCTATGATATACACAACATCCATTTTATTTTTATTTTTATTTGTAAGGTGTGTGTGTGAGGGGGGAAAGAAGATGGCTGCACCCCTCTGTGTCAGCCAAAGAAATGAGAGAATTATCCTCATGAGGAGAAAACTTTATTTTCTTTTTTGGCAGTGGGGCAGGATGGAAAAAGCCAGCTGCACCTCTCCACACCCACCAAAGAAGAAATGAAAGTATTCTTCTCATGGGGAGAAGACAGTTATTTCTTCTTTGGTGGTGTGCACACCTATTTTCTCTATGCCACTAAGGCAGGGATGGAGAACATATGTTCCTCCAGATAGATTGTAACCCTCACCAACCTGAACCTACATAGCTAATGGTGAGAGACGATGGGACTTGTAGTCCAAAAACCTCTGAAGGGCCACCCTTTCCCCACCTCTGCAGTAAGGAATATTATAAGCTCACCAGCACCAAAGGGGAAATTTTTGTTGGCTTGATTAACCAAAACACCTGTTGTCTGTGAGTCTTCCATTCCCTCCAAAAGGATTCTTTCCATGATGAGTAACAGGATAGCTAGTTGCATCGGCACAAAA
>CM034710.1:89339392-89365913 GCA_020142125.1 Phrynosoma platyrhinos | reverse complement strand
CAGGTTGGGGTGGCTCCTTTCAGCACTTTCCTAGGCCTGAGATTTCAGGGCCAAAGTCTAAGACATGGGAGCAACTCCTTATGATTTCTCAGAAGGTTGGGGCCTGGCAATGCCATTAAGCATAAAACCTTAAATATCAGCCACAGCTGCACAGAATATGCCATTTAAATAGCAAGTCCAACATATGAGCAAAATATTTTGATGAATTGTGTGCATAAAGATTTCACAAGCCACGAAAGAATGTTATCTGGGATGCACTTCTTGCATGGCCAAACCTAAAAATGGGCACTTCTCTTTTATATCAGAGAGGTTATTACTGGCCATTTGGCAAAGTACTTCTACTGCCAGACAGTCTACATATGAATGATTGAGATAAGTACAGCCCTGTGTTGCTGTGCATAAGTAAACATGAAACATGATGGGACCAAGCACATGTCAAGGAAAAAGAATTACCAGTGTGGATAATCGACATGTAGACTCAGTCCTTCAGCAATATCCCAAGTGTGCACACAATGATATGCTCAGGTTATCCACCAAAATGGTTGACTATCTTTAGAAAGTTCCAAAATCAGACTCTGCAAAGGTACAGAATATAGATGTGGCGCTGCACAGAAACCATGAAGAAGAATCTGAGGGCTTGATTAGATGATGGCAGGTGAAGATTACTGTGCTATGTAAGACTGTGTTTTGGGTCTGTGCATCACATGCCAATATATTTAAAATAACATGTACTTATGAGAGCCAGTGTAGCGTAGTACTTTGAGTATTGGACTACAGCTCTGGAGACCACAGTTCAATCGCCAGCTTGACGTTGTGCAAGTCACATGCTCTCAGACTCAGAGGATGACAATGGCAAAGCCCCTCTGAAGAAACTTGCCAAGAAAACTCCATGATAGGTTTGCCTTGGGGTCACTATAAGTTGGAAATGATTTGAAAGTACGCAACAACAGTCCTCCTAATCATGGTAAGATCTGGATATGAAAAAGATGCTTATTTGAACTAAAATTCCCAAACTTTTAGTCCAAAAAAGTATCTTTTTAAAGTTCTAAACAGCAGATGTAAGGCACTTGGGTCCACGCTCATCTAAATAGAAGAGATTTCTTTATGGCATTGTAGAAAGCAGATGGTTTAGATGTTTATCGGCACAACAATTTTATGTTAGCTCTTTTCAGGTAACTGTATGCTACAGTTTTTAAGTCTTTGCACTGGATTTCTGTAGCAGTGACAATATTTAGAGTTTTCAAATATACTAAACTTGAAGGCATATTTTTAAAAAAGACCCCCCCACACACAGTGGGCACTTCCTTTCATTTTATTACTCTAGCCAGCACACAAATTTCAACTCCTGTGGCTTTGAATAAAAACTAAGAATGGGGAACTGTGTCTTTTCTGAGTTAACTGCTCTTATTTTTTGTCTGCTGTTTACCTCTGTGGGAAATTATACAATGTTTTTATTGTTCAAATGAAGGTAAAAAGAGTGTTGACTCTCAGGCACTGGGTTTATGCAAATAGATTTGTTAGTTGTTCCCCTGTTGTTTTTCATGTTGGTGTTGTCACTGTGTTGCTACACCATAATTTGCTCAAGCTCTGCAGTGCTTCTTTATCATACATGAAGCTCTAAGGGTCAGTGATCCTTTGCACCACCACTTCCATTTCCTCATTACAAAAATTGACCTTCTTTCCATTGTTTGAAAGGGCTCAGACCACTGTCATTCAGACTTCAAGACTGTTGAGCAGTAATAACAGTATAGAAAGGCACTGGAATGGCACAAGCTGTCTGGCACTATGCACTTGTCCTGGAATCCATTTTGAATTTTACAGCACAACTGGCATGCAAGTGTACATTGTGTATTTCATGGAATCTTTCACTTGCCATTAAATCATGTAAATATATTAAAAGGCAACATACCTCAAGAACTAGTGCCAAATTGCTGCTCTTTTGCAGATGACTCTCTCTCTCTGTGTTAGAGCCTCTACAGATGGCGCTTTGCACCATGTTGGAGGCAGGGAAGGGGAGGGGCAGCCACACGCCGGGTGCCCCAACCCCTCTCTGAGGATGTCATGACGGCTCATGCCATAACGCATAGCGTGCTCCATCAAGACCTTCTGGCACAGTGTCTTGACGTGCTGTGCTGGAAGAGACGCAGAAGAGCATGTGGCGGCTCTTGATGCATCCCTTCTACCAGCTCTGAAAGGAGTGGCATTTTAGTGCTCCTTTCAAGGCCAGCAGAAGGAAGGATTGGGGCCGAGGCGTGGGGCAGCCTCAGCCCCAATCTTCCATTTCCCAGGGTGGCCCATGGCTGCCCATCTGCATCCCCCCTTAGTTCTGACTAAAGAGACTGGGGAATGGTTGTGCACAGCAAACCTTAAAAAGTTATTTTTACAACATAATTACAGCTATAGTTCCAATCTCCTAGTAGTTACGTACCATTATAGCTAACTTTTTAAAAAGGATAACTATGTATGTTATGAGTTCTCAGAAGTGGTTACAATGGTTAGTTTCCATTGCATTTAAAATTCTAAAAGCCAGGAGTTCCTGGTCTGTGGTAGAAAACAATGCTCTCAAACTGGAAACATGTTAGAGCATTACATCCTATTTATGCATTGGAAGGCAGACAAAATCAGCTGGTTCTGAGCAGCCCATTTCTCCAGTGCCTACTTCCTTTTTAGCCACTGTACTCATGACCTGTTTCATCCTGACAACTTTACCTAAGGTGATGTACTCATTCCAGATTACAGACTCACTGTCCTCCCATCTACTTCTTCACAGCCTCAATATCAACAGAGAGCATCACTCTAACCTGCAACTATTTTATATCAAGGGAGGGATGCAGACGGGCAGCCCTGAGCCACCCTGGGAAGCGGAGGATTGGGGCTGAGGCTGCCTCATGCCTTGGACCCAATCCTCTCTCTTGCTGACCCTGAAAGGAGCGGCAAAATGCAGCTCCTTTCAGAGCCAGCAAATAGGGTGATCTAAGAGCCACCATGCAGCTCTTCTGCACCCCTTCTGGCACAGCACATCAAGACACTGCACCGGGAGGATGTCTTGACGTCCTCAATGTGGGGTTGGGGCACCCAGCATGCGGCTGTGCCTCACCATCCCTGAATCTAGGCCAGCCCTTTGGGCCGGTCTGTAGAGGCCCAAGATCTCCTAATTTGGGAGGAGAGAAAGCCAAGAATAAAAACAGAAGAAGAATTGGAAAAAGATGGTGTTAAATGTCAATGTTTCTTTTTCTTAGGCAACTTAAAGAAGGAACAAAGATAGATTTCAAAGTAGAAGGTATTACGAATGTTAAAACTGAGCTTGATGAGATCTTGCAGACAAATAAAAAAGCCACCATATCTAAGGTATATAAATTGCTAATAAAAAGAGAAATAGAGAGGGAAATAGTTAAAAAAACACATGGTAAAATGGGTGCAAAATATTGGCCACTCAATACAGCTGGATAAATGGGAGAGAGCTTGGGGACAAGACTTTACTCTTAGCATGGATGTTAAAGACAATTTCCATAAAATGTTATATCAATAGTACTTGGCCCCAAGTAAATTGGTGAAAATGTACAAAAATAGAAATGGAATATGTTGGAATTGTGGTAGATGTGAAAGTACTTTTTACCATATTTGGTGGACATGTGCCAAGACAAAAAAGTTTTGGATTGAGGTCCTTAAGATAGTACAAGAAAAATTTGAAATTAAAATTAAGCTAGAACCTGAACTCTTTCTTCTTAATATAGTGGAGGGTAAGGAGGAAAGAAAGCATATAAAATGTATATTGTATTTAATAACAGCTTCAAGAATGACTATTGCACAAAAATGGAAAGACTCTGAGTTCCCAACAATTGATAAACATACTAGCATGAAGTTTGTTCCCTCTGTTTTGGGGGCTACTTTCTGAATTGATAGCCAAGTAAAATGTCCATACCAAATGACTGGATTATTGTTAGAAAACCTATGAATAGGCTTCAGCCAATGGTAGCTCTCCATGTACTCACAGATAGTGCAACCAGCATGGCTCAGTTGTTCTTAACAACAGATCTCAAAAGTACAAACAGACGGAAGCTGTAGTCTTTTAAAGGAAAGAACACTAGCAATTGAATACAATGAGCAGCCACCTTCCTGAATTATATATTCTGGCTGTACCAGTCACAGCACATTCTCTGATACATTTTTGATGTTACTGATAGGAACAATCGACATTTTATGAAGATTCAAGAGTCTGGATGTGACAATCTGAATTGTATACAACCTGATATATTGTGAAAAATACAGCATATAATGTTTTGTTTATTCCTGATGGACATTGCAATATGCTTAATGTGTTTGTTCTACATTAAAATGAATTTGATATGCATATTAAAGGAGGAAAGTGCACAGTTACTAAAAACTAATGTGTTTGCTCAAGCATTTGAAAATGATGGCATATACGGTAGGTATATATATATATATATATATATATATATATATATATTAAAAAATCTCAACAAGCAAATGTGGCTGAAGCACAGAAGCAAGAGAATAGCCTTCATCTGTGGCACAGGTCCTTCTTCAATTTCAGAGCCAGAAGTTGGATGCCAGTATCAAAATAAATGCATGAGATAATAACAATGCTAGCAGGTGTAAAACCAGGAGCCCTGGTGGTGCAGTGGCAGCCACAAGGTTGTCAGTTCAGTCCCAGAGCTCCAAGGTTGACTCAGCCTTTCATCCTTTCTCAGGTCAGTAAAATGAGTTTGTTGGGGACATTTAGCTTATAGCTTGTTGGGGGCAATTGGCTTACAGATTGTAAACTGCTTAGAGAGTGCTCAGTTTACTATTAAGCGGTATAGAAATGTAAATGCTATTGCTATTGCTATAAAACTTGTATTGAAGAAAAAGCATTTAGGCCCTTGTTTCAGGCAAGGACTAAAAGGAAGAGCACCAAAGTGCTAGATCTCATACACAATAATCTATGTAATCCATTGAAATATGTCATTATTTGGCAAAAACAGATGTACTTTAATTTTTATGGATGATTTTTTTAAATGTATTGTGTCACCTACCCACTTAGAGAGAAATGTCAAGCCCAAGACATGCTGCAGAAGTACTTTGCCACAGTCAACACCAGATTTGGGAGGATTCCAAAAGCAATCCAGACAAATCATGGTGGTGAGTATCTTTTACATCACATGCACACATTCCTCAAAGAGCATAGCATTTTGCACTGATGAAATGTCAATTGAATCTCTGAGCAGAATAGGATTGCTGAAAGAAAACTGAACTTTCCACTAGAGATGATAAAGTGCATGTTGGCAGATGCTCATCTTCCCAGCAGACTTTGGTGTGATGCCATGATGACTGCAACATATATTTAGAGTAGTTTTCCAGTCAAAGGCACCACATAAACACCATTTTATTTATGGCATGGCAGAGTGTCAGATATGAAGCACATTAGAACTTGTGACAGCAATGTATGTGTATACATACCAAAACAAAAACTGCACATGTCATATGCCAGAACACAACAGTTTGTTCTAATTAGTTGGATATAAAGTAATAAACTTTATAGGCATGTGGTGACTCAAGTGGTTAAGATGCTGACTCTATTGATTCCAAGGTTGGCAGGTTGGCAGTTTGAGGTCCATGTGCCATTGATGGGGGGAGCTCCCATCACTACTCCTAGATTCTGCCAGCCTAGCAGTTTAAAAGCATGCAAATGCAGGTAGATAAATAGGTACCACTTTGATGGGAAGGGAAACAGCAGTATGTGCAGTTATGCTGGCCACATGACTCACAGAGTAGTCTCTGACAATGCTGGCTCTTTGGCTTAGTAATGGAGATGAGCACCGTCCCCTATAGTCGGACATGACTTGACAAACCTTTACCTTTAAAGTAATAAGCACTGGTGAAAACACTCCATTACTAGACATATGGGTATAATTCAGAGACATAGCCATGTTAATCTGGAATATCAGTATGCAAAGGGATCGTGCAGGATCTTTGAAACTAACTCAGGGGTGCATATTACTAGACACATGGTTCATGATGATGAATGAAGGAGAGTTGGTAGGAGAGAAAGTGATAACAGATTTTCTTAAAAATAATAAATCTCTGCCAAATAACAATTTGTACAGAACAACAAGGGCAAATGTCTATACTTATGCACTAATACAAGACCTGACTTAGTGCACTCACAAAGAAGGACTAGAGTTAAAAAAAAAAAGTAGCTTTGTATATAAAAGGGACTATGGGCTTTACACTGAAACGATTAACTAATCCCAAACTGGTATGGCACACTGATGTGGACTGGGCAGGAGATGAAGCAGATTATCCATCTGCTTCTTGGGTATTTTTTAATGGAAATGGGTTTGTTTTACTATTTGCCACAAAAAACAGCAAATAGTAGTGTTATTTTCCATAGTGTCAGAATACATAGCAACAGCAGAGGCATGCAGATAATTGTTATAGCTTGATCAACGATTGACTTTGGAACAAGTGAAAGAAATCAGTTCAGGTGATGGTAGATAACAAAATTTGCATAGTATGGTGCTTAAAATGACTGAGAAAGGAGTAATCAAGATGATCTACTCTCCAGTTACTGAAATGACAGCTGACATTTTAACACTGCCTTTACTAAGAGACAGCTTAGAGATGAGGTGTTAGAATTAGCAACATTTGCATACCTATACTTATTAATTTCTGATATGCATTATGGTGACTTTTGCTTGTTTTACTATACTCTTTCTCTTCCTGTGTCACTCTAACTTGCAGCCATCTTCTCCATTAGACCGTGTATTTGATTATGGATGAGTGTTATAAATTTACCTTTTATACATCTTACAATGAAGACTAACCTTTTTTATTCTAGATGCTTTGTATGTGCAGTCAGGTGCAGGGCTGTTTGTTTTTCAGCTTCTCCTTTGCCAATTTGATTACTTTGCTTGAAATATCTACTAATATTTCTCACATTTCCCAGCACAACCTGGGATATAAAAAGGTCTAAGTCAAGGACACTATGTATATAAAATAAAACAATCATAATATAAACCTATAAAACCCCTTAGTTATCCCAATGTTCATGAATAAAATAAAACATGCCTCCATACATTATAAAGATGCAGGATTGTCTTTGTACAGAAAAGTGCCAGTTGAACAGGGTTTTGTTTTGTTTTGTTTTTTTCTTTTAATATTAGACCGAATGTAATAGTTTTTCCCTTCAAAAGTGATTTAATGGGGTCAGGTCAGCTAGATTCTCTTGCCTGCAGTGTGACTATATTTGGTTCAGTGATTATGCAAATAAAAGTACCACTAACCAAGATGTGCATTATATATAAAAACTGCGGATATTATAAGCTGTGTGAGCTCTGCTCAGGCAATTCACAAAGCACCATCAGAATCTCTTACTTCAATTGCTGCTCTAGAAGTCAATCAAAGGCCCAATAATAGTTATTCAGAATCAAAAAGGAAATTAATTGCACAATGTAAAATGGATGCAAATGATAAATCTCTCACATGTGTGACACAGAAGGAGAGTAACTCTTGAAACATGTATAATGATTTAAATGTAAGTAACAGTTTTTAAGCAGGAATGCACTTAAAGCTAGAGCACAAAATGCAAGGCATGTTTTAATCTTTTTCAAGGGGGGGGGAAAGGGCAGAACACTTTTTTAAAAAAAAGCTAAAAAGGATATAAATATCTGTGCAGAATTGTTAGAAGGTGTCCCTGCCTGCTTGTGGAATCTTCATAAAAACTGAAAGCAGGAACAAATGCTCTTGTGGAAAATGTGCACTAGAAGATTATTTTAACATGTTACCTACATATTATTCCACTGGCACTGAGTCCCAGAATATTTTTTCATATTTTAAATAGGTAACAAGATGAATACCACAAAATATGTGTTTTGTCTGTAGGGTGCTTTCCTAGGGTCGCTAGGGTTGGTATCATCCAGTGCGGTAACTCATGGTGTCACCACCCCCATTGATCTCCTCCCATCCCACACCATGCAGAATCTTTAATAATGTGTTTTGTACTAATGTTACTAATTAATCATAATTCCAGTATATCACTGAAGATTAGTTGTGACATAAAACAACCAGCACAATTAAAATTATACCTTTCAATTACAATATTATATGCACATCCTAAATGCATTTAGATGTACATAGCTTCATGTTGTTAAAGTGAACATTTGACAAGATTTGATTTTTTAAAAATAATTTTTAAAATGAATAGTAAAATTTAAAAAATAAATTTTAATTTTAATTTTTAAGAAAATCTGGGGCTTCTCCTTTCTCCTTGCACCCATTCATGCCACCTCTTCAGCATTATGCAGGCAAACTCCACAGCCAGTTTCTGAGATAAGACAGATGTTTGGGAAACTATGGTATCACCCCCTTTAGGGTGTCACCTGGTGTGCTCCATACGCCTAGCATCCCCTAATTATGCTGCTGCCTAGGATGTGTCACAGGCTATCTGATGTGGGGACCAGGCTATCTGATGTGGGGACTTTTTTCCAACTTACCAGAGACTGGCACCCTATATGTGCCAATTGCAAAATTTTGTTACATTATATGTAAAACATGCTCTCCGATGATTGGTAACAACTGATGTTAGATGGCAGAGACCAATTCTGATTTGTTTTTGTATTTGACTTGTTTTAATAATTGTACATTATTTCTTTAGATATTTTATATTATATTATTTTTATATTGGTCCATGACCGAAATAAAATTTGTTGTTGATTACAATTGTTTTTCTTTCTTTCTTGGAAACTGGCCAGGAACAGGCAGCCAATGGTTCAGGGACTGGCACTAGTCCAGGGACCCCACTTTGAGCAGCACTGTTCTAGACTGTGGCCTCATAATGCTCCATTCACTACAGCAGGAAAATGATATGGTTGTCTTCAACTCATAGTTCACCCATGTTTTCCTTTTCTTTCTCTAGTCATTTTTCTTACCAGAGAAAACCCATGAAGGCAGAGGTTTCCATCTCATCTTGCACCCACAAGGAGAAGAGATAGAAGAGGAAGTTGGGGACTCTATCTTCACAGTTACTACTGCAACAACTTGGCCCTTAGCAACATGTTGCTGGGACCATGAGGACAGAGGCTGCCACTTCTTCCTCCTCCTCCTCTTGTAGTTGTGAAGCAAGATGGGAGCAGCTTGGTACCTCTTGCTAGAGGTGCTGCTGTTGCTTTCAGCACCACAGCCCTTCTCAGATCAGTGCTAGTTCCATGTAGCAGGGAGAAGCCATGGAGCTAGCGCTGAGCCAAGCAAGTATGTGGTGGTGAAGGCAGTCGTGACTGCCTTTCTTGCAGTGGGGCCCAGGCTGATCAGATCTTGCCTCACACCCCAGGAGTAGGAAGAAGCAGCAATAATGAAAAGTAACCAGTATGATACTTTTCCATGAAGTTTGTGATAGTACTTCAGTACCTTGAAGATTTGTGATTTGGTGCTTTGATATAGTAGTGCCTTCAGCAATTCAAATAGCAACTATTATCATAGTGTTCATAGCTTCTACAGTCATTTCATCAACTGGCAACCAAATTTCTGCAGGCAAGATTCTGCACTTATCTAGGCTGGTTTGAGACTTCTGAATGCTGTTACATATTTAACTTTCCAAAGTTTGTGCATCACTGATTAGGGAAAGCTTTACAGGGCAAATATAGTATAACAATACTTACTACAGTATTTACTTATAGTAGCATGGTTGCCATAAGTCAGGAATTGACTTGAAGGTGTACATAACAACAACAAAATATAGTAAATATATTGCTTCTTCCCTTATATCAGTGCCATAATGAAAAAAAGCTTTGGCTTTTAAACTAAATATTTACTATGTGCATGGTTGTGTTTGCAACATCAGCTTGCAACTCTGCTGTAAAATAAAAGCATTTCTAAAACATAATAATTTCAGTTCTGAGTCCACAGAGCTCTGCTGCAAGAAAGATCTGTGATCCTTTTTTCGATCAGAACCAAATTCTTATATCTCTAGCCTTTCCTAATCACTTCTTCTTCTTTACTACCATTAATATTATTGATAGTACTGCTACTACTGTAATGTTGGCTAGGTATGCAAGTGAATGTGTGTGCAAAAAAAAAATATGCTTGCTTAGGAGTAGTGACAAATTGGAGCGCAAACACAGTTGGCAGTTGATGCAATTCACATTTCACTGCAAACAGCATACGAACTCTGTGGGTCTGACACTTCACACAATATGTTCTTTGGCTTTTAAGAAAACATTATTTCATGTTCTTACTCTAATCAGTCTTGTCTGCCATCCTGGAGAACAGAGAGGTTCATTGTTATATGCAGCTGTCATTTGTCCCATCTCCTTGCTCTTTCTGACTTCAATATCTTTGTGGTATTTAGTGAAAGTAATTTTCACTTAGAAATTTTCTGCCCTTTCAGTAAGTGCAAGTGTAGCACTTCATCAATGGCCAAAGAATTCTGAGCTATCTGGGATGTATCAGGACAGCTGATAAAACCTCACAGAGCAACCTATGATAGTACATCCCATCATAAATAAGAAAAAAAGCAGAAAGGGCCTTTGTCAGTGTTTATCTGTAGCGCTTTTATTCTTTGCCCTTGATTTCCTCTTCAGAAAATTGATGCACCCTTAAATTGAAGCAGGAGGCTTGACAGGTGATGGTTAGGGTGATAACTGCTCAGATTTCATCAGCCAGTGTTTTTCTGGTGGCACAATTGTAGGAACTTTCAACTAGATTACCTGTCATCCACTACATCAGATAAAAGAGGGAGACTTGAAAGATGCAGTTTCGGCACTGTACCTTGGAGGAAATGAAAAGTGCAGGTGAGGTAACAGTAGCTAGAAAGAAGTACAATTATTTTCTAATCAGGCGATTCTGTCAAGAATGTCAGTTGTTGAAATTGGCAACCATTGGACAAAATCCATTGTTACATTTGCATTGTTAAACTCATGGATGGGGTGTGGGTGTGGTGGTTGAACAGCCCTCAAAAGGATAGTCAGTCACACTGTAGGTAGCATTTCATGCACTACCATTTGACTATAGTCATTTAATTTCTCTGTGGCTTGAAAGCAGAGCACAACTTATATTTAGACTCAGAAAATGACCCACTTTAACTTGTTTCAATATTCTTACTTCTGCTGGCATGTTAGTCTGATTGTTAGGCTACTCCAAAATTTTTAACTATTCCACTGCTTGGTAAAAACACTATCTTGTTGAGTGCAATGGCTTACACCACACAGGCGTAGCCAAAGGTTACATAGGAAGAACACTGCTAACTGTTCATCATAAATGGCAAAGGCAAGGCTTCTTTTTGTAGCAGAATTGTTGAATTTGAAATTAAGAAAAGCAAACTATTTGTCAAGAGAATAAAATTGAACTGGGTAAAAAGAGAATGATTTGACATGGAGAATTTATCTTTCTATCTCAGGGGCACTGATATTAGAAATGGCAATGAGTAGTGTCTGTCTTCAGTGACTCTTCATTATTATGGAAAGATTAATTACTTTCTCCTAAACCAGGTGTTTCAATCAGAGCTTTGAAATTTTTGGAATACAACTTCTCTCTCCATCAGCATGGTCAACACTGGCCATGCTAACCATATTGCAAGTATCCCATGTTGTTATCTCTGGTCAGTGACATGAAAGAGGAATCTATTTACAAGCATAGGAGAGCATACAATGGAACTGAATTATGGTTTGCAGTTTAAAGAGCTGCTTCATGGCTCTAGTTTGCAGCCTCATACCTTTCCTAAATTAGTATTTGGTCCATGGGCTGAAAAAAAGTTCTCCACCCCTAATTTATATCTCCACTAGGAGATATATTCATGAATTTATTAGAGAAAAGTTATATAGAGAACAAAGGAACATTTGGGTACTGTGATCTGATACAAGATTAAGTACCACTACCTGCCAAATCAAGTTCCAGAGCAGCTGACCAAGATTAGTGGGGCCAAAAGCAGATAGTCAGTTTTTGCATCTCAGTTTTTATTTTATTTTCCCCCCATGTTTTCAGTGTCCTTGACAAGGGCCGGTACCCTACCTTTTATCACATTACATCAAAAAGTACTGATGTGTTTCTTTGTCCTCTGGAGATAATGTGCATTTGCAGTCCAGAAAATGCAACAGTTGAATGAATATGAGATTGGAAGCTATCTAGAAAATACTGGCCCTTTTCAGAATTTATTTCCTCACGCAACAAATACACTCCCCCCCCCCCCCCCCCCATTTGCAGCTTTGACTTTTGCGGATTTGATTATTCACGGATTTTATTCATATGTTCTCTATAGGAATCTCTAGGTCCTCCAGTGCAACTCTATGGTCAACTTTAACCAAAAGTCACACTGAAGGACCTAGAGATTCCTAGAGAGAACACTCCACTAGGTATTTGTAGCTCCCCTAGCACAATTCTATGGTCAATGTCTGGCAGATGTTGACCACAGAGTTGCACTGGAGGACCTAGAGATTCCTAGAGAAGTGTTCTCTCAGGTAAAAACATCGTATTTTTGTTATCTGTGGTTTTTTCCACATTCACAGGGTTCCTGTGCCCCTAACCTCAGTGCATGTGGAGGGATGAGTGTACTCTGTGCCATGTTCAGAATCTTGCATGGGGGAATCCCAGTTGCAGGAAGGTTTCTAAGCTCATTCAGTCAAATGTGGTAAGATTTCCCATTCAAACTATTTCAGCTAATATTGACAGGGATGAAAGTAATGGCAATATTGATCACATACTGTGCTGAGCTTGGAAAAGTTACCTTTTTTGGATTGTTGTTGTTGTTAACTGCCTTTGAGTCAGTCTCGACTCATGGCGACCCTGTGAATGAGACATCTCCATTCCTTTCTATCCTCAACTGCTCTATTTAGGTCCTGCAGGCTCAAGTCTATGACCTCCTTGATTGAGTCTACCCATCTGGCATGTGGTCTTTCTCTTTTTCTGCTTCCCTCTATCTTGTCTATCATTATAGTCTTTTCTAATGAGTCATGCCTTCTCATGATGTGGCCCAGGGGTAGGCAACCTTTCCCCTTTAAGGGCCTAGGGACTTCATCTCCCAGAATCCCAGGAGCTATTGGCCAACATGGGACTATTGGCCAGCATGGCTGAGGCTTCTATGAGCTGAAGTCCCTCGGCCCTTAAAGGGGAAAGGTTGCCTACCCCTGATGTGGCCAAAGTTCAACAGCCTCAATTTAGTCATTTTGGCTTTCAGAGAGAGTTCTGGCTTGATCTATTCTAGGACCCATTTGTTTGTCTTTTTGGCCATCCATGGTATCCTCACTAGTCTTCCCCAGCACTACATCTGAAATGAATTGATTTTCATTTGATTTCATTTCTGTTGGCTTTCTTCATTGTCCAGCTCTCATATCCATACCTCACCTCAACCTGTCACATCTCACATCTCTCTCCATAGAGTATAGATTACTTTTGGAAAGCTGACTATTTTGATCATCTGTCTCTGTACCTACTAATCTTCGGTGCTCTCTAACTGGCCACCTCTTTCACTATTACTATATTCTCACTTGTGGTGCTTCAAGCTGACAGTTTTCAAGATAGACTAAGCATACAGGTCCTGAAACCAACCTCAAGTGAAGTCCCCTCAAACAAGACATGTTATCACACTAGTAAAATGTAGTGGTTGTGAAATAGGAAATACAGTGGGTTCAGCCCTTTAAAATGAGGGTTAGAAGATGTAGGGATCAAATCTTCTCTTCCCATCATTTTCTAACTAGCAAAATAAATATTTCTGCTTTTTAATCAAATAATATATGAATACGGAAATATTTTTTCTTAATAGGATTTCAAATGGATTCTTAATATGATTCTTTTTCACACAAATATGTGGCATTTTGTGTCATTTTGCAAGAAGATCAGATAATTTCACTAGAAGGGCATAATGAATTTGAATGAAAATAGTGATATGATAAGCTTTATGTTACTGTTGAAATGTAGATATTATAATATCTGCATAACAAAATAATCAAGGTATGTTGGGAGATAACATATATGTTAAAGCTTTTGTTTAAATCATGTTAAGAATTACATAGGCCACATTCAATGTGATTAAATTATCAGAACAGATTTTAGGAAGAGAATGGAGTCTGCTCATTTTAATATACCTTCAGAAATATTTTACTTCTTGATGATGACAGCAGCTCTTACTGACAACTATTAATACATTATAAACACCCCATCAGAGTTATATAAAAACATGTCAGTTTTAAAGAGAACATCTTTGACAGCAAATTTTCTGATTGCGAAACAGCTGTGCCTCCAGTACAATGCATTAAGTAGTTTATTCCTTTTAGATAGTTAAATTGTGCATGAAATGTTGCTGGCGCAAGGGCTCCAAATCTGGCCTGATTAGCGAACATCTGTTACATTGGAAAAATTCATGTCTACCCTAATTAGCTGTCAGGCTGATGTACATCAGTCCTGATGGTGAGGGATCCTGTGCTGTTTAAGTCAAACAGGTTTCTCTCCTATCCTATCACCTGCCCTTTCAAATATCTTTTTCTGAAGTGCTGCTGTAATTAGAGATTATTGAAAATACAATAGAGCAGGTTATGGTCAGTTATAGTCCCATCTGTGCAATTTTTTTCCCACCCACTTCCACCCAAACTTATGAACTCCCAAGTGAAGTAGATTTAGCAGCCGTCAGACAGCCAAGGCAGTTTACACCACTGCTAATCCTAATCTACTTTTTAAGGAGCTATTCACAGACTGCTTTAAAGTGATTCCTCTGAGACCACACTAGTTTAAGTGATTTGTGGATTACCCCTTAAGACTGACAGAGTAGGCTCATTTTCCATGAACCTGCTCCTTTGGGGAGAATGAATGGAAATCTTACACTGCAACCCTGTTTGTCCATTTGTCATTTTGGGAAAAGGGGAATTCTGAATAATTTATTCGCTTACCTATTTTAAATATGTTTGAGCTTGCCTTTCAAATTCTAAAACATTCACAAGGCAGCACTGAACATAAAACTCAGGATGAATCCAGGGGATAATATACAAGCATAAGCATGAAAAAACTGTGTAGCTCTGAAATGTGTGATTTCTCAGAATATCCTTTCTGTCTTTTGAAAATAATGTTAACAATTATAATGTTATCTTATTATAATATTAATTATATTGTAATGTACGGCTGATATGATAAGCCATTTTAAACTGTTCCAGAGAGGTGGGATTTACACAGCATGTGGATCTGCACATGTGAGACCAGATCCAATAATGCTTGTAAAAGCACCTCAAAGTAGACACATGGATGCTTATCATAGTGCAATGGTCATTACTTGATATAGGAACCATGTATGCACCTGCCATCTCTACATTCCCAATCAGAATTGTGCAATGGTCACATAGGAAAAACCTATGGGCCTACTAGAATGGGTGACAGGTAGCACATTACAGTGTGTACAGCCCTAGATGACAGTCAATGGGTATAAGCATTCAACTGAGATCAATAAGAATCCCTGCCCATATGCTCAATCATACACAAGAAAAAACACAATAATTAAAAATACAAAAATTTCCAGAAATTTTGAAGCCATGGGGAAGGTGGTTTGAAGCTGTTTTATGTGATGTTTTATGAAAGAAAAACAACCCCACAGAAATGTTTGGAAGAATTGAAAAAATGCTGTATTGATAGCCTGTAAAGATTAAAGATTCTTTGACACTTCAGAAACATATAATATATTATGTCAAATGTAGTTTGATATAAAATTAATATCTTGGACTATTAAATGTACTTTCATTCAGACAATAATAACAAATGAAATTGCCTTTTTAATAATAATAATAATAATCATCATCATCATCATCATCACTTTTTGTAATAAATAGAGCTAAAAGATCCTGGATGGTAAGGACACCTGAACTATACAGAACCTATTTGTTTGTTTTTTTTAATTTATATGCTGTGTGTGTGTGTGGGGGGACATTTAAAAAGAGAAGAGTTTACTTTTGGAAAGAGTGGCAATTATAAAATCCATTGTTGGTGCATGTACCACTCTCCCCTTTAAATCTCAACCATGCACTCCTCCCCCATAGCTTGACTGGGGATTCTCTCTGTATTCATGATACATGTCCTTCTGCAATCAAATATGGTAACAGAATTCAGAGGGATCTTACTAGCATCTTTAAGACTAACTGTGGAAAAGAAATTGTAAGACAAGCTTTCATAGACAGAGAGTTGACATCCTCATATGTATCAAAGTTAGTATGAAAGGTGCTACAAAATCACTTTGCATACATATATTTCAAACTAACATGGCTATGTCTCTGAAAACTAAAGGACTGTAGCACTACGGTTCTACTAACTGCCATGATAACATCCTATGGAATCCTGGGTTTTGCAGTTTGTAAAATTCTGGCTGAGAAGTCTAAATATCCCTCTGTGCAACTGCAAACTCCATGATTCCATAGGATGTTATCATGGTGGTTAGAATGGATACATAGAGCTATAATGGTGTAGTGTGAAAGGACTTTAAGAGACTTGTATTCTGTCAGCTGTCTTTTGTCCGGATGCTCACTGCTGATGAATCACTTCAAGTCCCCTCTTCTTCCTTCTTAGGATACTTTCTCTTGAAACTGGACTTGGACTGGACAGCCCATCAAACAGATGTCACATTTCAGTACAAGACTGTCCTTTGTAAAATAAGACATTTCACTAGAGTCCTGTTAATGTACTATACCTATAGAATTATATAGGAGCAGGTGGTGGCAGCAAAGGAAGAAGGTTGCAGTTGCCAAGAAGGAAGTCATCCATTAGAGAAATAGGTTGTTTGGTATCAGCAGATTTTGTCTACCTTTCCTTGCAATGGCAGTGCAGCCCTGGAAAAAGTGTGACTAATGATGATGATGAGGATGATGATGAAGATGATGACTGTGATGAAGTTTGCCTGCCTGTTCTCCAGTGCTGGGACTCAGGGAGCTTACAAAAATTAAAACAGTTAAAAGCCTTTACAAAGCCATAAGAAAACGTTAGTATCTTTATGTAAAAGCATATAAAAAGAATGGTTAGAACTGAACAATTCATATAACTAAAAGCCTTTAAAACAAACCAGTTAAAAGGGAAAAGATAAAAAAAACCAACAGAACAACAAACAGAAACCATTTAAAACCCTTGCAGTCTATTAACAAAAGCTTCTTAGAACAGGAAAGAACTTGTCAGTAGAAGGACAACAAGGAGGGATCCATCCTAACTTCCCTAGGGAAGGAGTTCCAAAGCCTGGGAGAGGTCACCCGAAAGGTTGTCTCTGGTGTCCTCACCAAATATCCCTGAAAGCTGAATGGCTTTGAGACAAGGGCTTTCAACGAATATCTTAGAGTCCTAGTAGGTTCATATAATGCTAACAAAGTACATCAACAGGATACTTGCCATCTTTGTTTTAGGAAAAATATTTAAAAGATTAAATCCTCCTTCCCCTTGCATAGCTGTTACTCTGGCTTTATAGTAAAAAGAAAAGAAGAAGGAGGAAGAGGAAGAGGAGGAAAAAGAGGAGGAATAGTAGGGAATCCAATCTGAATCTCTCACTTCTTAAATTGCCTTAGGTCCCAAAGTTGGAAGAAACGTGTGATATCAGCTTCGTCCACACTGCAGGAATAATCCAGTTTGACACCACTTTAACTGGCATGGCTCAATACTATGGAATTCTGGGAACTGTAGTTTTGTGAGACATTCAGCCCTCTCTGTTAGAGAACTCTGGTGCCACAACAAACTACAGTTCCCAGAATTCCACAGCATTGAGCCATGCCAGTTAAAGTGGTGTCAAACTGGATTATTTCTGCTCTGCAAATGCAGCCATAAATATATAAAAGCAACAAAAGTAAAATAAATACAATGAGTAATCAGATTTAAATCGGGAAGTTAAAATTTGTTTGACCCACAGTCTTTATGGTACAGTAAGAGCTGTACAGTAAGAGTTGTGGAATACCTTCCAAAGGGAAAATCCACCTTAGTTTTTTATTCTGTTTTAGCTTTTAAATGCCAGATCAAGCTACCGGTAACCTTCTTCTTTGCTTTTCCCCAGTTCCAGTTTGGTTCCTATTTTTGATGTTCTGGTCAATGTATTTATTATTCCATTTTTATTGCCCATTTTTAAAAGTGGTATGTTTTTATACATTTAAAACATTTTATTAGCTACTCAGGAGATCTTTGATGGAGAGATAGGATACTAATAATTAATTAATTAATTAATTAAAAACAGAAACATTTTATTCTCACCTAGAGGCTGTTTTGTTTTAGTCCAGGATGCATCATAGCAAAAAACCAAACAAAAGGACATGTGAGGGTTATTTTGTTCTGATTAAAGGGCATTCATCTTTCTCTTTACTGGTTGGGAGAGGGACCACAAAGCCTTTATACTAAAACAGTAAGATATGAAATCTGAATGTTTATTAGTCAAATTGCCTGCCCAGCTTCTTTCCTTTGTTGCCTCCTTGCAGCCTTGAGAGGTCCATCTGGATTTAAAAACACCATCCTGGAAGTTTAAAATAGTAATAGTAATAGTAATAATAATAATAATAATAATAATAATAATAAAATTTATTTTTATCCCGCCCCTCTGAGTAACGCAACCGGGGCGGCTTACAACATTAAAATATATATTACATATCCCACAATCCCACTCACCCCTTAAAATACCATTAAACAATGAACAATTTAAAACATACTTAAAATAAAATGCGAATAAACAAATAACAATAACTGCAGCAGAGTCAGGGAAGCAGGTTGAGTTGTCTTTTGATGGCCGGGATATCTGTTCAGGAAAGGCTTGTCGGAAGAGATCCATCTTAACAACCTTTTTAAAGCTGTTCAAGATGGTAATATGATGGATCTCATCTGGTAGGCCATTCCATAATCTGGGAGCCATAGCCAAAAAGGTCCTCTGGGCGGTTGCAGACAGCCTAGTTTTTATAGGCTGCAGCAGATTCCCTTCCAGAGGACCTGAGTGCGAGGGGTGGATTATACGCAAGGAGGTGGTAATAATAAATGAGGCAAGACATCTCACTTTTTTTGGTAATAGCTTGGATAGGCCTAGTGTCTCTCAAAACTGATATACTTCTCTCCAATTTCTCTTCATATAAAGAAAATACTAGGGTAGGTATGTGGGGAAAGGAGATGGGAGATGTAGTATTGTGATTGGCAGCTTTTGCTTCTAAACCCAGTTAATGGATATACCAGGACTCTTCACTCCTTAAGTTTTTTGGGGAAAAACATTGACATAACATTGGAGGTTTGATCCAAAGTTAGTCGCTTTTTGTTTAGTTCACTTTCCAAAGAAAAAATGTTTAAAATATGGTAGAATCTCTGGGAACTGGGAGGTGTAGCATTGGTTAGAAAATTCAGGATATTTATGTCTTTCTGCCTTTGTCATTGTATATTTGAATCCAAATCCATTGGTTAGCTCTGTTTTTTCTATGAGTGATGATAGCTAAGCAGAAAAGAACAACAAAAAGTGGCCATTGCTAGCTGAGAGATTCTGGGATTTGTGCTCAAAACAACAAAACAACAACAACAAAACACCTTTCCTAAGCTGAAGAAACTGTTCTGTTTAAAGATGTATTGTAGACTGCCTTCAAGAAAAGAGATATCAAAATAATTGGGAGACTGAGGCAGCTCCACTTGAGAAAAGACTATAATTTTCTGGGGATCTTTAGTTTGGATGAAAATAAAGCACAGTGGAAACCTATAAATTTATGCCTGCAGTTGAAAAAAATAGACGGATGTTTTCTTTTTATCTCTTTTTCCCTTTAAAACCTGGGTTTACCCAGTTATTAATTATGAAATTTGTTTCCACATGATGTAGTCCTGGCCACAAACCAGAATTTGGAAATGTTCTTTTGCATTATAGCTCATCAAATTCCACAGCCAACAAGGCCACCAGGCTAGGGGAGTCTTCTCATGGAGGTTGGGGGATTTGCCGTCTGGGGGTTATAGTCTAAAACTTATCTTTCCCAGGTCCTTGTAACAACTTTGATGGCTTTAAAAAGGGATTAGACCAGGATGAACAATCTACAGTACATGGGCTCCCAGTTTAGAAAACATTTTGTGATTCGGCATAGAAAACTCTTGAGTGCTCAAAACTAGTTGTAAATATGTGACGATCACAGTCATAAGTAATATTTTTGATGATTTAAAAAAAGTGCCGACTACTTTCCTTTTATTTGTATGCCTTTATTAATTGTTGTTGTTACTGTATGTCATTGACTATAAATGTTTTTATGCCCAGGCCAAAGAAATAGTTTAAAATATATAGCCATGCACCCATCTGAGCAATCAGGCTTGTTCTCTCCTCTTGCTCTTCACATCCCTGTGTCCTCCTCCAAAAGCCAACTTCTCTCATGAGAATAATCTTCATCATGACAGCATAATGAGCTACTGTAGTAAGTGGAAATGTAGTATTTCAGACTACACAGTCATAGCACATTCTTTCCCCCTTACCTTTCATGGCAACATCCTATGGAATCTTGGGATCTACAGTTTAGAGATTTTTTTTTTTCATTTTGCTCCTCTAGTGTTTCACCAGAGTACAAATCCCAAGATTCCACAGGATTCAGTCACAGCAATGAAAATGGAATCAGAATGCTGGAACTGCATACTTCAAAAGGACTGGAAAACAACACTGTGTGAGCCCAAATATTTTGGTGTGTTCATGGAGTCTTTGCCAGTTAATGTGGGTGTATACATCTGATAGGACCTATATTCAACTTATCAACCTGTAATGCAGTCTTGCCCTTTTCCTTTTGCTTTCCACTCTTCTGAGCATCATTGTCTTTTCTAACAAGTCATGTCATCTCATCATATAGCCAAAGTACAATAGTTAAAGTATAACAGTCATTTTGGCTTCTAGGGATCATTCAATCTTGCGCCCATTTGTTTGGCAGGTCACAGTACCCATAGATCTGTCTCCCAGTACAATTCCTCCTACCTGCCATCAACACAGAGGTGGGCAACTGAGGAGGAGGAAGGGCCAATTTTAATTAGCATGCCCTCCATCCCAGCAGGCCACATCTCCACATTTTCAGCTTAAAATTGGCCCCAATGGAACCAGAGATTGATAGATGTCATTTCCACTTTCCACTTTTTGGAGGAAATGTCTGGTTTCTGGTTTCTGTACAGATAAGTGGGCTTGGACTGTAGAGGGGTGCCACTTTTAGAGCTATTTTGCAGCTGTTTTCAAATGTACTTTCATCTGAAAAAGATTCTTTTTAATTGGGGTGGATGGGTGTTTGGGCCTCAGAAGGACTTGGGGTCCACAAAGAAGTAAGGATCATGTCAGTGTTCTTTTGAATACTCCCGTTTCTGAATACTACGCTCAGACAACAAAGCAATGCTTTTGTCCTTCTGCTCTGGCTTACACCTGGCATTGACTGACTCTTGTTGGGAAATAAGTGATGTCCTTGTCATATTTTTTTACCTTTAATGCTACCAGATAACAGTGCAATCCTATGATGTCTACTCAGATATAGGTCCCATTACATTAAATGGGCTTTGGCCCTAGTTTGTATATAGAGAAATGCATCCTGAGCCATTTAATTAAATGCATTATATTGGGCTGGGCAGCTGGGTCTGAAGCTCCCACCAGGCCTAGCCAACAGGCATTTATGGGAACTGCTCTTCAACATTATCTGAAGGGTAACAGCTGCCCACCCTTGCACTAAATAAACAGTAACTGGAAGACATGGAGTGGAGTAAGATTACCATCTCGCCCTTTCTTCTCAACTAATTCCCATAAATTGTTAGCACTGGCAACAGTTCCTATGGCTTCTGAGTGTTGAAATCCAGAGCATGGCAGATATTTTCCTTTCCCCAATATAACCTATTTGTCTTTAGTAAGAACAGGATTAAGTTATAAACTTTCTGGTCTCTTTTTGCATAGCATCCGTCTTTATACCACTGCTATTCATATAAGTAAGAAATAATATTCTGTGCATGAATAAATGGACATCTGTGATAAGAAGGCTTTCCCCAGTACCGTTACTGTAATGCTGTTGTGATCCACCTGTCATGCTTTCCTCATCTTTTATGATGTAAAGGCAGAACACTATATGAGATAGCTGAAAGGGAGCAAGCTAACTATAATGTCAACATTGCAAGGGATAAGTTCAGTACAGGAGCCTTTCTACTGCAAAAGTCATAAATAAATGCAATTTGGACTGCGATTTGGCAATGTCTTCTTCCCAGGTATCCATAGGATTGCTTGCTTGGTCGATTGATTCACTAACAGATTACTGGTTGTTTGGGTAACTTTAATTGTTACCATAGGAAACTTCATTGGCATATTAGCATTTCCTGAAAACTGACAGAGCAGTGTCAGTGTGATGTGGCATGTTGGGAGGCTGTATGGTGTAATGGTTTGAATGTTGGACTAGGATACCAGGAGATCAGTGTTCAAATCCCCACTCAACCATGGAAACCACTGGGTGACCTTGGGCAAGTCACATTCTCTCTGCCTCAGATGAAGACAATGCCAAATCTATAAATATCGGCAAGAAAACCCTATGAAAACTTGAAGTCAGAATCAACCTAAGAACAACTCAGTGAAACACTGCTTAATTATGTAATCAATAAATATTATACTGCAGTCTTAGGTTAAAACAATAACCTTACTTGGATGAATGGATTTATATGAAAGGTGCCTTTCAGGATAAGAACCCTTCTGATACTTCTAATAGTCAATAAATAATATAAATAACATGAAGTTTGAAAAACAAATCAGCCATAATACCAAAAATTAATGATAACTAGTTTTAACACTAAAAATGCATCCATCTGATTTAATCAATGACTACAGCAAAAAATATTTTATAAATTCAGTATTTCATTGATACAAATGAGATTGGTGCCCAAGTGTACATATGAGGTACCTTACTTTGTTGACTTTCCCAGGTAACCGTGAACTGAAATGATCCAAAGGTGGGGTGGCGGACATTGCTAGTATAAGTGTGTGTCCTTTAACTGGAAGGATTCCTAGTCTGTATTAATAAATGAACATTCTAGGTAGTATATTGCTCTTTAGAATCTACAGAATTCTAAAGTTCAGTTTCTAAGTTGGCATAATTTTGAGAACCCATGACTTCAGCAGAATCTCTGCAACTTTCTTTCATTCTCTAAACCTATCTTTCCTTTCCTGAGGTCAGCTGAAATAAACACTGCTAGTTTGGTCTCTTACTATCTTTCAAGTAAAATAAATCATTAACTATACATCGTAAGTCAGTTTTGCTCACTGCTTGACAAATTTATCTCTGTCTTAAACATGGGAGCAATAGCACAAGATATCAATTACTCCAAAAGGCATCATTCTTTAACACTTGCTGGGGTAACATTTATACAGATGTGACCGTATTCTGTCTTTCCAAGCAATGCTCAATGCTCAACCAATGCTTTCCCTTAAAAAAAAAAAAAGCGTCCCCTCCCAGATTATAAAGTTCTGGCTCAGGCATAAACATTTCACTTCCTGGCTGCAAAGCAGGTATTGATGCAATTTTCCAACACTGAAAAGCTAAAGATCAATACAGCAGTGTTCTTGTTGGGTTTTTAAAATATCTGTGTAGGTAAGGAGTTTTGCAGTGTGAAGCACTGGCTTCCTTGAAATGGCAGGAAAGTAAGATGGAGCAAATCTAGGGGTGAGAGTGGGAAGAAAACCAACTGGTTTTGTATGAAGAAAAGTTGAAAAAAATTAAATGTAAGTTTTGTGTTGACATAATCCAGGTTAAATCTAAAGAAGAAAAATACTTACTTTTGTCAAATGAGAGGCTATTTTATCACTCAGAGAATGTCACATCAATTGTAAAGCCATCAGCCTCCAGGCTTGTTGGTGATTGCTTCATATTTACTGTTAGTCCAGCAATGGAGATGGTACTTTTACAGTCTTTGGACAGACTAGAGAGTGTGACATTTAAAGTGTTGATTTTTGCAGCACTTATGTTAATTGTTGTAATTTTCCTGATGAACCACCATTCTGGTTGCCTGATGCAGCCAAGATAGTTTTACATTTTCTATGCAGGCCTCCTTGCCATTTGGTCTGTGTAGTGTCAGCTTCGAGTGCTACTGAAAGCAGACAAAATTGCAAGCAAATTGCATCAGATTGCCAACATTGTGAAAAGGTAAATTGCTTGCAAATCTATTTAAACCACTGCCCTATTTTCATCAGCTTCAGTACTTGGTATTCATGATTGCTTAATTGGCGACCTTTCCTATTGTGTAGTGCTTTATGGTGTAATGGAAAGCGATCTTTACCAAACCAATTACCCTTTTTTTCTCAGCACTACATTATTGCTGTGATTGCAACTGCCAGTCCTTTGTAAATGAACTTTCTGATTTCAATGATGTTTTTAAAATGTAAGATAGAAAAAAGTGGCATTCATATTGTGTGATGTTCTATTTTGAAGCCTCTTTGTAGTCACCATTGTCTGGGAAAATGGACTGAAGGGTTACACAGTACCTACAAATATCCATGTAACTATTATTAATATTATTATAATGTCTTCCTTTGTACCACAGCTCAATTAGGAAAGGATAGGAGAAATATTTTGTCACTCTGTCAAGTGCACAGGAAGTGCTTTTGAGGCTTCTTTTTGACACATACATTATCTCCGCTAATAATACAAGATTCCTTTTTGAGAAGTGGGAATAAGTATACAGAAATCCACAAAGTCCCTTTTTTTTTTACAAAAAACAAAACAAAAACAAAAACCCCACACATAAATTAAATAGACATATTAGAATCCCATGATTTTAGAGTGTTGTGTATATTAAAATAACATGGGCGGCATAAAGTGGGGGTAAATTTGAATGGTCCCTAAGTCTAAATGGTAGGTGCCAACTATGCCTTCCATAAATATAGAGAATGTTGAAAGGCACACATATTATATTTAGATATTCATACGCCATTATTAGCAGTTTGATTTCAGCAATAAGTGTCCATTTGTTTTGAACATTTGAACTGATTTGATTCTGTGAAAAGGAAACTCCCCTCTAAATAACTTTGCTTGTATCTTTGTAACATATAATGTGACAGTGCTGAACTCAAGAGAGTTTTAGTCTTGTGTATTTGTTTACACAATTTCAGAAATTATATCATTACTCATAAGTGGCAATGCAGAAAGAGCTCTACAAGTAATTTAGTCATGCTCTAATAGAGTAGGGAAGGTAGCAAATGGATACATCATTATACCCCCTGCAGACACGAATTCTGTTACAGCAAACAAAACAAAACAAAAATGCAAAGGATTGGTTTTGATTCAACAAACTAGCACAGTTTTCCCTTTGGAAATAAGAAGAAAACAATTTGAGAGTTAGTATTGCCATCAATGGAGAGAAGGAAGAATAGGATACAAACATGCACACACAAATCTATAAATAAAATATAGAACAGGAGTGGGATTTCCCCCCAGATGTTGCTGAACTACAAATCCTAGCTGTCTTAGCCAGCATAGCCAGTGTACAAATGCAGGGCATTGCAGTTCAACAATATCTGGAGGATTCCACAATTTCTGACATTAGTGCATGTTCCCAGCCATCAGTGCCAGAGTATAGGTTGTGCTACCAGGAAAGTGTTTTTGGCTGCATGCTAAATTGTTGTGTCCCTTCAAGTTGTTTCTGACTTATGGTGACCCTAAGGCAACCCTACCACAGGGTTTTCTTATCAAGATTTGTTCAGAGAGAGTTTGCCATTGCCTTCCATTGGGGCTGTTGTTATATACATTGAAGTCAACTCCAGCACATGGCAACTCTGTCTTAAAGTTGTCTTGGCAAGATGTGTTCAGAGGAAGTTTGCCATTGCTTTCCTCTTAGGCTAGGCAAGTATGACTTCCTCAAGGAAGTTGGGTTTCCATGGCTGAGCAGGGGTTTGAACCCTGGTCTCCAGAGTCATAGTTCAGTGCTCAAACCACTATATGCCACACTGGGTCTAATATGTTAAGTTAGCTTAGCATGTTATCTAGCTGTGACCTTTTTCTTATGGTATCAGTTAATGCTATGAAATTAAATTCCAAGTTTACTTTCTTCCTGATAGTCACTACAGTTCATAGTTCTGTGTTAGATATCCTGCATAAACTGCTTTTATACACATGTATGAACCATATAAGAGAGATATGCGATTGATCTGGTCAGCAAATTGCCATAGTATACTAAAGAGCTATTATTAAAGTCTGTATCCATTTAATTGGAAGAAAAATAAATATTTTAAAATGCTTTTAATAAAAAAACAAAACTGCATTCATTTAAATAATCGCTAATTCATGGCTCCTAGCATGAGTCACATTTTAATAAAAGCAACTGTAAAAAAACACACTGAAATGTTGTTTAAAAATATTTCTGTTATTTGACTCATATTTATTTTAGGATTGAATAATATTAAACATTTTAAGTAACTCTTCAAATGTCTTCCATCAATTTGGGGCAGGGGTACAAAAGCACTGCTGATAATGAACTATATATATATATATATATATATATATATATATATATATAGGCTGTGATTCAATATTAAAGTCTATGTTGCATAACTTTGCAAATACAGTGGTACCTCTACTTACGAAATTAATTCGTTCCAGCAACC
>CM034710.1:89305502-89326013 GCA_020142125.1 Phrynosoma platyrhinos | reverse complement strand
ATTATATAATTTGTAATTTTAACTTTTGTTAGCTGCCTCGATTGTGCTTAGAGGGGCGGAGTAGAAATAAAATTTATTATTATTATTATTATTATTATTATTATTATTTTCTGTAAATTATTTAGTCTGAAAATCTGACTAATTCAAATTACGATTTGGTGGTGCCATCTATGCTTTGGAATTTGCCATCGATTAGATTTCCTAGTGTGAATTGTTCCAACCTATGTGGAATCCTAGTATATAGTCATTCTCAATGTCCATCTAAAAAGAGCAGTTCCCATCAGAGATAGCTTCTCCTGCAAATTTTCAGGGCAAGTTCACATGATGAGTGAGACTGGGCCGAACAAATAAATAAAATGATAATGGACCTGATTAGATGCATGCCATTGTAAACTGCATTGACCATTTGATTCAGTATTATTTGTTTATTCCATTTCATGCCACTCTTCCTGTAAAGAGTTCAGGGTGGTATACATTGTTCTCTCTCTCGCTCTAATCTTATCCTCAATACACCATTGTGAGGTAGGTTAGGCTGAGTGATCCCAGCCCTTTCAGTGAGCTTCATGGCTGACTGGGTTTTGAAATATGGCCTCTCTAGTCTTGATCTAATCAGAGAGCTACTATATCACAACTTATCTTTACTTCAGGTTTTCCAATTCCTATACTGGAATGTCTTCTATGATCACCAAAAATAAAAAATAATAATAAAAATCCACAGACAAATCTCATATGATGTAAATCTAGTGTAGTATTAGGCAGCACTCAGAAAAGGGGGACTACATTTTCAAATGTCTTTGGTCATGTTGGTTGAAAGATTTAGACCTCTTGATTTGAATGGGCTTAAACATGCCTAGTTTTGGATTAGATCTAGGAAAATATGTTTCATGGAGTCATAGTTCAAGTTCTTGGGGAGAGTTAAAGTTCTTGGGGAGAGGTGAAGCATTCACTTACAGTTTTACAAACACACACATACATATCTTCTCCATTCAAAATCCTTTCAAAGCTGGTTTTATTCAAGAAAAGCAGCCATTAATCTTTTGTTAGATACACTGGTGTGTAGTGTGTAGTTGCACCCTTGTTCCCTCAATGCCTTTTCAAAGTTTAGTTATTATACATTTTTCTGTGTGGTTGACTTGTTATATCGATGTGGAGCCCACCTGTCATTTATCACTCAGGTTCTCAAATGCTAAAAGTGATAGTTTTCTCTCTGTGTCATTGGTATTATCTCCTATATTTTGAGCCAATTGCTAGTTCATTAAGTTCCCCACAGAGACGTTCTTTCAATGTACCATCATTAAAATGAATTGTAGCCTTACTTTATAATACAGATGTACAACAGGCAGCTCACATAGGCTGGAAGGAAAACCAGTCACTTTTCCTTGGCTTTCTGGGAAAGCTAACATTTGGAAGTCCAGCTGTTGCTTTAGATGATTGTACTTTTAAGCACAAAAGGTAAGAGGCAGTGCTCATATACATAGAAAAATAAGACACAGAATAAAAAAGACACTTGGTCAACTACATGCTCTTATGGTCAGAGTGATGCTGCTGAAATAGTTTTTACTCTAACTGCTTTCTGTGATTTTCCCTGATGGTTATTCCAAACTGTACCATCTCAAGTCCTTTAAATGCCACTCAAGTAATGCAGTATATCAAATAACCAATTGTTTCCAATCCTTCTTCCTTAGATGAGCCAGAATGACCTTCTTTCATCATTGCTGCTTCGTATAGTAAAACCTATTTCCCCCTCATGACCAGCCCCATTCCTGCTTTGGGAAAATATAGAAAGAATACAGAAAGGAACCATCTTGTGGGTCTGTACATCTTCTCTCACTTTACAATTTTTAAATACAGTATCAGATTATGCAAATCTAGTTATGGATAGTATCAATGTTGTTTTCTAGCAATACACTATGATAAGCCAAGGCACATGAATGCACTTTCACAAGTATTTATTTTAATGAGATTTCGCCATTATTTTTCTATTTCTCAATTTTTCATGAGTACTTATCTCTTTCTCATGCATGCACATGAGTGTGCACATGCATACACCCAACATTTCCTGATTAGGCTCTCACTTGCCTGATGTACTCTTGATACAAGCCTTCTTCAGTTCCATCTCTGTTTTCATTCTACTTTCTGTGCTAAATTTTTGCAGTCCTATTAAATGTATTGGAAGGTGGTGGTATATGTTGCTGTATTTTTAACAGTTTTTAAAGGATCCAAATGATGTTTTTGCCAGTCATTCAATATCCTGGGCTATATATCCCCCTTTCCTTGCAATTATCTGGAAAATTTTGTTCTAAGAAAAATAATACCTTTGGTCATCAAGTGCATTGTAATAATTGAACGGCATGTGCCCAACCCCACACCCTCTTACTATTTTCAGAATGTTTCCACCCTTTGACTTATTTCCTTTCTTTTTGTGTGTGTGCATGTGTGTATAGTTCTTTTTTATTTTAATGTGTACAAACTACATAATGTACAGGTGGGAAAACAATATGAAAGTTATATATATAGTATGAGACTCTAGAGATATTTTTTTGAAAAAGAAAATAAAAACACAGTTATTAAAAGGATTGTGAGATTATATTTTGTACATAGTTGTTTATTTATAATACTAATTTTCATAAAAAATAAATGTTAATCACAACAATAAAGCAAAATAAAAAATTAATCTCACAACTTTAAATTGTGTTTAGGGTCTCCTTCTTGGGTTCTGTTCAGCATAACACTTATTTCCTTTCTTCATCAATCCTTTTAATAACTCTGTGTTTTTATTTTCTTTTTCAAAAAATTATCTCTAGAGTCTCATACTAAACCAATCGATTCCTGTGCTCAGAAAGATCACCTACCCCCATAGACACACTAGTCAGCTTGAGAATTTGAGAGGTAGTAAGCTTCCAGGTAATAGGCTTCCATCTCTTCCTCCCCCCTTTTATATATCTCCCCATATGAGTGTGTCTAGGCTGTGAAATTATCAGGAGAGGCCCTTGATGACCTACCATGGAATACTGAGACCAAAAACAAGAAGTTAGGTAAAACAAGGGCCACTTTATTGACATTTGTTAACACTTCCACAATAGGAGGAGCAAACTGACGCGGGCTCATGTCCATTGACTAAGTCCCAGCCTTCCCTTGGGTGAAACCCTTGACCCCAGGGGCCCGTTAATTGAGCTGGATTGGTTCCTGGCCAGTCATTTGAAGGAAGGCAAACCTAGGCATTCCCATTCAAGTCATATAACTGTACAAGTGGGAGCAAAACTCCAGATCCAGCTCACAGGCAGAGTTCTTCTCTACTACCAGACCACACAGCCCAAGTGAGATGGTTCCAGAGCCCTACCCTACACCATAAAGGGGTGCCAAGTGTAATGCTTATAGTCTCCCCTACTACCTGCTAAGTGGAGGACTAACCACTCAGACCATCACCCTAAGCCCATGCTGGCGAACCTATGGCATGTGTGCCCTCTCTGGCAGGCAAAGCCATCATTGAGGGCACACAGTGGCCACAGCAGGGAGGGGTGGGGAGGCATGTGCAGCAAGCCATTTCCAACTTATGGGCCCAGAGCACCCTTCCTCCATTTTGAGTGCTGGTTCATAGTGACCCTAAGGTGAAACTATCATGGGGCAAGCTTTCTCAGAGGGGAATTTCCATTAGCATTCTCTGAGGATAAGAGGGAAAGACTTGTGTGTGTGGTGCCTTCAAGTCATTTCTAACTAGGTGAAACTATCATGGAGTTTTCTTGGCAAGTTTCATCAGAGGGGGGTTTGCTATTGCTAGCCTGAGGCTGAGCCTTGGGTTTTCCCCCTGGAAGTCCCACCCCTGGAAGGCAGAAGTCCCACCTCCAAAAGTCCCCCCCCCCCCAACACCCGGTAACACCCAGTGCAGGAATGAGACTGAGTTTAGGTACTTGGTCTCTAAAAGGTTTGCCATCACTGCCCTAAGCCAATTGTCCCTAGTTCCCCAAGGTACAGTGTGGAGTACACCCCCCCCCAAAAAAACCTTGTTAAAAGGGGGAGAATCCTACACCACCCTGGTAGCAAGGGCAGGAGGGTGAGATACACTGCACATGGAGAAGTGGTCAGTCTTATATTTACCTGTAGCTCTGCTCCCACGTGTGACATCATGGCATATAGGGGTCCCTTTGGAGGCCATCAAAGACAAGTCCATCTTCCACAGCACTGTGTATGGCAAACATCCAGGACCTCCTTCTCTCAGTCCCATCATCACAAACATACCGTAGTAGTTGGGATGTAAGAGAGTGTCTTCTCAATGGCTGTCCCTAGACTTTGGAACTCTTTTGAGAGAGACTAGAATGGCCTCCTTGTTGTCTTTCCATCAACAGGCAAAAAACATTTTAATTCAGCAGGCTTTTAATATAGAATGTTTTAAAAGAATGCACTAAGAGTGCTGTACTGTTTTAAACTCAACTGGTTTTTTTTAAAAAATATTCTTTTAAATTGCATTTTATTACACATAGATCTCAACTATTTTAATACTCTGATTAGTTTAAGTCCATTTTAATGTTCACTTTTTGTATGTTTTTTTTAAACTTGTATTGTTCCCTTTGATTGGTATGTAACCTTGAGTTCCAGTTTTGGCAGAAAGCCAGGATGATGATGATGATGGATGATGATGATGATAATGCTGCTGCTGCAATTGGGAAGGGAAGAAGAGCAAGGGATGTCATTGGAAGCTTTCTGCTTCTTCGTTTCTCAGGTTAACTAGTTAAGAAGTCTTATCAAATGGAATCTGTAAGACTGTTTGAAGTATATAGAAACAGTCCAAAACAATGGGGGGCATTTCATGCAGGCTATGGGAAAGTATGCTCAGGCTGAACCACATATACCAAGTTGTTGTTGTTGTTAGTGTGTTTTCATGTCGTTTCCAACTTATGGGGATCTTAAGGTGAACATATCACAGGGTTTTCTGGGGCAGACAGTGTGTGATTCACCAAAGTCACCCAGTGGGTTTCTATTGCTGAGTGAGGAATCAAACCCTGGTCTCCAAACTCATACTCCAGTGCTCAAAACACTACACCATGTTGGCTCTTACATAAAGGTAAATGTAAAGGTATTCCCCATTGACAAGGTTGTCAAGTCGTGTCTGACCATAAGGGTCAGTGCTCATCTCCATTACCAAGCCGAGAGCCAGCAGTGTCAGAGACTACTCTGTGATTATGTGGCCAGTATGATTGCACAGAATGCTGTTTATCTTCCCACTAAAGTGGTACCTATTTATCTACTTGCATTCACATGCTTTCGAACTGCTAGGTTGGCAGAAGCTGGGTCTAGTAACAGGAGCTCACCCCGTCATGCAACACCTGGGCCTCAAACTGCCAACCTGCCGATCTTGCAATCAACAGAGTCAGTGTCTTAACCACTTGAGCCACTGCATCCCTCTTACATACAAAAAGCATAACACTTAAAAACTACTTGCCACCTTCAGGGGATCTGACATTGCCAAAGCTACCGACCAGGGCCCACCAAAGCCATTATGCTGCTTGACGTGAACAAGATTTCTCCTCTGAATACACTTACAGAAGCTTACCAGACTGGCAGGTCAATTATGGACCATGGTAATGGATCAGCATTTCAGTGGACCCAAACTGGGTTAGCATCTTCCAGTGCCCCTGGCATCTACCAACTGAGATGGCTACTTCACTATGCCTAACAGTTAGGCTGGCCATAGCAACATATATGTAGTGTTGGTTTAAAGGCATAACTCACCTTAGTGCCATAAGGACATGAGAAGAGTCCTGTTCCACCAGAACAAAGGCTCATCCAGTGTTCTGTTTCCTATAGTGATCAGCCAGATACCCTTGGAAAGACCAAGGTTGGGCAGAACAGCAGAACAGTTGGGGATCCTTTGGTATAAATTGGTTGGGAAAAACCAATGGCCAGAATTCATCATGTCTCATGCATAGTGTTGAGTTGAGATTGACTCGAGGGCAGTTAACAATAGGATGAAGAAAACTGACTTCTATATCAGTACGTTCATGTCAGTGGGCTGGTAAATCTACACTAGGCCTGAACTTTGAATAAGCTATCCAAAATACTGAAACGTATCCTCAAAATAGGTTCAACACTATGGACAGCTCCTTCCAAGTTTAAATAAAAGTCTAGAGCAGATTTGCTTCCTCTATGATGTCAAAGTGGCCAGCCACCACTGATGTGATTCATGTGCTTGCCTTCTTTAACACAGACATTTTATTCATGAAAATAGGACCAACTGAATATCAGCATGTTTGTATGACTACTGAAATATTTCTTACTGAAATATTTCTTATGAAACGAACCCAAGCTTCATGGTTTAATATATAAAAGAAGACTTATTGACAGCCATCCATCACTACATATGGGTAGTGATATAGGCAGTAGCAAATAAAAGTCATTCAGTTACCTGCAGTGAGTTACTTGTGTGTGTGTGTGTGTGTTAATGAAATTAAATGTCAAAAATAACAACACAAGTAGTAACATTGTCCGGTTGAGTGTAATGAGTAATGTGTTATGGTTATTTTTCTAGTAATTTCTTTTAAAGTATATATATAGACTTTCCAAAGGAATTTTGAAATTATTAATATTTTATGCCATTGTCTCTTAAACAATCCATGACATTTGGAGGGTGAGTGAAAAGCACACATCTTGATGGGGTGGGTGGAGTTGAGAGAAGAGAAGAGATGAAGTAGATTAATGGAAAATTGGATTGCATAGTTTGTTAGATACCAATCTAACAACAGAGCCATTTCACATTAAATAATTGTATTGTTATGATTTCACTTTAAGAGCCATGGCAACATTCTATGGAATCATGGAATTTTCACTTTAGGGAGATATTTGGAATATTTAGCCAGAGGACTCTACTGTCTCACCAAACTATAAACCCTAGGATTCTATAGGATGCTGCCATGGCAGTTAAAGTGGAATCATAGTGCTATAATATTATACTGTGAAAAAAGACAACCTACTCCAAACTGGAAATTTCCAGGTGTTGTAGACTAGAAGTCCCAATGTTCTTTGGAAAGTGGCAGGTTGGTGAGGACAATTTAAACTTTTAAAGATCACTTTGAAAAAGCCAGAAACAAAATGTGCCATTTGGGGGCAATGAAGTCAACTAGTGCATTATATGCTATTTTCTTCATCAATATACTTATGTATAAGTTTAGACATTTTAATCAAAAAATTGATCCAAAAAAAATTGGAGTTGACATATCCATGGGTCAATGCAAGTACAGGTTGTGTCTCCTTTTTCTGGAATTCCAAAATCTGAAATATTCCAAAACTCAAAACTTTTTTCATTGGTGGCTGAAATATTGACATCTTTACCTTCCCATGGTTCAATATATACAAACTTTATTTCATCCACAAAATTATTTTAAAATATTATGATATTACCTACAGGCTATGTGTATAAGGTGTATATGTAACATGAATGTACTGCTTAGACTTGAGTCCCATCTCCAAAATATCTCATTAAATATACACAAGCATTCCAAAATCCAAAACACTTCTGGTCCCAAGTACTTTTAATAAGGGAGACTCAGCCTATACTTTCCTTTAATCTTCATTTAAAAAAAGGTGGGGGAACCATCCCCTCGCTGAGAACCGGGAGTACCTAAAAGAAGCGTAAACTCCCTCTACTTTCTCTTCCGCAGCAATGTTTTTGACCTTTTTGAATGCCTGGGCGAGGGGGAATGGTGGTGGTGCAGTTCTTTGGTTCTTCTCCTCAAATGAATGCTGAGAAAGGCTTTGAAAGCTTTGAATAAGATATTTGTGTATGCTTGCCAGCTTTTCTGGCAAAATCAGGCAAAGTTATCACACTAAAGTTGAAGACTATAATCACTGCTAATGTAGTTGCCATTTGCTTTGCCTTGCCTTTTTATCCTTTTTGACATATGTGCATTTTCTTAGCCCTGCCTGTGCCTGGTCACCTCCCCCACACATTGCACAGCCAGAATTTACCATAATTCCCTCCTCATCCATCCATCCAGTCTTTAGGATGAGCACAGTTATGCCTGGTGGAATTATGTAAGTTCTTTGGCATTGTGTCCCTTTGCTTTGCCCTTTACATCCTGTTACATGCCCCTAAGTTTCACCCTGGACTTATCCATGGGTCATATCAAAATCCACAATTTTGTCCCCTAAACCTGCCTTTGACTTATACATGAATTCGACTTATAGTTTAGTATACACAGTAAATTAATGATTAACCTAACAGCACATTCACAAGTCCCCATACCCAAGAGTAACATAATTGGATTAGATATATGGGCTCACTAACAGTTCACTAAACCTGTTAAATCATTTCTACTAATGTTCCAATCTCCAGTAAAAGGCTTTTTACAAATATGCAAAATTTGAAATCTTTACCATTTAAAATGGGTGACAGATCATTCCTGAAGTCTTTAGATCTAATGTTGTTCCAATATCACCTAGTCTGGATTCATGCATGGAACTGATTGCGCCACCATCTTAATTAAAAGTGTAACTGTAATAATGAACTTATTTTGAGTCTGTCTCTATGTGGCATTTTGATTCAAAGGACAGGCAATTCAGAAAGCAGTTATTCTGAGTGGATCAGCAGTGACACAGAGCACTTATGTCATAGCCAGGGTCAGTCAGCACATTCTTTTTTTCCCTTGCTGGTGCTCATCAATCACTTTTGTTTTCTGGATTAATTATGTGTCCTTTCATTAAGAAAAAGACACGCTGGTTCTTTGCCATTTCAGTATCAGTCATGGGCATAGCGGGGTTGGCTATGTTTCATTTTAGCCAAGAGTCTTCTCAATGTAATGGAAACAACATGAAAACCTTGCTTAATGATGCAGATTCATTATTGCAGCTTTACATAAAAGCACAGTGAACTCCCACTTGAAAGGTGAGGATTTGGCTTTAAGGTCCTTCCTAGCCCCATTGTTTCTTTTCTCTCCATAGGCTTCTGTCCAGGAAAGGGGAGATGGGGAGAGCTTTCAGCACCTGCATCTTTAACTATACAGTTTAGTATAACTACCTTCCCTGAATATTTTGTAGATTTGTCACACCATGATCTGGCACAAATATGACACCATGATCTGATCATCTTTTTAAAAGAAGTTTTTAAAATAAAAGCTATTTGTGTGTGTGTTGTATGTGTGTGGTGTGTTTTGAAGCCATGTTTCCAACTTATGGTGTCCCCTAAGGCGAACCTATCATGGGGTTTTCTTGGCAAGATTTGTTCAGAGGAGGGTTGTCATTACCTTTCCCTGAGACTCAAAGTGTGGGACTTGTCCAAACTCACCCAATGGGTTTCATGGCTGAACTGGGAATTGAACCCTGGTCTGAAGAGTCATAGTCCAATGATCTAAACACTACGCCACCTTGGTTCCTAGTTTAATGTCCTTTATTTAAATGCTGACAAGGCTTTCCAGATAATGAAGACATTTCCAGTTTTTGAAGTATGACTAATGTGCACCTTGGATTTAAATGGATCTCCCACTTCTCCTCTAAATATGGTACTATACTGGTTCTCCATAGACTCAAGTTGGCTGACATTCACCTATGCCTAGAATATTCATTCCTGAAAGACTGCCATTTGCTATGTTGCTTTCACTCAGGTTCATTAAATGTTGAGACATTCTGATAAGGGGCAATAACTTTTCTGATTCTGTGCTCCACCCCCCACCCTCACTAGCAGTGACTGAGCACTCCTGCAGCAGAGTTTGAGAGCACACATTTGCTAAAGACTGAAAAAATCTCAATTTTTTAAAAAAAAAGTTAAAATAAAGGCACAAAACAGCTATGGGAAAATTATGTCATGTGCAATCAGTCATGTCTGTGGCATTATAATCCTGCAATGTTTGTGATGGCACCACTCACTCCAAATAGCAATGGCTACTCCAGTTGGGAAAAGAATTGCACTCTCCAAATGGCAAAAACACTTTTAGTGATGAGGAAATGCACCTTTCCTGAAACAGATGTGCTCTCCACAAGGTGATTTTTCTCACTCAGTCCACTGATAAAGTTAACTACATTTTTTCATCATGCCAAAATTGAGCCTTTGGATGGGACTAATTGATTGCATGTATGCTGTTTTTATGCCAGTCTTTATGAAGTAAAATTAGGCTGCCCTCCTATACCTACTTACTTAGGAATAAACCTAACTGAAATCAGAGGGACTTACTCCTGAGTAGATATTTCTTGGGTCACACTTGAAGTTATGTGCAATCTTGCAAAACTAAAGAGCTCTAATGTTAGCAGTTGGTTCTTTCAACATCTCTTTGATTCCAGAAGATTGCAGTAAAGGTGGAAGAGTAAAGAAAAGAGGTAGTGCTTTCAGAAGGTTTGGTCATGGACAATTGAACTCTAATTAATAGGTAATTGGTGCAGCAGTTCATCTCAGCTGGTTTTGATGGCCATCTACCTTGGAATGCACCTTTAGGCTCATTCACCTGCCCAGGTGGGGATTTAAATAAATTTATCTGAATGTGAGGGATGAATGGCAGCAAGATGAGTTTGGCAGAGTTTTTGGACTCTGAGGAGATATGGCAGGCCTATTTTTAAAAAAAGGATTGAAAAGAGCTACTATTGCTGGGAATTGTTAGCAATCTGTGTGCTTGCTTCTGTGCCCTTAGAATATTTACTTATAGAATTGTAACTAGACAGATTATTACAATTCACTGTATGTCTTCAAAGTTCTTTCCTCTTAAGGAAAGAAAATGAGCCCATACTACTGTTCTGAATGTACCGCTGTTTGCAAGCAGTACTGAAAGTAATAGAAATAAGAGATGGTGATATCACAACCAGGAAGATTTCAGGACATCATTATAAGGATGCTTTTTGGATGGACAAATTAGGGGATCATTATTTCCATGCCATTTTGTTCAAGTTATAAAATAATTATGTGAAATGTTATCAAAGAGCTTATAGATTGTCCTTAAAAATCAAAATGTCTCAGTACTTTTAGGCTGTGCGTATGATGTTGTAATTTAAAAATATAATTTCAATGTTGCTAGTTGTTTATGTTACAACTGTTGCCATTACATTTAGTGATCTAAGGGAATTACAATTTATGAGTAACATTGATTAGTACAACAACAACAAAACATTGCTAAGGATTCTGCATGGTGTCATACAGGAGGAAGTTAATGGGAGTTAGACACCCTAGTGATGCCACTGAAATCGCACTTTCTTTGGGACAGAGACCTGAAGAAATCCATACTTGCTCTAAGGAAACTGTGATGTGATGTGAATGTGAAAAGAGTGTCATTTTTGTTCCTAGATTGAAAAATGGGTTTCCCAATGATCAGGAAACCCAGATGGGAAGAATAATAGAACAGTGAGAATTTTGAGACATTTCCTCCCAGTTTTTGAGTGTCTCATAGTGCTGTGGATGAATTATTCTGTCAAGAAAAAGATGTGGATTTATTTTAATTTTGCTTTTGCACAGTGTCTCCCTCCCTTGTTTTCTGTGCACAAGATGTTTTTTTTTCTGCCCAGTAAATACTGTTTCCTACCCCAGGAACCTGTTTACTCCTGAGAAAATAGTTTTAAAAACCCCCACATATTTTGCTCTGAAAAATACATTCCCCACAACACTTTGGGAATATTTGTTTTCTTCTATAGTATATCTTCCAATGTATTTTCCTCCTCCCTCATTTAAAACTACCAATGTCACCAGCTACCAATGATTTCCATTTCTGTGTGTGAGAGAGAGAGAAAAAGAGGGGGGGGGTGTTAATTTTCAATGGCAAAGCTCTGGTGCCACAACCAACTACAGTTTCCAGAAGTCCGTTGCATTGAGCCATGACAGTTAAAGTGGTGTTGCACCAGATTATTTATGCAGTGTGGATGCAGCTCCGGTCCCCAGAGTCACTCACTCACCTCCCTGAGCCAAGGAATGGCTGCAGCATTGCTCCTCTGCATCTTGACCCTGCTATGCAAAGAGATTGTGTATGGTGTGCAAGGGGCTAAGGAATACTTCCTTGTGGTGTTGTGTGCCTTCAAGTCCTTTCCAACTTATAGCAACCCGAAGGCAAACATATCATGAGGTTTTCTTGGCAAGATTTGTTCAGAGGGGTTTTTGCCATCCTTTGAGACTGAAAGAATATGACTTGCCCAAGGCTACCCAGTGGGTTTCCATGGCTGAACCAGGATTTGAACTCTGGTCTTCAGAGTCATAGTCCAATGCTCAAGTCACTACACCATGCTTGCTCTCAGTGTCCAAAAGGAGACATACATGCACATAGGTCACAAACAGCCAGCTAGTATGTTGTAGTGGTTTGAGTGCGGGACTATGACTCTGAAGACCAGGGTTCCAATCCCCACTCAGCCATGGAAAGCCATTGGGCTCTCAATCCCCACTCACTCATGATAGGTTTGCCTTAGAGTCACTGTAAGTCAGAAATAACTTGAAGGCACACAATAACAGCAACAACAGGATTCCAGCTTTTCAATTTTTATGTTATAGAAATACAAGCTTCAGGCTGTTGGGTTCTTGTGTAGCATGCAAATATATTAGTGTGGGCTGGACAGTTGTCTAGATTTTGCTGAACACCTATGCCATCACCTATACTTTCTAGAGAAGGTGAAGTCCAATGACGTGTAGTGGTTTATTGCCATCCTTGTTTTTGCCAAGTTTTGATGAAGGTTTCACTGTGTACAGAATAACTTTCCCACCAAGCAGACGGGCGGCCATGGGCCACCCTGGGAAGGTGCGCCGTGGGACCAAGGCATCCCCATGCCTCGATCCAGTGGTGCACCGTCAGCGCCCCTGGAAAGGAGCGCTAAAATAGCACTCCTTTCATATGTCACCGAAAGTGTGCTGCAAAAGGTTGCGGCACACTTTTGGCAACTTTTCCACCACAGCGTGTCCGGACGCTGCGGCAGGAGGTCCTCCTCGGAGCACCAGCTGTGCGGAGGGCTGGCTGCTCCGAGGACAACATCGGGAGGGGGAGGGGGCGCCGAGTGTGCGGCTGTCTCTCCCCTTCTCTGCGCTGAGGACGACCTATTAAGCCATCTGCTTAGGCCCCATATATTACATTTGAAATGGCAGTTAAACCATGCTGTACTTGTGTTGCTTTTTTCTTCCTATAAGGACTACAATGCTATGGAGGAAATGTTTGTGTGAAATATAATTTCTTATTATTTTTCTAAATCAACTATGTGTGTGTGAAACTGCAAATGTAGCAAGATTTGCAATATGAACATGGAGGAATTAAATTTTACATATATATTTTCATTCATTTTACCAAGTCCCCTTCTGTTTTCATTTGGGTTTTTTTTTTTGCACCTACACACAGACAGACAAACAAACAAACATGTACACACACATGCAGGATGGGTCACCATTCAAACAGTGTCAATCATGTTAAGTTTGATTATCATCCTATTTTTGCACAGAAAGATTTCAGAAAGGTATAAACCATAGCCTGTGTGCACCACAAAATAATAGATTAGAACTGTTCTTATTAATTTTAATATTATAATCCTAGCCATGTAAACCCACTGGGTGACTTTGGGCAAGTCATACTCTCTCAGCCTCAGAAGATTGCAATGGCAAACTCCCTCTGAAGAAACTTTCCGACAAAACCCCATAAGTAAAAAACGACTTGAAGACACACAACAGAAATCATGACATAAAATGGGCCAGAGAAAAAGTTTTTTAAAAGGTCTAGAATTAAGAGTTTGGCAACCAGAGGTTGGACAAACATAAATGGCATCTAAGCCTGGTAAAATAAATCTCTCTCTCTCTTTCTTATATATATATTTAAAGTAGCAGTTATAATGACTTTTCAGAAAATGCTTTTAACTCCTCCCCCCACCCCCTTTGTGTTTACAACCTTATAAAATCCTTAACGGATTAAAGAGTGAGAACACGTTTTCTCCATTACATAATTCTCATTTAATCCTTATCCACCGCTTAGGCGATCCAATTAAATTGGACAAGATTGATGCAGGAGGCTCTTTGAGGTGGACATCATGTGTAAAATTGGCAGACAACAGATTTTGAAGAGCGCCCACCATGACTTGTCACATCATCTTTCCTCGGCTTCAGCTGCTGGGACAGAGCCTTGGGAAGGCTTGGAATTCTTCTTGGTGTGAACACTATGGACCACTGCAGAGAAACAGGACTGCTACACAGTCTCCAGCAGAGTTACTTATCACACCCCCTTCAGCCCCCTTCACCTGCCCTGGCCATTCAACATAACATCACACCATAAAATATTCATGAATAGCCCAATGCTCCAACCGAGGATTCGCTTCTGCAGGTGGCTGTTACATCAGTAATTGCCCGATACCTCCCTCCACAGCGTAAAATTGTTTTCATTATGTCTCATGCACACACACACAGCCAACCCAATCCCCTTGAGTGGTTTCCCAAGGGCTAGAAGGGAGGTGGCACTTCACTTAAACAGGCACTTTTGGCTCAGATTTGGAGGGAGAGAATGAAGAGCCGCAGTAGTAGCAGCCAGCAAAAGCTCATCATTAACTCTACTTCTGCCTCCAACCACCACCACCAAAAAACCCCACCAAAAAAAAAAACCTCCCCAAAGCTCATGTAAAGCTCTCATAAAGATTATCCTAAATGTCTCAGTTACTGGGAAGAGCTTTAGTGGCTTCAGCTGTTCCTATGATCCTTAAAGCTGCTTCAGCTCAGAGAAGAGAATCATTTTTCCACCTGACTGAAGTTCCCATGGTTTGCGGTGCAAGGCGAAAAGCAGGTTTCAGCAATAAACTCCTGCATTGTGAGGCCATAATGCACAGTCAGGTCCCCCCATTTTGATTCAAGGGTGCCTTTTTCTTTCCCCCCTGTGGTGGACTAATCACAGCTCCACTTTGTTTAATTGCAGCAAAGAGAGAAATGTGTTTAAGAAGTCATTCTGGCCTCCTTTAAAATGAATGCTCAGCTTCTTCAAAGACAACAAACAGGATGCATAATAAATAAGATTTCATTTTCAAATCAAAATAGATAGAAGTGTGATGTTCAAGGGTTTGGGGGGGTATATGTATGTGTGTTTTAAACTGGCTGATAGAAGAGATGCTCCAGGGAAAGGGGGAAAAAAGAACTGTTCTTAAAAGAAAAGAAAAGAAAAGAAAAGAAAAGAAAAGAAAAGAAAAGAAAAGAAAAGAAAAGAAAAGAAAGCAGCAACAAGTGGGATTAAACTCTCAGTTATGCAGCACAAGCTGTTTTTGCATGGTGGGAGGATCAGGACAGGAATTAAACCTTTCCAGAACTGGTAGTTGGTAGCCTGCTGGGCACTTTGCTTCTGATAAAAAAAAAAATCATTGTAAAACTATGTCAGGCCCTTGATAATTGACACAGATTCATCCACTCTGGTTTTCCAACTAAGACCTGGAAAACCTTGGGTGCAACGTATTGTAAATTATGGCTCAAGGGTCATGAACTCCATAGAGCAGTGAGGGTTGGGTGGGAAAGCATTTATCAATCAAAGCATTATTTCTGAGATGGGAGGGGGAGCAAAAAGCCTAAACTGCAAGCCAAGTATGCAGTTTGAACTCTGCTGGAATCAAAAGGAAACTCTCCACATCAATGGGATATGATTCCCAATGCATAAAAAAGGATTTAAAAAAAAATACAAAGTTCATAGCTAGCTGACTAAACCTGCATCTTTTACTTGCAAGTGAATTTGGTTCCATTGGTATTGTTAACACTCTTTTTTTAAAAAAATATGAATATACGTGCTGAATGTGATCCTTGAAATATTTGTTCACCACTAAACTTATTCAATATGCTTTTCTTTTGCATGATCTAGCTAAAGTTAATCCTTTGCCTACAAACTTTCTGATCAAGATTTGTAAAACTGTGAAAAGGGCTTAACTTTATCTGCAAATTATTTTTTTTCTTCACCAGCAATAATCTCCCTAAAAATTTTTTTGCCAGAAGAGCAGCTAGATTCAGTGTGTTTTCTGCTATGCTTGGGGCATAACTCTTGTTTCTTTCATGCACATACATTTGCAAATCACTTATGGCCAAACTTTCATCAGATGTGATTTGACATGCCTTTTGTTACCACTAGTCGCTGACTGTGAACTGTGAGGTCTCATAATTCTGGCCAAGTGTTTAGCATAAAATAACCTTGGAGAGCATCTGTTGCTGGCTTTCTCTCTGCTCTGGACTGAATATGTGCATTTATTTGAAGTAGTCAAAAGCTACACTTGGAAAGTAAATTTTTTTGTGTGGTATAATGAATGATGGAGTTCCTTTTGCTCTTGGCCACTCTGGGCCTCTTCTGAATACAGCAAATGACTGCTAAGAAATGAAAACCACAAATGTGTTTGAATGTAGTATTATGCCTAGTTGCTTTTTGAGTGAAAGGCGGCTTTAAAAAGTTAGGTATATCATTGCCAAAAAGAGCTAAATAGTATTGTCAGCATTTTGAGAAGGAATCGGTTCTTTCCCTAGCCCTCCATTCTGGACAGCTGTTAGTGACTTACCAAACTTTTCATATGGATATGTATGTTAATGACAGGCAATGAACTGGAGATGAAGAGCCCCAAACACAGACCCAACTCTTCAGTGGACATCAAAAGCCTTTACAAAAGGAGCAGTAAAAGAGGCAACGATGGTGGAGCCTTCACTTTTGTACACTGAATTAGTTCTGCAAGCAATGAAACTGATCTTTTCTCCTTGCCAGAAAAGTCTGGTGATTTTTGTGAGTCTCATTAGCACACGAGGCATTTGTGAAGATAATTGACTGCTGCTGATACTGCTGGCTGTCACAACAGTGTCAGCAGCAGTGTATGTGCTTTTTTTAATAGTTTGTATTTCCCCACCCCACTTCTCTCTTGCTCCCACTTTCTTTCATGTAATGGTTCTGCAAAGATACAGGCAGATTCTGAAGATCTCCAATACTGCGGTATGCATAGATGACAAGGGGGAAAATCATGTTGTGACTCTTGCAGTTTTCCTTTTAGTTTCTCTTGCTAACACTTGCATTACTATTCTCTGTGGATACATGGAGGAGTTGTCCATTATGCATATCGTAGGTAGACAACAAGGCCTTTGCAGACTGCCAGAAATAGTGCACATTAAATTGAGGCACTGCCCTGGCTCAGTGTTAGGGAATCACGGGAACTGTAATTTATTGTGGCACCAGAGCTCTCTGACAGAGAAGGCTCAGTGTCTCAGAAAAAAATACAATTCCCATGATTCCCTAGCACTGAGTCAGGGCAGTGCCTCAATTTAATGTGCACTATTTCTGGGAGTCTGCAAAGGCCCAACAGTCAACTAGCTTTGTGTGAGTGTTGGTGAATGAGAAGGTGTGAATGGAAGGCCAAAACCGGACAGCGGAATAAACAGTACTAAAGAAGAAAGCCATCTTGGGTGTTGAAGGGGGGTTGCAGACTGCCAGAAATAGTACAAATTGAGTCCACTTTTAGGGTTAGAGTTAGTGCTAGGGAATCATGGGAATTGTTTTTTTTCTGAGACATTGAGCCTTCTCTGTCAGAGAGCTCTGGTGCCAGAATAAAATACAGTTCCCATGATTCCCTAGCCCTAACCCTAACCCTAAAAGTGGACTCAATTTGCACTATTTCTGGCAGTCTGCAACCCCCCGAAGTGAATTTACTCCCACCCTACCCTCGACAGCAGATCCTTCTATTTTCCAGGATCTGAATAAAGGTGGAAAGGGGGAGATTTGAATGCTTGATTTGAATTTAAGGGAAACATAACCTGTAGGGAGCTGTAAGAATGGTGGAAAACCTGGATGTCACAGCTTGTTAGAACAGCAAAATATTTTTTTTTCTGTATTTCTGTCTACCTGGTTTGATGGATATGCACTTTACAAGCATCTTCTCTTAACACAAACTACCTTAAGCTTTTGCTTTCACTAATAATGTTGCATTCAGTAGATTCCCCCCTCCCCCACTCTTAGGATTGCAAATTGAATTTACATTGAAAGTTTCTGCCTATCTGTACAAACATCAGTGTGAGAGAATAAATTATGATCAACAGCATCTGGCTGTACTTTTTTTTGGCAATTGGTGAGTGTGTCAGTGCTATGAACAGGGTGCTTTAAAAGGGATGAAGCTGCCATACTCAAGCATTGAGGTTGGCAATGCCCTAAAGAGAAACTGTGACATCTCTCATGGAGATGAGTACAACATACACAAAACAGACAGTCACTAACAATTGCAACAGATTTACAAGTAGTGTTATTAGAGAACCAGCATGATGTAGTGGTTTGAGTATTGCACTATGATTCTGTATGTCAGGGTTTGAATCTCTGCTCAGATGTGGAAATCCATGGGTAACCTTGGGACAATCACTCTCTCTCAGCCTCAAAGGCAAAAGCTAACCCCCTCTGAACAAATCTTATCAATAAAACCCCATGATAGGTTTGCCTTAGGGTCACCATATGTCGAAAATGATTTGAAGGCACACAACAACAGTTATAGGGGGATTTTATTCTTATTTACATTAGTGGGAATTACAAAGACTTACCAAGCTCAAGATCTCAGCTTTATTGTATAATTTTAATTGTTCAAAAATCGATCTGAAAAGCAACTGATTCATTAGATAACACTTGCACCTGAAGATGCTGGCATCTAAACACAAATTAATGATGGTAGATACATTTCTGGTGCTCATTCTCTCTAAATCTCTCCATTTGCAAATATTTTTTATGTTAGCAAATGTAATCTGTCTTTCTTTGCCTGAACAACCATTTGGTGGCAAAAAAAAAAAAAAAAAGTTAGCAGAGATATCTGACACAAATGCAGACCAGCATTGCCATGGTTAAACTTAAATAGGGTTTCCCTTAAAACAAGATTTGAAGGAGCTTCTGATACACTGGACCCTGGACGTTTTCACACGCGGGTCTCGCAACTAGCATCATTCCAGAATGAACAAAAGCAGCATCATTCCAGTATGCTTCTGGTCACGCAAATGTAATTCCCAATGAAACCGGCATGCAAAAGAATGGGGATGATGCCGCAATGGGACGGGGATGGGAGGGGGATGGGAGGGGGTTCTCTGTGACTTCGTGTGAACACAGGGGCAAAGGATCCGCAATGGGATTGGGATGGGACAGGGATGGGCGGGGTTCTGTGCAATGTCATGTGAACACAGGGGCAAAGGAACCGCAATGGGACGGGGATGGGACGGGGTTCTGTCTGCTTTAGACCCCGTGTGATAACATCCCCTGACTAGCTTGTCTGACCTGGTTCAATGGGGAGAAAAGAATATGCTCCAGCAAGGGGGTGAGACTGTAGGGAATGAAAGCCTAATTAGCTAATCATGGTTAGCAAAGAACAAGAATTGCAGTTGCACCTATTCAGTGCTGCAGTGAAGATCACATATTTCCAGTCTCTTCAGAGAAGATTGATTATATGTTAACAATATCTTCCCTGTATTTGAATGAAAACCAAAAAAGGAACAGGATGTCATAAGTTCCACAAGAAATCAAACTAGTGAACCATTCCTTCAGTTAGGAATATTGTATAAAAGTCACTGGCTGTGGAAGCTGAATTGTCATATCCAACCTATCAAATACATGCTGGGCAGATGTGTCTCTAAATCCGTACAAATTTCCAGAAATGTCTTCTCCTACCCTCAGTGAATATATGCATGTTATCTTCCTTTCTTCTGACTCTGAGACTTAATACTGAATGCTTTATTCACCAACTTCTTTCTAGGACTTGGTTAAGCATACAAACCTAATTCAATTATTTCACATTTGTATCTTCTGCATGTTTCCTTGTGTGAGTGGCTCTTTCCTAAATTGTTTTAAAATTTGTCATGATTTGAGTAGCCCAGGGCTAGAGATGATTAACACTTAGCCTTGAAGTCAAGAAGTATTGCTACTTTGCAAGCCTTGGGCTATCACTAGTTCCTAACAGAACATGTCTTTTGTGCCAAATATTGACTCAGCTACAGAATGACTAGAAGCTCCTGTTCTTGTAAAACTTCAATTGTGTTGATCTTTGCCTAGCTCTTAGCTTTATATCATCTTTACAATTAAGAGTACTCTGTAAACTTAAAAGAGCTCTTAAATTCTGAGCTTCTCATAGTCAACCACAGACTCCATGAGCTATTGAACCATTTTTTAAAATTAATAACGCTGTTTCCATTTTTTCTGAGCATTTCTTTTTCTTTTTAGCATTTGTGTCATCTTTGGAAGAATGTAAGCTTGCAAACACACCTGACCAGCTCTTAGTCAGCACACGTATTAAACAGAAAAATCACTGAGAGGAAATTAAATGGTTCCCCCATTCAAACTGACAGTTGACTGAGAGATGCTCTCATAAAAATAAAAGAACTGAAGACATGGTATGATTAGCTCTGGAAATATTCTGGTGAGGATACAATGCCAAGGTGAAAGCCTGCTCATATGCAAGTGGTCCCAACTAAGCATGACAAAGTATTTCAAGTATCATTTGGTGATGTTTGTGAACAGACTTAACTTGACTGGGCAAATTGCATGGTAGATTCGTAATGCTCAGTCCAGTGACAGCTAGAAAATCCATGAAAGCTAAATATTTAGGGATTACCATAACAAAAAGAAATATTGATCT
>CM034710.1:89291753-89305402 GCA_020142125.1 Phrynosoma platyrhinos | reverse complement strand
TATGTATGTTGTGTTTTTGGTATATGTGTCTTGTAAATAAATTTATTTTTTAAAAAAATCCATGAATGTGAAACAGTGAATCCATTCTGGGTTTATGAATTATCCAGGGTGCCGAACACTGTTGCCTTTATAGACATGGCACCTTGATTAGCTCCTGTAAAATTCAGATGTAAACCTAGAGCAGGTTTACCACCAGAATTATACAATGGAGAAATCTCCCTCCATTGATTGCCATTTTAAGAGATCAGGTAAATTTAATCTGGGTCATTAGTTTTCAGACAGTGTTGCTTGGCTTTTTGTGGCTCTCAGTTACTGTATCCCTGGAAACTCTGGTGCTTTTAATAGGTGCTCACTGACAAGATCAGTAAAGATTGATAAACATTAATGAAAGACAGCTTTCATTCTCTGATGATGCTACACTACAATGTGTGACTACCAGGCCCATCCACATGGAAGTTTGAAGTATGTGCTAGGTTGCATTCTTAGCTTGCATGCAGCCAACATCAAGGATGTGGATATCAACCTGCTGACACAGACCACTGATTTCCAAGTTATAGAGAATATTAATATTAAAATTATTGTTTTGGCTTGGAAAGCCAGGTGATCTCAGGGTTGGAATATGACTCTGGAGACCAGAGTTTGAATCCACACTCAGCCACACTCAGCCATGGAAACACACTGGGTGACCTTAGGCAAGTCACACTCTCTCACCCTCAGAGGAAGGCAAAGGCAGACCCCTCCTGAACAAATCTTGTCAAGAAAACCTTGTGATAGGTTCACCTTAGGATCTCCATAAATTGGAAACAACTTGAAAGCATACAACAACAACTGTTTTGGCTTATAATCCTAGTGGAAGAGAGCACATTACTATCCATTAGTGCTCAGTGCAATTAAAAAAGACTGGAGAAGATTTAAGGAAGTGATTTATATGCTGCATTCTTGCCCTATATTAAACAGGACCCTTGACACATTAGACAATTGTAGCACTTTGATTCCACTTTAACTCCCATGGCAACATGCTATGGAATCCTGGAGTTTTAATTTGGTGAGGCACAAAAATTCTCTGGCTGAGTATTTGAAATGTTTCTCCTTAAAGTGCAAATTCCAGGGCTCCATAGGGTGCATAAAGTGCAATCATTGCACTGTAATTGTTTAGCATGAAAGTACCCCAGGTAATAGTCCAACTGCTTGGCTGACAGCTGCAGCACCTAACTTTTTGAAAGCCTCTATGTCTTTTTTATTTTAGGAGTATATTTACATTGGATAAAGCAGATGCTTTCAGAGCAAGCAAAGCTTCAATGCAAATATACTTTCTCAATCCACTGAACATCCAGGAATTTTGTCTCTGTAGTAGTCAATAACAATTTAATAAGCAAACTTCAAAGTAAGACTGTGATATTGATGGTTAGTTCCAAGAAATAGATAATATGATGGACTATTATCACCTTTTCTGAATAAGGGGTGGTGGGTTTTGGCCCCCTTTGGTTCGTAAGCACGGGGGTGTGATGAGTCAACATTATGATTTGTTGATACAGTCCAGATCTCATCTTGCAACATTTAACCTGCTAAAAAGCAAATACAGGCTTGAGTTTCTGAGATGATAGAATCAGAACACTGAAAGCTGAAAATGATGGGATACTATCAACAGTAGGTGTACATCTGATCATTACCAGACAAGAGCCTCATTCAGTGAACTGATCTTAATGTAGAGGCAGGGCTTCCTACTGATGTCAATATGATGTCAAAGGACATTCCAAAAATTTAGTAAGACTCTTCATATGAAGCTATGATTTCCTATACTTTGCTCTCTCAAACTGTGTGCATTATTAATACCATTGCCCAGCTGCACCAGTGTTCCTTTTCAAGACACAAATCTTTCTGCTTGAACAAATATAGTTCACACAATGCTCTTTAAAGTCGATGATACCTTTAACAGCTTGAATTCCCCCCTCCCCTGTATCTACACCAAATCATGGCTTTGCCTTGATTTCAAATAGGCATGATTTATTGGCACAAGTATAATGTCAGGCGCTGTGCTGAAGCTTTTTATGGAAATTGTGTTTCAGATGGGGCTTTCCCTGTTTGTTTCTTTGCATTAGAAATTAAGAAAGCGCAACTCCATTCAGTTAAATTTTATTTTACAATCGTTAAGTGATTTTGGTAATAAAAGGGGAGTGGGCGAAGGAGCAAAAATACTGAATTTTAAATCCTGAAAGATGTAGGCATTGCTTTACCTTGCTGTTTCTGCAAACCATAATTGCTGCAGTCTAGACATGGAAACAGATGCATTGTAGAGCTTTATTACATCTGACATTCGCCCTACTATGATAGTCTAATTATTTAGAAAATATAATCCTGCGTAAATTATTTCTGATTTGAATAACAGCAACTGCTTGTGGGGTTATTAAACAGTTTTTTATCAACTGATAACTTTGAAAAACTGGGAACATATTAATATGGCCCCCAAACTAAAAATCTATACAAACCACAGTATTTAAATGTACTAACATTTTTTCTCCTGCATGCTAATGAGATGATAGCTATTTTCTTCATTATGAAAGAGATTCATAAATCTAACATACATAGAACTAATCAGCATCCATGAAAATCTTTTCAAATAAAAGGTAATTTGTAAATGAAAAATTAAATTATTTTAAAAATAATGTGATATTTTATTCCCAGTGATTGAAAAATGTAATTTAATTTTAAAAAGTTTCTTTTAAAAACCTCACAGTTGATTGATACCACTTCATAGAAAAAGATGTTTTAGCCTGCATTTTCTCATAAAAATCTGACAATTGGATCATATTCATCAGAGGATATACAATCAATAAAAATTACTCAGTAAAATCAGTTGCACACTTATTTTCTATAGAGATGAGGTCCAAAAATGCACACCACTATGCCTGACTTTCCCTAGGATTTACATACACAATGCAGCTGTGTCTTCAAAATGAAATGAAATAAACAAGAAAAATTAGAATAATGTTTTTATGAGAAATATACAAACAATACCAGCAGCTTTGAGTTGGATTTTTTTTTAATAGTAACCAGTTTCCTCCCCTTAACTAGAGGCAGAAAAAAACATGGTACTGAAATTATTTAAATTGACAGAGCCTTTTAAGCAAGTAAACACATTTTAACTAGTATTTTTCCCATTCCCTCCATTCATGCCTACTATAGAAATTAGCCTTCACTCTTCCTTCACTTACACATGGATACACACACTTGCATGAACACAAGAAAAATTTCTTTTCTGCTGTCAGCATTCCTATCCAACAATAGTTAGATTAGTGGAAATGAGGGCCTCCTCAGAGAAAGGGCATTCAGCCACAGAAGGCTCCCTGCAGGAACAGCTGGTAGGGGTTAATGGCTGCTGAACCTCACAGCTAGGGCCTATTCTCTATTGTGTGTTCAACTCCTGGGAAGGAGGGAGACTTGTGACAGCTTCTGGGGTGTGGAGGATCAGAGGTGTAGCAGTTAGGTCACAGAGGTAGTGTTCGGAGGAAAAGGCTAACCTTGGATTGGAAACTGGGGAGGGGGGGGACTGAACTCTGAAACAGCAATAGCAAAAGCTTGGAATCCTGTGGAATATTGTACGCAAACCTGACACCGAGGATTATTTAGCAACACGCCTTATAACCTTTTAAATTCATATTGCACTTGTTAAAGGAACCACTGAGCAGAGATGTTGGATGAATTATTCATATCTTGAAGGGGATGGAATCCAAGCACATACAGGAACTAGTGGATATTGTTTACATTGGTGTGCTAATCTCTGAGGGTTTAGTCCTTAGAATTGCAGAAACACACCAGTCAGAAAGCTTGGACAATCATTCAATACGTTTCAATATGGAATGATGTGTAAGTGCGTCTTGCCCTCCAAAGCTGAGCTCCGTTCTACACAACGTTCACCTAAGGCGTAAACAGCCCACTATAGGGGGATAATAGGTGAGAGACAATTCAAGACTGAATATGCAGCTAAATTCAAGGATCATTATGATTTCATCCTTTTGAAAGTTCATATTTGATACAGACATCTTGAAGCAAAGCTTGGACAATCAGAGTCACATGGTTCCAATGGAAGAGGAAAGATTTCTGTGCAGGAAAGTATATTCAAGCTAAGCAGAATAGCATGATGGGCCCCAGCCATGGGTTACATGTAATCTGGTCCTCCAAATTCAGGGAATTACTCCTTCAGAGAAATAATTGGTCATCAATTTAATTTGCTGTATCCAAGACATCTTGAAATGACTACTTCTAAATGTAGTGGGTTGGAGTATGATCGTGTAAATAAAGCCCTCACATTTCTTCTTTTTGTGTTCGTTTGGGACACTTCACAGCATTATTATTATTTTTTAAAAAAAGAGCAAATTCTACGCTAATATTGCTGCTGTGTCTGAAATCCCCTACTGTGTTTATTTCAACCCATGCCGTGTGGGTTGGAAGGGGAGGGAGAGAATGAGATTGTTCCACTTGTGGTTTTCATCTGCAATGCAACCCATGAGATATTTTCACTGAGTCCACTGGAGGAGTGCAATGCACTCATTAACATTCCCACCCGTTTAGATTGCAATGGCTCATTGGAACTGTGACGCTAATGCCTGAGGTGTTTTAAAGCATACTTAAGAGGTGTTGAAGTGTGTCACATGTTTTCACATATCTTTGAACCTCGGAAAAAGAGCTATAATACCACCCATTCCTCTTTTTCTCCAAGTGAAAAATGAACTTTCAGCAATCAAAGGGGAAATAGTCAAACCTTTTTCCAGCACTTATATATATATATATATATATATATATATATATATATATATGATCTGGTCCTTGGGCTAGTTACAATTGATGATTTACAAAGAGTATCATGGGGTTAGGATTATCTGCAATTATTTTTTTACTCATTGCTGCCTATCCATGTTACCTGGGGAAGCTGACATTTATCTTCATCTGAAAGGCAAAGCCTGAAGTGCGGTGCTGTTTTGGTCCATAATAAGGCAAAGTGGCTGCCTGAAGCTTTCCACTGTCATGCTGAATCCACTTGATATAAAATTTCCCAAAAGAAAAACAGTATTCTCTATTTGTGAAAGTGTCCATCTATTAACAAGCGGTGTCCTTTGAAAGCAATCAAGCCCATCTGATAAGAGGAAAAGAAGTGAGTTTAAATGGAAAGAGCATATTTCCCCCTTCTACAGGAGGCTGTCACTCTGTTACTGTATTTGTCAATATGTTTTGAGACAGATCAGCTCTGCTAAAAACATGAACCTCAAGGGGTGTGGACGTTTGCACAAAGACATCCCAGAATGGGAAAGACTTATGAAACAAAGTTATAAGAGGTACCCATGTAGTATAACCATGTAATAAGACAGCCTGGGCAAATGGGAGAAAGTTTGCAAAAGAAATTTAATCAGGTCTTTTAAAAAAAAACAACAGCTATCTACTGCTTAAAAGAATAAAATAAAATAAATTTGGAGGGAGTGGCAAAAGAATAGCATCTAGGCTTCATCTCTTTACCATCTTATTTCAGCAGTGATAAATTGTTAAGAATTACTGCAAGTAAGGCTCATTCAGCTATAGTAATAACTGTAATATTAATGTGAACCCATGTTAAAATACACTTTTAATAAAAAGAATATGTGGAAAAAAGAGGGCCATTTGCTGACCTTATTTTTATCTATATTCATTTGACTAGCAAAAGGATACAAAGGAGTCTCAGTGTAAGAAAAAAAATTCTAATGGCATACTACTATATTATGAGTCTGTTAAATTTAATAAATAGAACATATTTCCCTTGGGTGCAGCAATTGATCCCAATGGTTGTCACTTCCACCCCCACACTACCCACAAATTTGGCTAATTCAGACTGATTAAACAAATTTGGGAAAGGATGTTGTTTACAAAAAAACCACCAAAAAATCCACAACACTCTTTTAAAAATTGTCATGCAGGACAAGCAATCTGCCACACAAGATGCGTGAAACGAAAGGGTTAAGCTTTTTCTGACTTTTGGATACAATGAAATTATGACAGGAAGAAAATTGTGCCATTTTAGCATGAAAATGCTTGTACAAATACTGTCGTTCCTTCCTTCTTACTTTCTTTATAATGCCTCCACGATAGCTAAGATGACAGACATTTGACAGGTATCTGTAAGCATACAACCCAGGCAGCTCATTAAAGTTTTTCTTTCTATGCATCAGCTTTCACAAAGGCAAAAACCCATTAGCATTGACTATTTTGCAGATTAGAAGAATTAAGGGCTTCAAACATTGGCTTATACTAAGCAATGTCATTTGTGAAGTGATGTTTGCTTTATTATTTCCCTTTCTCTCCCTCTGAAACTAGACTGACATGACTTTAGCTCAACATAGGGCGTAATGTTCAAGCCCAAGGACTGGCTCACCGATGAAAAGAAACACATTCCCTTTTTATACATGACTGGAATGGCAAAAAGGGGAGACTTTACATGTACTATTTAGGCTCATTAGAGTCCTGATTATGATAGTTCTCTGGTGTAATCTTTAATCGACTTTGACACTAGATTTGCCCCGTTACAAATCCTGTCATGCAAATTAAGTCATTTGTGTTGTTTGATATGGAAAGATCTGCTATGAAATGAAAGATTAGTTCACAGATGAGGCACCAGAGACTGCTGCCCTTGTGCACCGTGCAACTGATTACAAGGATGAGAGCATCCATTTTTACACCGCTGTTAACATTTAGGAAAGCAGATTAAATTAGTAGGGCTTCTTTTTTGCTTCATATACATGTCTGTTTTGAGTAAGATTTCATAACCCTTATTATTTTGCTACATGCAATGGAGGGGTAAATAGGGCAAGATGAAATATCATACTTGGAAAAATATATAATTGTGATTTGTTTATATATTTTTAGTGAGATGCCCTTGAAGAAGGTGGAATTCTCCCCTTCCCCCATCATTAGTGATCCAATATGGCTGAAATTTCAACACCATGTGAAAAATACCTAATACCTCAAAGATTGCATCTATTCCCCATGACATAAATTTAACTATTTTCAACAAAGATTTGAAAAATACCAGGCACAGCATCATAACTAGAATATAGACAGCCAATAAAATTGGATATATTCTAAATTTGGAACTGCTGCTTCTCAGGCAGTCATTTGCTTTCTTTTATATTGCACAAGTCCTTTATGTAATAATGTAGAATGTGGGATATGGTACTGCTGCTTAAATTAGATAAAAATGTCCATGGGGGGAGGAGTCCAATGCATAAACACAAGATGCTTTTAATCAAAATAGTATTCCTACTTTATAATGTGTCCACATAAATAAAATGATTATGAATTATCCCTGCATTGAAGGTAGCACATTCTGCTTGGTAGAATCTGTCCACTCAAGACCACCAAGAGATGAAGCAAAGGGATAATTGTTAGTTGTAAGCAAACTGAGGCAATTGCCCTAGGCAGAAATGCTGAGAGCTGACAATAAAGCGGGGGTTGAGATCATGTGGCATCCTGATGTTGTTGAACAGCAACTTCCAGCAGTCATAGCCAGCAAGGCCAGTGGTGGTGAATGCTAGGAATCATGGTCCAATAACATTTTGGAGGGCTACACAGTTCCTACTTTTGCTGAAAGGGGTTGGAGAAGAGATATCTGTCTGCTTCTAGGCATGTCATATATTCTTCGAACTTGCTGTCTTCAGATGTCATGTAGGATACTGTCCCGTTATGTAGATGGAAGAAAGTATCATCTGTCAGTCCAGTCAGCTTTTGTACATGACATCGTGGGAGGGCACCATGTTGTTCTTCACTTCAGGCAATAAGATGTCTTGGGACAGCCCTGGAAGGGATCAATTGCACGATTGCATCAATTGCATGTGAGATGGACCAGGCTAAGCACCATACATAGGTCTGAAGTAAGTGCCTGTCAGATGTGAAGAAATCATTCTACCTCTGTTTAGGTTGGGTTGGAGCCTGCTGCCTCAGTGCCACCTCTCCCTTTAAACAGAGCTAGCATATGGGTGTCTCAAACAGTTTCTTTGAGAAACAGTTTTACTTCCCTTGTCCAGAGAGTATTCAACTGAGAATACATTGGACCTTTAAAGACTGATGTTTCTTGTGTATCTTTACATTTTTTATTTCTTATCCCCCTGCCATGTACACCTCTCTTTCTCTTTCCCCAACCTGTTTATCTTTCTTTCTTTAACCAGAATATTTCAGTTGAGTATGCCAACCCAATTAGCTTTGTCAATGTACTTCTTTTCCATAATACAGAGCCCTGTAGGTGTTTAAATAGTTATGCTGATTTAGCTTCTCCATTTGTTTCAATTGCATGGAACTGTGCAACTCTTTGTATAAAGGAGTTTCAAATGTATTTGGGAACCCCTATATCATATGGGATCATTACACTCATCCCTCCATATTTGCTGAGGTTAGGGGCACAGAAACCCCATGAATGTGGATAAAAACAGATATAACAAAAACAATTATGTTTTTACTTGAGAAAACACCTCTTTAGGAATCCCTAGGTCCTCCAGTGCAACTCTGTGGCCAACATCTGCCAGACATTGATCATAGAATTGCACTGAAGGAGCTACAAATGGCTAGTGGCATGTCCTCTCTAGGAATCTCTAGGTCCTTCAGTGCGACTTTTGGTTAAAGTTGACCATAGAGTTGTGCTGGAGGACCTCGAGATTCCTGGAGAGAACATATTAATAAATCCGTGAATAATCATATCAGCAAAAGTCAAAGCGACAAATGTGGAGGGACAAGTTTAGTATCTTTACTCTTGAATGTAATCCTTTCTATTTGCACAGTTAGTTCTGTAAACATTAGAACATTATTAATGCTACATAAAAAGCAAGAAAGGAGGGAGATAAAAGGAAAGAAATGTTGTAGTACCTTTAAGACTAACTGATTTGTATTTTAGGATGAGCTTTCGTGAATATAAACCCACTCCTTCAGATGCAGTACCAAGTGATGTTAAGTCCAGGTGTAAGGCATATTTATATAGTTGTGGGAGTGGGATAGAAAGTAATAGGATCCAGAAAGATGCAAATCATGTCTCTTGCCCTAAATCTTCAAAGGGCTTCACAAGGCAATTCAGGTCTTTCAGATCTTTACAGTAGTCCATTAAAGCTGATGTGTGAAAGCAATAAAGGCAATTTATTACTTTCACATATCAACACTAACTGGCCACTGTAAAGATCTAAAAGACCTGTATTGCCTTGCCCAGCCCTTTGAAAATTTAGGACAAGAGATATGATTTGCCTCTTTCTGGATCCTATTACTTTCTATCCCACTCCCACAACTGTATAAACACAGCCAGCTCCCTGCATCCACCAAATCTGCATCCATGGATTCAATTATCCATGGCTTGAAGATATTTCTTCTTCCCACAAAAATTCCAAAATATAAAGCTTGATTTTCCCATTTTATATAAGAGACATTATTTTACTGCACATTGTATATAATGAGATATATTGAGTATATCCATCGGTGGTGGTAGTGGTGGTGGTACTGGAACCAAATCCCATTGGATACCAAGGACCCACTGTATGTTTTAAACTTAATACCATCTGATACTGCATCTGAAGAAGTGAGTTTATATCCACAAGAGTGCATGCTAAAATAAAAACTAGTCAGTCTTAAGTGTGTTGCCACATTTCTTTTTCCCCCCTTCCCCCTTCCTTGCTCCTTTTTATTCTGCAAGAGGCTAACATGGCTGCTTCTTTGATTACTGTTGCATGTGTTGCAAATACTTTTGGGTTGTGTACATTCTTGTGTTGTACTGCAAAATGAAGAAATGGATATTGGATGTAACACAGAATGTCCTGAGAATTATTGCGACCATTTCAAAAAAGTGAGTATCTAGCCCTGTGCTCCCCAGTCTTGGTTCTCAGATGTTATTGGTCTATAATAACAAATGCTAGACCATTGGCCATGCTGATTGGAGCTCTGGGGGTTTGTCTACATATTTTACACCCAAAGGTGATGCTGGAAGTCCTGATGATGCATAGCTACCTCTGAAGAGGATCCATGTTTTCCTGCTCTTAACTCAACTTTGCTCCAGACCAAAAAAAAAATCAGGGGAAATCCTGGTGCTTCCTGGAAACCCCAGAGTGATTTTGGATTCTTTTAGCATGTGGACAGGGGGATCGGGTCTAATTCAGCCCAATCCAGTTGTTTACATGTGAACAGCTGCACATCCTTCTTCCCCATGCTAAGCAGTGCAGGGAAGGGGATGTTTTTCGATCTGTCACCAATTTCTTGCAAGCAGGAGCTCTGTGTAAAGTCTGATGGTTCACTACCACTTCTGCTGAGGACAGAAATATGTGCTCAGACTCTATAAATATAAGGAGGAAAGGGCAGGGTGGCATGAATCTTGGCTCTCTGGACTCCTTGTTGATCACATGTCAGAGTGCCCATTTTTATCTCAGCAGAAGTGGTGGTGCACTGAACAGGGTTTACATGAAATACCTGCCTGTAGCTCCAAAAACAAGGGACACAACATTGGGGCCAATGTGGATTTAGCCCAGTGCATGTCCTCACCATTGTGGTCAGTCTGGGGCATAATGCCAGTGTAGATGCATTGATGTAGAAGTGCCCTGGAAATTGAAATTTAGTACAATCTGAGGACTCAGCTTTGGGAACCACTGGTTTAGTCCCTGAATGATATAGGCTGAGATCTCTAAACAGGCTGAGATCCAAACATCCCATATCCAATTGTGCACCATGTTTCATCATGTTCCTGTGGTTCTCAAAACACCAGGAATTGTGGGTAGTACAGTAGTGGGATGAAGGCATGTTGTAGTCATAGTACTTCATAAAATCATTACATGAAGTTTTCTGGATTCTCAAAAATCTGGCATGTCCATTCATTCCAGAGAGTGTTAAAACAGGTTGCATTTCACAAAGACATTTTACTTGCAACATTTGTTGCATATATTGGCATATATTTGTACAACAGCTTCACAGAGATAATAAAAGATCATATTAATTCAGTTCTGGAGGATACATATGACAATATCCACTTCAAGATTAAGAGACATTTGAAAGAAAAAAATGATGACCAAAAAGCACAAGCAAACTAAAATACAGCAAACTGACTCACCCTCTTCACACTTTTGTTTGCTTTGATAATGGCACCAGTAAATGGCACCAACTATAGTGTTAGCCAAAACTCAGTATTCTTTCCTCACCAACCCAAGATACATGCTTAAACCAGTAGCATACAAGAAGATGTGAAAGTGATGGTTGAACAAGAGAAGTTTTCTCACCATCTCTGGATGTAATAAAAGCATTGTATCACACAACCGTAAAAACTTTGGTCTCCTGCAACAAAAGAATGCATGATACTGATGAAATACCTTCTTGCTAAGAAAAAGGCCCCATAAATTTGGAAGAAGTTCCTCCTTCCAGTTTATGAGGAAGTCCTTTTTATTGCCATATAAAGAAAGGGTCTCAACATTTTGCCTACACCAAGAAAACACATTGTAAGTTCTCTTCTCATTTAGGGATTAGAGAATCCTCAAACTGTCCTCAACATCCAAAAAATGATATTTTTATTGGGCCAACCAAAATGCACAATTACATGTTGCAAGCTTTTGAAGTCACACTGGCTTTTTCATCAGGCAAACAGGAGGAAAAAAATGAAGATGTTAGGCCTGCATTTTCTATTTCTGATTTCAGTTCAGATGTTAGGGGAGGACTACTAACTACAGGCTGGCTCTTCCCCCTTTGGCTATGCCATCACTGGAAAATTTTGCAAGCCAAAACAGATCAATGCCAGAAACTTCAGTGACTGAATACCATGCTATTTTTTTGTTTTAGATTAACCAAATAATCTTTCAAAAAATCTTATACCCTTTCATACATTTTTACCACCAATGGAAATTTGTAGCCCTGTCCAACAATTCCTAGTAGCACTTCTTAAAATACATTCAAGCTTACACAGAATCAAACATGATCTAGCTACTTTGTATGTTGATGCTCTTAGGCTCAGAATACATGGGCCAGGGAAAAGTGTCTCGAACCTGTTTTTATTGGAAGCAGGTCAAAATCTTGCTGTCTGCACAACCCACTCCCAAGGTGGCCCAAATGAGCACAGGCTGACTGCATGGCGTGGGGTCAAGTTGCGCTGCTGTGCAATTTTTTTGTTGCCTCCCCACCATGCATGTGCACCATTGTACAATCACACTGCTGGTGACCCACAAGTACCTCCTACATCCACCCAGATGCCATCCTATTGCATAGGGATGATTGGCCACACAGTCGCATGTGTGATGCTCCATCTGTACAGGTCATCAGTGCATCGGTGTGTGAGTGATACATTTGCAAAGCGCAATCATGAAGCTCCCCCCCCCACATGCCCCCTTCACCCTCTTAACTCCATGCCCCCCTGTTGGACTGTCTGCTTTGTGTATATTGTAATTACATCCATTGGAGTTTTCGCACTTTCATTTCTTTTCTTTGTCATAGCTCCACACTCGCATCAGGATGTTTATATGCAGGTGCGGAGGTGCGCATCATCTGCGCTAAGCCAGACTATCCTAGGTTCTGTTTGTTCTGGTTTTTATCCCCAAAGCATGGCTTCAGTCCGGTTTCCACTTTGGAGGCATCTGTCATCTAAATTCCCTGCCTTCAAAGTTGTTGGAAACCACTTTATTTTGCCCATCTGTGCATCCCTAAAATTCTTATGGTTAAATTTAAAGGTTTTAGGGGAGTAGATATTTTCCTGTTGACTTTATAAGTTCTTCCTTCCATCCTTTTTGGCTAGATTTTCTGTACTTAATATTATTCCATCATTTATTTTTTCTAAGTGCCCTGCTTTAACTTTAGAAACAAAGAACAAAGAGGAATAGCAGAAAGATACTCCAATTGAGTAATATCTTCCTCTATAAATCTTATATTTTTAGCTTATCTCTGAAACTTTCATTAATACCCATAAGGCTACTCTGTGGAGTAAAAAGATCACAACAATGGCATTTTTTAAAAAAATCTGTTAACTTTATTACTTTTATGAGTGCAATAGGCAATATTTACCCTTACCCCTAAAGGATTACTTGGGGGGGTCCTTTTGGGAGATTTTGGGCAATTTTAGTGTATATTTTGTAAAATAAAAATATTTCCTTATAAAAGTAACTAGGATGTAATAGTACAATGGTGTTACCAAGACACAACTCTAAACAATCACTAGTGAGCAATGCCATGTATTGCTTTGGAAAAAAATTAAGTAGCAAATTATTTAACAAACAATGTTCCAAGTTTTGCACAAACTAAAAACTGAGCCAAATTCTTCTGTTACTTTCATTGTTCATATAAGATCTTCTAGAGACAGACTACATTTTCAGAAATGGAGATTAGCTATCTGTTCTTCATCCCAGTATACAGATTGAGTCTCCCTTATCTGAAATGCTTGAGACCAGACGTGTTTTGATTTTTTTTAAAAAAATGGATTTTGGTGATGAGACTCAACTCTAAATACAAAATTCATTTATGTTTCATATACACCTTATACACATAGCCTGAAGATAATTGTATGCAATATTTTTAATAATGTTGTATGTGAAACAAAGTTTGTGAGCACTGAAGCATCAGAAAGCAAAGGTGTCACTATGGACGTGATCACATGGGGCCTAAAGCAGTCCCATCCCCATCGCATCCCCGTCCCA
>CM034710.1:89238560-89269901 GCA_020142125.1 Phrynosoma platyrhinos | reverse complement strand
TCTTATAATATGTTCTGCATACCAGTTGAACAGATAGGGTGAAAGGATACAGCCATGTCCTCTTTGCCAATTGGGAATCATTCTGTTTCTCCATGTTCTGTTCTGACAGTAGTCTCTTGTGCTCTATACAGATTCCTCATCAGGACTGTCAGATGTCTTGGCACTCCCATGTCTTTAAGGGCGTTCCATAGCCTTTCATGATCTATGTAGTCAAAGGCTTTGCTATAGTCTATAAAGCACATGCTGATTTTCTTTTGGGAAATCAACATATATTTATATTTTGGATAATGCGCCACTCTCCAAATAATTTCCCACCAACCCTTACCATTAATTATGTTTTCTAATTATTCAAATATACTTTGTGTTTGGAAAAGATCTGTTTTTCATCCTGCTAGCATGTTCTAGGTAGTGTGGGCACAGTATGAATTCAAATTTGCAGCTGGAAAAATCCACCTGCCTTGTATCATTGCTTAACAAAACAACAATGGTTAGCAGTTCTTGCTTAGTGCTAGAAGACTATTATTGAGATATATTGCAAATGTGTATGAACAGATATTTATATGCATGCTGCTATGAGTTGCTAGGAAATCCTGTTATGTCCTAGTACTTAATTTTGCCACTAGTCATTCTTCTGTCCCTTGAGTGGCTTTGCTAACTCATTGGACAGACATAACTAACAGGTATTTAAGTGCTTGAACCATCCTTCTGAGCTCACTTTTAGTGCACTGCATTTTAAATAATCTAGTCTTTACTTGTCAGACTTGCACACACACACAAATATCATCACCAATGGCATATGCATGACACAGATTTTTTGTCACTACTTCTTCCTCTATGCCTCATTCACATCCAGCCAGCAAGACCACAAGCAGCAATCTTGTAAAGTGATTAAACTCATTTTCTTCATTTGCTGTGGCGCCAGCTTGCTAGGTTCTTCATAAAAACTAGCTCAGTCATGCGTCCGGGGTGAGCTAGAGATTCCAGATGCAGATCTTTACTCTCTCATAAATTATCTCGGCCCTACTTTCTAGTCATAGTTGGAACCAAACATTGACAGAGAAAATTTATTTCCTTTCTCTCCCCCACTTTCTATATAAGTTCTCCAGAGGCTGTATTCAGATTACCAGTGTTGCCTTACTCGAGAGATAGAGAAGGGACTGAAGCATATGTTGGGACGATGGGATTTCTGGCCCATATGTCCTAGAGTTCTTCTCAGTCCCTTTCAAGGCCAGCTTAAGATATGTCCTTCAGTACCAACCATTTCCACAGTATGATGCAAGCATGTGCCTTCAGTATATTTGGTAACACCACAAGATTTGTAAGGCACAGTTACAGTAATAGCAATAGCAAGTACATTTCTATACTGCTTATCAGTGCACTTAAACACTCCCTAAGTGGTTTACAATGTGTAATCTAATTGCCCCCAACAAGCTGGGTGCTCATTTTAGCAACCTCGGAAGGATGCCAAGCTTGAGCCCCCGGCTGGTATTGAACTCACGACCTTGTAGTTGTGGCTATGGTGAGTGGCTGAAGTACAGGCATTTAACCACTGCACCACCAGGGCTCCTTCAGTACAGTTATTATATGGCATGCTGCCATACTTATACTTACTTACCAGCTAACTATCTTTGTATTGTTATTTTAATAATAATGATAATATTGATTTTATTTTAACCACAAGACCAAATGGAGCTGCATTTGACATCAGGGAAGCTGCAGCTGGTGCAGCATGCACTGCCTAGATCCCTCTGTTACACTGCATATTTGTTGTTCTTGTGTATCTTCAAGTTATTTCTCAATTATAGCAACCTTAAGGTGAACCTATCACAGAATTTTCTTGGAAGAATTTGTTCAGAGGGTGTGATAATAGGTCTTCTCCATTATCTGATCAGCACAGCTTAGAGTCTTCCTTCCAGGTAACAAAGGGTTAATAATGTGATGAGGATAAGTTCCATGTTTGGGAGTCAACTGACCAGTGAGAATGGCCAGTTGACTAGAATTCTTCTCAGCATAGGCTACAAAAGCCTGAGAGAGGATCACAAGAGATGAAAGAGGAACAAAGGAATGCTTCAGGACTTCCCACCTGAAGAAGCTGGTTGAGACTGAATAAAAGGATCAAGACTCCTAGCTTATCCCCATGAACTGAAAATCCCACCTACATCATGAGTAGCTAGGAGTTGTTTAGCCAGTTTACCTCAGGGCTTATGGTTATTTTGGTAATCTTGGCTGTAATGATCTACTCTATTCTGTACCTTGTAACTACTAAATGTGCCTGAAGGAAGATGTCACCATGCCAGAGGTATTCTTTTTCTACTGTAAATTAAAGTCTTAGGGGCTGCCACTCCTTTCCTTGCTGGATTGGGGCTGTGGCAACCACATGCCGCTCCTTTTTAAAGCGTCAAAAAACTGCCCTTGCTGCAGCAATCATTTTTTGGTGCTCCTTTGGTGCAGTGTGTGTAAACACTGCACCAAAGGAGCGCCCTAATGCCTCCTGCCATGCGGTGGGGAGCGCATTTTGAGGACAATGTGGGGGCAGAACCGGGACAGCAGGCATGTGGTTGCCATGCCCCCACTCTGCCCCCAGGCCTGCCTAAAGTGCTGGTCTGTTCAGCCCCTTACTTTAAAAGTAAGCCTTCCTTTAAAAGTACTTCTCTCTCACACACTTCTTTCACATTCCTTTTGTTCAGTTTCATCTCCTCACTAGGTTGGTGCAGCATCAGAAGTGGAAAGTGTAAGGGGAACCCCAAAGTAACCTCTCACTGAATAACTAGGGAAAGAGGGGAAGGTCAGTTCAGTAGGTGGTGGCACCTCAGTTCATTTATTTTAGATGGTCTCAAGGACTACTATCCAGCTCAGGCAGAAAATGGAAGAAGGGACTATAGAGGGGGTTTGCCATTGTGTTTCTCTGAGACCTAGAGAATGTGACTTGCCCAAGGTCAACCAGTGGGTTTTCATGGCCAAACTAGGATTCAAACCATGGATTCCAGGGCTGTAGTCCAATAATCAAACCACTACACCATGCTGCTTATATATACATATACATATAACCCCAGAAACTGCACATGGTGCTGATATACTTCCCAGACAGGCAGACAGTGCAGGTGATTAAATTTAAAGATATATGTAGCTTGGAACTTTGATTTTGATGAACAGACTCCTCTTTTATAAACATGCACAAGTGTCTGGCCAGATATGCTAAAGGGGAGCTATATTATACAAATATATGAGACAGATGGGAGAGAGCTTCCTCAGTTATGGAATACTTGGTTATGAAATATCCTGTGTTTGGACGCTCAAATAAGCAAAGCCTGGAAACAGTTACTTTTTGGGGGTGGGTGGGTATGCATAGAATTCCCCAGCTAGCATAGTCAGAGGCCAATACCCATGATAGATGGGGTATTTTGGGAATTGCACTCCCCCAAAAGTAGCATTTCCAGCCTTTGAAAATAAGTGGCAATGTTATTTACAGAAGGTCACACTAATATTGGATTAGAAGAAGGGAAATTCAAAGGATTTGAAAACCACAGGACTTTCTTTTCTTTTCTTTTTTTTAAAGAACTATGGTTCAAATAAAATATGCTATTTCAGTGTTCTGTTATGCAGCAATGAACACAATTAGGGTGAAAGATTCTTTAGTTATAGTCTTCTTTCCAATATTCTGTACCTAAGTTTAGCAGTAACTGGTGATATGGTTCATTAGTCAGATTTGGGAAAAGTAGAAATAGGGCTGGAAAAGTTCACATCAATCAAGGTTTTTTAATGAATTTATCTAGTTCGTGGTCTGCAAGCCAATTAACAAATGTGTCCATGAATCTTTTGGTTTCCAGTCACTGGGAGGAAAACACCAGCATGTGAGTCTTTGCTCCCCCCTCCTTTTGAATTATATATTAAACAATGTATAATTCAATGACTAAATATGCATACATTTTAAAAATGAACACAAACATTCTTTCGTCAAGAGAAAAAATATATTAAAATGCACCCATTTTGTAAAAATGAGTCCACTAAGAGAAGGGATGGTTATCCAGGGATGGCTATCCTGGCAGAAACATCATGATTGCAAAAACCTACTAAAGATACCCTATTCCACATCAGCCTTCAGGTGCTCACAGTTAATAGTATAACCTCCTTTGGTCAGTCCTGTCAAAATAGCTAGCACTATCAGCTACCCAAGCACTTCACTAGCCCTCACTAGCTTGTATTCTATTGGCTAGTCCTACCTGCAGTAATACCCTTAAGGAGCCTAAATACCCTTAACGCACTAGATCCAGTATGATCTTGGAAGCGAAGCAGGGTTGACTTTGGTTAATACTTGGATGAGAGACCACCAATGAATATCAGGTGCTATAGCTATGTTTCAGAGGAAGAAGCTGGCAAAACCACTTCTGAGTATTCCTTGTCTAAAAAACCCTTATAAAATTCATGAAGTTGCCATAATTTGATAGACAACTTCAAGGTGTGTGTATGTGCCCACACACAGACCTATTGAATCAACTGTTGACTGGTGAATCAACACATAGGGGGATGCCATTGATTCCATGAAACTATCCTACTTGCGACTAACAATCAGATTTCAGTCAGTGTTTATTATTAATAATAATAATAATAATAATAATTTTTATTTATAACCCGCCCCTCTGCAGAGCATGTAAATATTATACTTTCATTCTATCCATCCTCAAGGCAGCTTACAGTAAGCACAATTCAAACCTGATGGAACAGTTATAAGAAAATGGAATAATATAAAAAATACTTTTACTAAGTATAATGATATCTTTAGTTTTTTGTGGGTTTTTCGGGCTGTGTAGCCATGTTCTAGAAGAGTTTCTTTCTGATGTTAATGACATCATTCAGCTCTATATTTTATGAAACAATTACAGTCATAACTGATACAGGTATCCTGAAAATCCAAGTAAATATATAACACATAAAAAAGGGGAAAGTGAAAGTGCACAACCCATTAACAATGAGAACATTGTTATAATAATACTATGAGGACATTATAATTATCTTCATTTATGAAAAGTGTCTGCCTCAGGTATGGTTTGTAATGCCAAATGGAAATAAAGGGGCTGTACAGATGGGCAGGAAAAGGTGACATGCGGCTGACTTTTCCCTAAGCCGCAGCAACCTCACCACCTGCCCTAAATGGGGATGGAGCAACTGCACTGGGGAAGTCAATGCAGCTTTTCCGAGGCCATGTTGAAGCCCACCAACCGCACCGCTGGCCCTGAGGATTCCATAAAGGGAGACAGCACAACTGCACAGGCCGACAGTGGCTGCTTTAAAAAAAAATTCATTCTCTCAGACGCATGTGCATGTGCAGAGGAACACATCTCTGTGCACCTGCGCAGAACATGTCATAGGCTGGTATACAGTCTGTCACTCTCTGTGTACAAAGGTCACTGAAGTTTGGCATCCCTGTGCACCTGCACAGAACATGTCATAAAGTGGCATACAGTCTGTCATTTTGTCCATACATTTTGTCCACATCCCTGAGCACCTGCACAGGACCTGTCATATACCCCTAGATCGTGCAATAATTCACTGACCTTGGCTTCCCCCAAGGAGTGGGTGCTGTAGACAGGTGCCACTGTCTGATTGTGCCACCCTTGGGGTGGAAGAATGAGTTTATCAACCAAAAAGACACCTATTCCATCATCCTCCACAAAACATGATCCACACAGATCAGGGTGGAGGGGAGAGGTATATGCAAGGGAGGTTTGTGTGGACAGATTTGATACATACAGCTAGTGGTCATGCAAGGGACATGGTCAACAGGACACATGGACAAACATTACTCCAGGAGCCCCCCCCCATCATGCCAGGAAGTGGTGTGCAGGTCTTATGCACACCTGCACACCTGAGCAGAAGAGGTCACAAAAGCCCTCTTTCATGCAAACTGTGCATTCTGATAGCAAGCTGCAACAGAATACATTTATTGTCGTAATAGAGAACAGTTGCTAGAGGTTATAATTAGGGTTAGGGTTAGGGTTCTAATATTTAAACGCACCTGAAGTGGTGCATCCATGCCTGAAAGCATAGGGCACTTTAAATTAAAGCCTGCTTCATAGTGCGCATGCTCTGGTGGTGCATTTATACAGCCATTTTAAATCTCCAGCATTCTTTTCCTGATGCACTAGTGTCACTGCATAGATATGCACATGTGAAGGTGCACATCTTTCTGGAAGAAGCGGCAAAAAGCAGCTTTTCCCAGCATGCGGTACCTAGAGAGTGCTTTCCTGCCAGCTTTTAGGCATGCATCATCTAAATGCCATGCCTCCAAGTCAGCCTGAAAGCACCTCTTTTTGCCTGTCTGTACAGCCCCAAAGTGAGCTTTACTTATTTATTTATCTAGTGGGCCTTACTTTATTTGGCCCACTGGATTATTATACAAACCCTACAGTTAGACTTTAGGTTGTTATTCATCCCTTTTAACAGTAGCACATGGTGAATTTCAAGACATAAAACACAACCATTATTTAACGCACTGGTGTGATCTTCTACTTGTTTGTCATGATAAGTAGCCAGATGGCCAATTGGGCTGTTTTGGGGGCAGGGAAGGGGAGGGGCAACCAAGGAGGACCTCCCACTGCAGCGTTCGCACATGCTGCAGCAGAAGAGTCGCCGAAGGTGCGCCGCAAGCTTTTGTGGCGCACCTTCAGCAACTTGTGAAAGGAGCGCCAATTTAGCGGTCCTTTCCAGGGGCAGCGAAAGTGCGCCGCAGGGCTGAGGTGTGGGGATACCTTGGCCCCGCAGCACAGCTTCCCGGGGCAGCCCACGGCTGCCCGTCTGCTTCCTCCTATAGTTAGCAGATCTGAAGTGTTTCTGAGCCACTAACTTTACATACCCTCCAAACTGCTTGATGCAGAGTATTCTCGATAGCTTTGGACATGACCAGGATTTAGGGCTATGTGGTAATGTGGTTCTATCATAAGAGTTCATTGGGTTTTTCCAACCCATCACAGAAGCAGCAGCATTGGTTCTTGCGTGGCACCTAAGTTAGGGCATGCCACATGGAAATACTGAGAAGAATTGGTTCTCCTTCTAACATTATTGAATGACTGATCCCATATCAATTCCCCATTGGCAAGCCTGGTTGAGAATTGAAGCCTGATTTGGAGGGCCACAAGTTCTTAAGCAATGTCGTTTGATGTTATTGATGTTTGCAAGGGGAGGGAACACATCAATATAATTTCCTGTAATGAAACAGAGTGCTATAGAATTGTGGCTCTGTACTCCATAACCCCATCAAGTATTAGGAAAGGAGATTTACAGTGCTACTGTAAAAAGTTGATGACATTAGACCCAGTAGTGTCACTAGACTGGCGTTATCCAATGTGGTAACTTATGGTGTTACACAACACTGACCTCCTCCCATAACACACCATACAGAATTCTTAGTAACATTTTTTAAACTAACTTTACTCATAAATCATAATTCCCATATGTCACTGAATGGAATGGTAGTAGTTGCAACATAAACAACTAGCAAAATTAAAAGCATATCTTTAAATTGCAATATCACATGCACAGCCTAAATGTATTTACATGTTCCTAGTTTCATGCAGTTAAAGTGAACATTTGATAAAATTAGATATTTTTAAATAACATTTTTAAACAATTTTTGTTTTTGTTATTAAATTACAAACTTTTTAAAAAAATAAATAAATTATTTTTATATTTAAAAAAAAAACAACAACACCTGGGGCCTCTCCTTTCTCCTCTCACTGAGCCTTGCCCTACTCACACCATCACTTCAGCATTTTAAAGGGATATGGCCACTGCCTGTATCTGCCCAAAGACAGATGTTTGGGGAGCAGTGCACCCCACCCAGTGACTCCCTTGATTAGACCTGGATAGCTACCTCAGTGGTTACATTCTGTGATCTTGTAGCTGAAAAACATATTGCAGTAGAGTTTATCCTACAGAGAAACCTTCTATATTGCATCTGAAGAAGCTATTTTCCCCTTTTTATGCTGCAACATGCTAACATTACTATTTCTTTGAAAACTACTACATAAGGATATACAAATAACTTTCCAACATTTCTAGCTGTCAACATTTTATTGCTCTTGGGTCATATAATACAGGGCAGTGATATGCCCAGCAGTCTGCTTGAAATTTCTGCACATTCTAAAATATGCCCTAGAGTTTGTTCTAAAATGTGTGTGTGCATCTTCGGAGATTATCACATGAGACTCGCACGCGACTATGCCTGATGAGATAAGATAGATGTGTGTTTAACTTCAGTGATGGATCTTACCGCACTCTCCTGTGGTTGGACCATAGGCAGCCCGTATGTAGCCCATATGCAACCCAGGCTTATTCAATAGCTTTTCAAGAATGGGAAAATACCATGGGACAAGCTATGGGACAAATGGGCTGCATACGGGCTGCCTACAGCCCAACTATGGGAGAGTGCAGTAAGATCTGTCACTGAAGGTTAAATATTTGCATGAGTATTGCGTATATATATATAAAGTTGATCGATAAACAGAAACATAGGAGGGATGCAAACTGGTAGCCCTGGGCCGCCCCGGGAATTAGAGGATCGGGGCTGAGGCTGCCAGACGCATTGGCTCCAATCCTCCTTTTTGCTGGCTGGAAAAGAGCAGTAAAATGCCGCTCCTTTCAGAGCCAGCAAAAGGGCGCCCTAAAAGCTGCCGTGTGGCTCTTTGGTGCCCCTTCTGGTGCAGCGTGTCAAAAGGCTGCACTGGAAGGACGTCCTGACACCACGCGCTGTCCGTAACAGTGCATGGCATCAGAACGTCTTCAGGGAGGGGTTGAGGCGGTCGGCGTGCAGCTGCCCCTCCCCATCCCTGCCTCCAGGGCAGCCCAAAGGGCCTGTCTATAGAGGCCCATAATTGCCTTTAAGAGAGAACTAAAAATACTAAAGGAACAAACTGTGCTAGGAGTCTGGTACTTTCCATCTTTACTCAATGATGTAAATTAGTAAGTGTCATACAAAGTCTATGACACTTATTACCAGATGAATGTTCATAGGATGCAGCTAGTGTGAAATAATGGTTTGGAGATTGTAGGTCTCAGGCCTGTTGTAGGACTAGGGCTGATGCCACACTGCAGAAATAATAGCAATAGCAAGTATAGCAAGAAATAAAGCAGTTTGATACCACTTTAACTGCCATGGCTCAATGCTATAGCATTCTAGGATTTTTAGTTTTGTGAGATATGTAACCTTGTCTATTCGAGACCTCTGGTGCCCCACTAAACTTCTGTTACAAGCATTGTTTTAATATAAAAAACCCTTTGTGGGTCTTTGTCATGGCCCTAAACCAGAAAAGCCTAAGCTGCCATGGATTCAAAGCGAGGATCTCACGTGGATACCTGAGTGGTCACATCTGTCTCAACAATTCATTAACATATCAAAAGGCCAGGGTTAGGAGCTGCAAAACAGGACATTCACACCTAGGAGATTTATGAGTACCATCCAGGATGTGTCCGGTTAAGAATGAGATAACATCGGTTACCCCTCTCCCCTCTTTGGAAATTATCTACTTCAAAAACTACTTCCAACTGGAATTTTTTGAGATACAGTAGCAAATCTTCACCTCAGGCCAGGTTTAAGGGTATAAAAAGTCCCCCAAATCTTGGGCACATTGGGTCTGGTTGGATTTTATGGATTTTGGGCACATTGGGTCTGGTTGGATTTTATGGATTTTATGTGAATTCTGACTTGGATCTGTCTCTTCCAGCCCTTCTTTTCCTTTCATACACTGCTGAGTCTATCAATCTTCATTCATCATTGGAGCAACCTCCATCAGGTAATTATCATCCTTAGAAAGCCTTCTGTTTTCTATCCAAGCTAACTACTTTATTCCTGAGTTCTTGTGTGTGAGAGTGTATGTTTAAGTGTCTTTGTATGTTTGAATACCCAAAGAAATCACAAAATTCATTGAGAATGCTTTGTCTCTATCAGTCTATTCCCAAGCCACCTTCATAAACATAGGCTAAAAGATCCCATTAGATACTCCACCATTTCCCCAGCTGCATGGCCTTCCTGGGAGGAAGAAGCCTGGGGGAAGAAGGAAGTAAGGAGGGAGGGGAGGGTGAGGGGACAATGGGACCTGAATATTTGCAAAATTTCATATTTGTAGCGGAGTCCAGAACAGATCCCCTGTGAATCTGCAGGGACGACTGTAATGTTCATATAGCTGTAGCTTGAGACATATCCTGTCTCATTGTATCTTCATCCGAGCAAGAAGGATGATTTGAGCACTGCCTTGCCCTTTGTCTCTTGTCTCTGTACTTTAGTCCTGATTCCTGGCCTTCCTTCTGATTTTGATAACTGTTCAATCCTGATGTCTATCTTTTTCTTCAGTCCTACTTTCCATTTTGCCCTCTAGTGCTGGTCATTCTTTGACCACAATTTCTGAGATCCTATAATCTGACTCTGCTTGCATAGTGGTATCAGGGTGACCAGATGTCCTCCTTTTTCAGGATATGTCCTACATTTCAACCTTTTGTCTAAGAAGAATTCCAAAATGTCCTCCATTTTAAGTGTCTCCAGGAAGCACATTGAAAGGCACCATATTTGCTCTTGCCCCTTGGAGAAACGTATCTATTGGGCAACCTGTCCTTTCTCCAAAAAGGGGCATAGGCAGGATCCTTTTAAAGTTATTTTTTTCCAAGGAGCAGCAGCAAACAAGTTTCACACCCAGAGTGTGGGCACATTTGTCTCTTGGAGGGGGAAAGGACAGCAAACGTGTTCAGCAATGGGCTGCTTGAGGACACAATGCACAGGTTGAAAGGGTCTCCCCACCTTAATTTCAGCCCAATGGACAAATGAAAGGAATGATTTAAATGCAGATTCACTTTTTTTTTTTTTTTTTTTTTTTTTTTTTTTGCTATTAAAATACAATTTTAAGCATTTTTCTTGCTCAGAGTTCTATAAATATATTGAAAGTCAGCAAGGGATTTTAATGGAGATAAGCTCATCAGAAAAATAAAGGTAAGTACATAATAAAATATATTGTAAGTAATGTAGCTGAAAATAAGCCATATGAAAGGAAATTATATTTATATTAGTGTTTTTAGCTTTTATTTTGTAATGTCCTACCTTTCTCTTAAATATCCTACATTTTGAGGCACCTTGTCTTCCTTTGTGGTTCTGACATCTGGTCACCCTGAGTGGTCTATTATGTGATTAGACCAGTATTGATCTGTTGCAGGGATGGGGGGAGATCCATAACACCAAAGCATTGTGTGCGGGGGCTCAAACAATTGCCTGTGCTATGGTGTTTGCCAAAGGTATCCCTCTTATAGTTCTTTGTTTCACGGCAAGCCAGGCATTCTTTGGAGTTTATCAGACAAGGCTAGAAAGAGGAATTAAAGCAGAACAGTGGCATCCTATGGCCCAACTTTACCAGATAACACTGTGGCTGAACTGTAACTGGTGTATCCACCATCCATGACTATCACACAACTTTTCATTGACATGCTTTCCCTCTCAATTATTGCCAATATTGCTACTGTAGTATTAGATTTGTGTGCGATAATGTTTGGGCTTCAGTGATTGCAAACACATGTGATACAGTGTGCATTCATTTCTTTTCATTAACATGATTGTGGGAAAAAGAGGGGCTTGTGTGATAATCTCCATTTTCTTCTTGCTTCTGCTACCATGTTCAGCATAACTATGCCAGCAAAGGTATAGGATCGTGGCCCCAGTTCTAAGTTCCTGACTTACTAAAGACTGGTGCCCACAGACCAGCCCTGATGGTGATTCATGTCTGTGTTCAAGGAAATTTTGTTTGTAACTTCTATTACAATATCACAATGGAAGTAAATTTTAGTGATTATTAGGAAACTCGATAGTATATTATTTAGTCAGGAAGCTACAAAGGTTTTCTCTGCTCTTCATGCACCAGTGTAAAAACTGAAGCCACTCCTTATATATATCTGATGCATTTGATCTTATGAAAAACATTTTGGAAGTGGTGCCCAAGTGGTCAGCATGTTGAAAATGGACACACCTGAAAGGAGTAGTTCTTCTACCACACATTCTTCCTCAATAAAATGTCAGTGCATGACAATATTGACTCCTGCAACCTGTTTGTCACCTTTCAGTCTTGGATGTTGTCTTGCTCACATTGAAGTTAATTTGGTTGCTGATTACACAGTCATGACAGAACATGAATGTTCAATAGTGTAGCTACTGTGAAAGATTATGAATTAAATAATAACAGTGTATTGAAAGGGACAGACAAATGAACCACGCCCACACTGATCATTGTACTGGCATAGTTCAAAATGTCTGAACACTGGAAAATTAAAATGGATGTTAAATAGTACCAGGAAGAATACCAGAAACAAAGCAAATACACTGGAATCAATACAAACCTAAACCACTCAAACTCTTTAATGGATACTCTATAGTGCTGTCAGTGTGTTCAATTTTATTTTTTGGTGGCACAGTCCCAAAACATATCACAGCCCATGAGTCTCCTGTGATGGCATATATTTCATCAGTCCATTTTTATGCTCTGGTTTAACTTCAGCATCCTGCATGACTGATCAGATAGATGGTTGTAATATTTTCCGAAGAACAAAATGAACCAGTAATTAAAATCAAACTGGAGGCTTTAGTGCTTTCCCACAGGTATGAAAAAAACCAAAAACTAACCAAATGATGCTTAACTTTCATTTCTCTGTAAGATTAAGCCCAAACCCTGACCTTGATCCTATAAAGAGCTTTAGATATTGAGGTTGTCTACATTTAATGCCTAAGTAACACGTGTGGGGTCATGGAAGGTGACAGATACTATCATGCATTTCCAATTGCAGGTGATTAATTATGGAGAAAGATCTTTATATCGGTGAGAAGTAGAAATTTTAGATTATATGCTAAGCACTTGTATTGTCAGGCAGTCCGTGTAGGACTTCTGTGCTTTTCTTGCCATTGACTCTCTCAGGCTTAATAGGCAATTCCTTGCACAGCATATAAAAGCAATGAAATCTGAGTGCAAGCAAGGCTCAGAAATTTGTTCTCAAATAAACAAACATTGTCATCAATATCCCAAGCTTTATATAAGCACTACTATGATCAGAATTACATACTGTAACTTGGTTTCCTAAAGTACACTGATAGTACCTAAATGTATGGATTTATTATCACATTTGGCATATATTATTTATAGCATTAAAAAGGTGAAACATCTTGCTGCATGCATGTAAAGATTAGGATTTATTGTCCAAGAATCCTTGAACAATTTTATCAAAAGCCCATTTCTAGGTAGCGTTTTTCTGCAATAAATCATACAGCAGAAATCTACCAGTGGACACCAGGAAGAGATAAATGAGAGCTGAGGAAAGAGGGTCATCACAGGTTTGGTGGATTTTTATTTATTTATTTTTACTGGAGGAGGGGGGGAGGTCCTATGACCTGTCAATGTCACAAATCCATTTATTATAGTTCTCACAAGATTTTTTTTTTACTTACTTGCTGTGTTTTTCATATTGGAGAGAGTTACTGAAAATGAAATGAAAGCTACCGTATTTTCCGGCGTATAAGATGACCTGGCGTATAAGACTACCCCCATTTTTCCAGTCAAAATGTAGAGTTTTAGCACCTCTATCCTCCTTATCCTTATACCCCGGCGTATAAGGCGACCCCCCCCACTTTAACCACAGATTTTGCAGGTTAAAAAGTAGTCTTATACGCAGGAAAATAAGGTAAGTGAATTCAAGATTGCAATGTGCATGAAAACAGAGGAATGTTAAAAGGTGTAAGACTCAGAAATATCGATATGAAATTAATGTTAGCTGTTGCATTTTCAGGCCACTTGTCACACATCATGCAGGGATATACAATCTCTGTTCCTTGACAAACATGGAATACTATTAGTGATTCTGCTAGACCATAGCTACTCAAAGTGGTAGTCTGTGGATCAGTCCTGGTCTATGAGTTTTGGCCACTTAAATCAAAACTCACTTTGTCAGGGTAAACACATTAACTGCAGTGATCTCATTCCTACATTCATTGTACTAATTTTTCATAAGAACTGGGTGTCTCCATCATTACGAAGTTTGCAATGAAAGATTATCTCTCATTGGTAGACATGTTTACCTCAAAATAATATTTTTACAGGGCAGCTCAATAGCAGATGCAACTTGCTCAACAAGACTGTCACTTCCACATTTGTAGCAGCTGCTGAATAAACACAAAATCTAGCATTTGACCTATGCTGGTCCATGAGAGAGTATTATGTTTTGGTGCAGGTGATTTTCTGTCACACTGCATTAGCATGTGTGCAGCTACATGGCACAATCAAGAATTATGCTGCATAGAGCCAGTAAATACTGAGAGGTTGCCAGTCCAGTCCTGTCTCACATTTTCCCTCATAATATTAATTGTTATATTATACTAATGAGTATCCAAAGATGCATTCAGAGAAGGCAAAACTATAACTCTGCCAGGGTTTCAGAAAGTATCCAGATCAGGGAATAGGGATCTAGCTAGTGTTGGATGGTTTTACAATCTCTAGCTTTGACTCTGGGCTGCCTTTGTATTCACCATGGTCTGGTCAGACATCTCTGTAACCCCATCATAAACTTCAACTGGTCCAAAGAGGTGCACCAGATTGCTAACTGGAGCCAATTACAGGGAGCACTCAATTCTCTTGTTGTACCAGTTCCATTGGCAGCCAGTCTTTTTCCAGGCACAATTCAAAATGTTGATTTTGACCTATAAAGTCCTATACAGTTGAGATCCATACTATTTCAATAACAACAACAATAACAACAACAATTAAATAATTTATAATTATTATTATTATTATTATTATTATTATTATTATTATTATTATTATTATTACATAATCACGATCATCATCATCATCATCATTTATTTATATAGCACCATCCATGTACACAGTACTTTACAAACAAACATAGGTACATGCCCCCCCCCTTCTTATATTTGACCACTAAACAAGATACAGGCAGAAGTGGATCATCATGTCAGGTCCAAACCAGTTGAGATCCTGAGAGAGAGCAATGAAATCCTTCACAGTGTTTAAAAATTCAAAAGTAAAGGCATGCATATGTAACAGTTCCCCCTACATATTTTCCATATCTAATCCCACTGAAGCTGCTATTTGCCCCCCAGAAGAAACTGTTCAGCTATTTTATGCAGCTTCACAATTTATTTATTTATCTGTTTGTCAAAATATTATTATCCCTCTCTTTTATCATGACATTTCAGAGCAGATAAAACAATATAAACAATTGAAACAATTCCAAATTACAATCAACAAATAATTTGCCCAAGATAAAAACAAAGTAAACAATTCAGATAAATTAAAAGAGCTTTAAATGGCTAAAATGTACATGCTAAAAACTAAATTAGGCCCTGAAGGCCATGTTTTGATATGGAGCTGAAAAGAAATTTTAGATCAGGAAAATGTGACCAGTACATGTTATTAGTACAATTTCTATCTCTTCATAACCACAGACACATTCATAATATTCATATGAGCTACCATTAAATTTTCTTTCCAGAATAGCTAAGAGAAAACACTGGCATGCATTGGTGTAAAGCTTCCTTACATTTGGATATGAATAATGATCTCATGTATTTAACAGCCTTCTTGCAGAACAATAACAATCCACACAAATATAATGGAGTTCAAATTTTCACAGTTGATGAAATGAAACTAATAGTCAGTATTTTTTATTTATTGAAATAAAGCCAATTTTGCTTTGCTATAGTCTAAGGGAAATTTATATATGGGCCTAAACCCTATGGTTAGTTTTATCTAGAATAGGCCCATTGAGAAAGGAGTAACTTGGCAAGTAAACATTTCCATTACATTCCATTGATTTAATAACTGTACATCAGTTGGGACTAACAGATTTATGCTAAAGTAAGCATGGCATAGTGGTTTGAGTGCTGGACTATGACTCTGGAGTCCAGGGTTCAAATCCTTGCTCAGCCATGAAATCCACTGGATGACATTGGGCAAGTCACATGCTCTCAGACTCAGGGGATGGCAAAGGCAAACCTCTGAACACATCTTGTCAAGAAAACTCTGACAGGGTCACCCTAGGGTTGCCATAAGTCAGAAATGACATGACGACTAACAACAACAACAAACAACAAGGACATTTAATTTCATTTTTGAGACAATTCTTTGGAATACTCCCATAAGAGTCTCCAGACAATAAATAGTAGGAAACCAGGAAAATTTGCTCACATTGTCCATGCTGATGATATCACTAATAATATGAATAAAATAAATCATGGTAGCACCTACTTAAATTTGTCCCACACCAAGTTCTATGACCCAAATGCACAATTTTCCACAAAAGCTGAAGGTTACCAGTCAAAAACAGTGCAGGATCTTAATGTGAACATATCAAGTTTGGTTCAAAATCAATTCACAGAGCAATATATGCACAAATGCACACACACATATACACATACAAATTCCATGTATCGCCCTATATGAGCCTGCCTGTGTCCTGAGATGTTTCTGGGAAAGTCGTTCTCTATGTCTCACCACCATCACAGATACATCTGGTGGAAACATGGTACCAGGCCTTCTCAATGGCTGCTCCCAGACTCTATGCTGTGTTTTTGTAGTCAGCTCAAGAATTTTGTTTTGTTTCAGCAAGTCTTTAAAGGATGGCTGCTCAGAGGGAGAGTACCTTTCATGCACTGTGTTGTTTATTATTTGTTGTTCCTTTTTTTAATTATGTGTTTTTAATTACTTTCAATTTTACTGATAGTTTAATCATGGCTGACAATGCTACTTCCCAAAAACCTACCTTGGGGTCCTGTACATACCACACTGTATTCCAACCCATCCCATGTAAATTCTTAGGGCATTAATGGCAAGTGCAAAACATGGGGAGGAGCAGCTTGAGCAAATACATATCAGTACTTCTTATACTGTCTGAAACCAGGGTGTCTCTCTCTTGTAGCAACTACTGATCTGTTTTAGAGCAAACTCTGCTGCTGTATCATGTTTCTAAGGCACAGAGATCTAATTGGGATATTGTTCTGTACATGCTGTTAGATATGGTAGTGACAAGAAGAATCTTAGCCAACCCTGGCATCCATCCAGTACATACCTTCCTGGAACAAAGTGCAGGGTAATTAAAGAGCAAGCGCTGAAGGAGCACTGCAGAGAGACACAAAAATAGCCATCAGTAAAGTGCCAGAGAACATATTTCTTAGAAACAGCCAAGGTTCGTTCCATTCTTTTTTGAAACAGGTTTCATTAAAGGAGATTTTCTTCTCTCTCCTTGGGTGCAATATTTGTGCATTAAAACAAACATAAGGTTAAGAGATTAATGGTAAAGCCCTAGGAAAGTTAAAATGGCTTTCTGATTAAAACGCATGTAGCCACATTAATCTGATAATGTGCGTTCACAGAACATTAGCAAAAATCTAAATGTCAGATTATTGTGATTATGACTTTATTTTATAATGAAGTATGTGGAGTTTAATAACATTTTGAAGCTAGGCCTTTAGCTCAGTTCTCAGGTCAAGTAAACTTCTTTGGGTTCAAATTGCAACTGGGGCTGCATCTGTGCTGCAGAAATAATGAGGTTTGACACCACTTTAACTGTCATGGCTGAATACTGTGGAATTCTAGGATTTGTAATTTCTTGTGGCACCAGAGCTTTCTGACACAGAAGGCTAAATATCTCACAAAACTACAGATTCAGGATTTCTTAGCATTGAGCCATGGCAGTTAAAACAGTGTCAAGCTGTATTATTTCTGCAGTGCAGATGCTGCCTAGGCTACAACTGGAAGAGTCATCAATACAGGTATACTTCAATTAACAAAGCCTCTGACAAAAAAGCTCATTTTCTAAAAAGGCTTTTTATGATCACCTAGCCTACTTCATTGTACCCATCATTTTGGTCTAGGTGGAACTTTTCAACAGCATTGTCACTTAAGAGGATGGTATAGGAGAGAAACAGACTTCCAATGTTGCATTGTAGCAGCATGTCTTCAGTAAACAGCACAACAAGCTAGGAAACTGCAGCATTCTGCTTTAACCAATGCTACTGTAGCCATGTGTCTCTGCCTACAACAGGTAAGGTAAACAGCAACTCCAGAATCCCATACTAAGTATGTTTGCTCTTGTTGTTATGTGCCTACAAGTTGTTTCTGACCTATGGCAACCTTAAGGTGAACTTGGCAAGATTTGTTCAGAGGAAGTTTGCTATTCTCTCCTGTGGCTGAAAGCATGTGACTTGCCTAAGTTCACCCAGTTGGCTTATGGCTGAGCTGGGAATCAAATTCTGGTCTCCAGAGTCATAGCCCAACACTCAAACTACTACGCCATGCTACACAAACAGTAAAACAGAGAAAAAAGGAGAAACGTTTGAAAAGGATAAAGTTTGGCCATCAAAATGGAAATCATAAGAAAAGTGGAGACTGCTGAAAGAAAATGGTCATCCTTGGATACATTTTGGAAGATGCCCTCGGGTGGTCTATGGAAGGTTCAATGTTTTTCTTTATATATGGAAGGCTTAACTGACCTGACTGTTTTATTTCACATGTACATATTGTTACATTTGAATAAATAGTTTGCTGAAACATGTCAAACATCTTTTTGTAGCATATGAACCTATTTCTATTCTTTCACTATTATTTTTGCCTCTAGCACCAAATTTTCTATTAAACAAGTGATGGACACATCTATTTTCATTAAAAAAAAAAAACTAAGATATCCCTGTATTCAGAAAGATCATTTTTCATCTTTTCAGAGTATTTCTTGTAGACAGCATTGGAATCTTAGTATGGGTGAAGAAAATAATCACTGCATCAAAGAATGAAGCCAAACTGCCCCTGGACAGATGCCTTTAATCTACACAATTTGCCTGCCCAATATACAAATGAATCATCCCACTTACCTCTGGATAAACTTCTTAGGGATAGAGCTCAATCTGGAATAAGGGCTGTACTTTCAACTACCTTGGCCAAAAACAAACAGGGTATAGCATTTCTGAATCTATTGACTTCTTAAGCATCCTGGTTTTATGTTCCCTATATATTCCCATTCTAAAAGTTTTAAGACAACTTGAACAATAAAGGAAAGTTTTATTCACAGGCAAAGTTTTAATTTTACCACCTCTGTTACCAGCTTGGAAAGTAAAGCCATAATACACCTCTTTTTCAATATAAAAGTCTGTTTCCATCTGTTGACTAGTCAGCTTCACATGATGCAATCTTGTCACTTTGGTAAACACTGTGTGACAAAAAAGAGGAACTACAACTGCTTATTTACTCCACCTTCCTAAGGTCGCCAAAAATACCCAAAGATATGCAGATATGCATACCCAAAGTTATTGGGTTTCACATCTATCAGTAGCCAGTTGAAGAAATCATAGGAATCACTGCTGTTCTAAAATGGCATGGAAGTTAGATCCGAATACTCCTGTAACTGAGGACTAACACATGAGAAAAGTAAGCCGAAATGGATCAGGACAGTAGCAGCTTTCTCCTTACCACTCCGCATGCTATCATAGCATTTCTGTTCTCTTCCCGAGGGGAGGCGGTCATCAAAGCATGTATTTTGTTCCATTCAGCAAAAGGCACATTTTGATGACTGTGTTCCTCTTTGGAACAGAAGTGTTACAACATCGTATGGATCAGCACACAGAAAGCCGCTACCGTCCTGATCCTTTTCACCTTTCTTTTCTCATGCAGTAAAGTCCTGACACTCAGTGGAACAAATTGTGGATTACTTCACTTATTAAAACTGTTTCTGCCCAATATAAACAGGTGTCATGCACAACTGGCATATTATCTCATCAAAAATCAATTGTATCCATAAAATGATATTACCCACATGTAATGTAGAGTTTGGTATCCTTGTACCTATCTGGGTTCATTTGCCAGTCATTTCTGTTTTCTCAGATCAGATACTACAATTAATTTCTTCAGCGACATACCATCATGTAAGCAATAATGAGATAACAGGGGTTTTAGCCTTTTGCAAACTAGATTTTCTTTCCTCAGCCTGATGTCCAGCAGATGTTTTGTACAACTCTCAACATCCTGCCTAACATAACCAGTGGTAACAGTCATGACAGATAAAGTCCAAAACATCTGGAGAGCATCAGGCTGGGGAAAGCCCTTTTACAGTACACAATTATTTCACTTTATCTGCCATGGCAACATCCTATGGAAACTAGCATTTTTGTGAGGCGCAAGAGCTCTCTGGCAAAGAACTCTAAATACTCTTCCCTAAAGTGCAAATTGCAAAAGTTTGTAAGATGTTGCCATGGCAGTTAAAGTGGAATATAGAATTATAATTGTGTAGTGTGAAAGATTCCCTGGTCTGCATCATCAGATGCAAAGATGTTACATGTTACATCTGATGAAGTGGGTTCTGTTCTTTTCTTTTCTTTTTTTTAAATCTTATACCATAATAAATGTAGTAGTCTTTAAGATGCCACAGGGACATTTGTTGCTTTTGTTCTAAATAAGCTAACATGGTTAACCCTCCAGGATTTAGTAAGTGTATGTTTTCCATTTATGTATATCTCTTCCTTTGATCAAGGATTAGATTTCAGATGTCATCCCATTATATCTCACACTTTCCAGTTACTTTCTAAAAGTAAATTTTGCATGCCACTTTGTTTAAACCCAAAGGCAAAGTGGCAAGTGCCAACTTTTTCCTTTTTGAGAAATGAGAGGTCTAGGTTTGGTAAACTACTCCCCTCATTTCTCAAAAAGAAAAATCACATAGCCTGGGAAGGCCTGCATAGTTCTTTGCAAGATCAAAAGAACACTTTACGCACAAGTGTTACTACAAACTCTGACCTCTCTGATCTCCCTTTATAAAGCATTTTATTGTGTAAGGCACTTCTTTCTAGAGCAGTGAAGCCTCCCCCCCATTTTAGTTCCAATGTTAAAATCAAACTTGATACTGATAGTAAAAAGGGGGATCAAGGAAACTCTTTAAAGGGTCACTTAATGACATTGTTAGGATTCTTAATGTAGTTACTAGGTGAAAGAGCTGTCAGTAAAACATAAAGAATGAGTTGTTCTCCCACTGCCACCATCTCAGCTGATTTACAACCACTTTGTGTTTGATGTTGGACAGGATAATTTCATCAGTCTCCAACCCTTGTGATCATGTCCCAAAATGACTAGTCAGGTGAAGCCCTGGCAGAAGATTGCTTGTCACCTGTAGGAAGTAGCTGTCTGCTATGAGTAGTTTTCACTCATAAATGTAATCATCTGTTAGTTATTCACTAAGCTATACTCCATAGTCTGATGCAGCATTGTGGGCAACATACAAACATTTTTGATAGGAAAACATCTGAAACAAGAGATGTGTCTGATCAAGATATTGGTTACTTGCATGCTAGTTCACCTTAAAAGATTATCGAAAAATCTATTTTGAAAAAAAGAAAATACCAGTCTGAGAAGCAGCACATAACTGGTGCTTCAGGTACTGTCGGTGTTTTGCTAAAATATTAGAACAGATTATAACGATTTAAGGAAAGCATACTAAAGGTTCATCCATTATACTGAACACCCAAATTTTCCTCAATAGCAAATGGTACATTTTAAACTGATGCTCCATTGTGGTTATCACAGTTGCCTTCTCAAATCAAGAGAACAATATCTGCTTTTCGATTCCACTGTTGCTGCTGCCTGTTATTGTTGTGATGTGCTTGATTATATCCATTTAAATCAGATATAGATACTTACAAATGCATTGTCACATGGCGTGGACATTTTGGTTAATATCCAGGGGAAACAAGTGCCAGTGAAGCTTTCAAGATAAGAATAAATTGTGGAATGTTTTAATTGTCATTTTGGGTGATCTGAGACAGGGAATTGAGAAAGGCCAGTAATTTAGGCTAGAAACAACTGCAAGCAACTTATAGCCCTCCTGATGTCGTTCTGAAACTCCCAGTAGCCCTAGCTAGCATAGCCAATGGACAGGGTTGCTCACAGCTGCACTCCTTCTGGGCATGGGGGCGGGTCACATGCAGACAATTCACCTCTGCCCTAAAATTCTGCTTCTTAAGCTATATAGGGTTTGGCAGGTATCACATCACATGCATGCCAAGGACCAGCACTATAATTGTGTCCTTTGCCTACAACTGTTCTTTCTTTCCAAGTGGGTCAACATCCACTCTTGGACTAGCATTGTCCAAAAGAATGGGGTATAACAGGTTTGAATAAAAATCCAGACAAACCCAGATAAATTTTGTGAACATCTTTAAGACATTTTGGACATACAGATACTGACATTTGAGAATATCTTTGAGCTTTTTTGATACTCACACATTATTGTTGTAGATTTTCAATGTGCACATGTAAATATCTACATTAATCAACTTTTAGACAATTATGTAATATTTACATCTCCTGTGTATTTAATTTTAGGCTGGAGTATAATTGACTAGAAAATTTATGTGGATGCATATACATTCATGTAAGTGATGTCTTTCTCAGCATATGATTTTTCTTAGCACAATGATTCTACCTTTCCCACACTACAAATGTATTTGTTGAAGTGATACCTTTTTAAAAAGTTTCCTGTTTTTGCTGCTGACCTGCACTTATGTTTTTAATTTTTTTTACATTTCTCAGTCTATCAGCAAATAAAAACAGGGAAAACAAGTACAAACACTTTTTAAAAACAAACTAAAACAACTTTTTTAAATAATATATTAAAAACATCACCGTTAAAACAATCTGAAAAGCCATCCTGATTTTAAGGATGAAAGGCTGTACAAAATGGTACAGTCTTGTGTGTCCTCTGGCAGCTCAAAAAAAAAAAAAAAAAACAACAACAACAGGGCCTGCCTGACTTCCCTTGGGAAGAAGTTCCACAACTAGGGTACTGTTACAAAGAAAGCCCTGTTGCATTATGCACCAATCTTGCTTGTCAGGGTTGGAAGGACACACAACAGGGCTCCTTGGCAGGCTCATATGGAAGGGCATATCCTTGGGCCCAAGCTTTCTAGAGTTTTGTAGATCAAAACCAGCACCTTGAATTGAGCTTGCTTTCATTAAGGTACAATACATTTCCATTTTGAAAATAGTCCTTCTTTTAAGGAAAGAATTCCATACATAGAATTATATCTCTTTACTATAGGTGCTTTATTTAATATACCAATTCCTAAATTGATGTCCAGGTGGAGAAAAGCATATCTGTTCCTTATCCTATACTGAAAGGCACCCCATAAATATAATGGGTTGATTCCACACTTTAAAAATAGAAGAGTTGACTCACCGAAATCAGTAAGAGATAAGTGAGTCATGGCTGACTTTGGTTTCATTACTTTCAGTGGATCTGATTTAAAGTACAACTAAATCTAGATCCAACCCACTGGAAAATAAATTAAAAATGTGTTTATTTTTTCCCAGACAGCTCAGGGTAAATTAAATCTGTGTACATCCTACTACATGTATACAAATTACCTTATTTTTTCTCTTCTAGGAGACATAGCAGAAATGACATACCATGAAGATAATTTTCAGTTCAAATGGCATAACATTAGCTTTTCCCTCAGCCTTTAGTCTTAAAACTTGGCAAAACAGTTGTTCCAGGGATGAGATCATAAACTTATTTCACTACATGGAAAATCTGAGTATCTAAATTTTAAAAAGAGGAAAATACCCTCTGAAAAAGAGAGTTTATAATGGACGTACTGATGTCTGGCTTTGAAAAAAAGCCCTCTAGGCATTGCTGTATAAAAGGTGTTTTTGTTTAATAAGGCTTTGTACATATAATGAGTGAAGAAAGCCCCTTTGGCAATTGAAGCAGCTCTTTTTGTGGCATCCAGTGCCATTTGTCTCATATAAACATACAGAGGAACTGCAGTCGCTGGCGTCAAGAACATCCCATATTCCCCAAGAGGCATTGCTTCCCGCCACACTACATGCAAGCTGAATCTTGCACTGAATAAAGATGGTGATTAATAAGGCAAAATGATCTCTTACTCTCCAACATTCATTCTCCATTACAGAGAATCAGTAGTGTCACAGGTGTGTGTCTGTGTGAGCTGCACCAGATGACATCCCAGAAGGGGGGTGACACCAGGTTGGCTCCCTGCCCTCCACGAGCGCTGTTCTGGCCCGTATGGGGCCTCCTGGTCCCAGCGTAAGGGCTTTTTGGGCTTCCTAGGTCCAGTGCAGGGGCTTTTGGGGCCCTCTGTGCCTGGTGTGGGGGCTTTTGGGGCCTCCTGGGGGCCACACAGGGGCTTTTGGGGCCTCTTGGGGGCCACACAGGGTCTTTTTGGACCTTCTGGAAGCACATGGGGCATTTCAGACTTCCTGGGGGTCACACAGGGGCTTTTTGGGCCTCTTGGGGGCATTTCAGACCTCCTAGAGGCCACATGGGGTTTTTCAGGCCTTGTGGGGGCCATGCAGGAGCTTTTGGGGCCTCCTGGGGGCTTTTTGGGTCTCCTGGAAGCCACACAGGGGCATTTCGGGCCTCCTGGGGGACACATGGGGGGATCCTTGGTACTCACCACCCCTGGAACACTGCTGGACATCTGGGACCAGAGGTCCTGCCTCCTGGAAGCTCTGCCCCCGACATCTAGTGTGTCATCTAGTGTGGGAACGCCACTGCAGAGAATGTTGATCGAACTGGAGAAACACAACTATAATTGCTCAAACAACTGCATGCCTACACCAGGACAACAGAAGTAAAGAAGTTAGGGTTCAATGGAGAGTTTCCACTTTGTCTTATTTGATTTATAGCTTATTTCCTGGTGACAGTTATTCTTAGGTTCTTTCACTCCTCCTCTTCCTACAATCTGCCTTTGTCATATATACATAACCAGAAGACCCTATAAGATATGACATTATGATATGAACTTTCCTTTGAAACATCTTCTCTTTACTCTTCACTGATTCCAAGCCGTTTCCAAACAAAGCCAACAAACTTACAATTATCTTATCATTGCTGACTTCTGGTGGTCAAGCCATGGGAAAAGGCCCCTACAAACTGCACAGGTAAACTATTCTTTGTGCTCTCTCTGGATGCATGGCCGCATGTAGATTTAGCCCCTGTAGAGAACAATGATGAACACAAGTGAGAAACGTATGCCTCTCCATATATGGGTGGACTACAACCCTTAGCAGTCCTAGCCAGGATGGCCAATTTGGAGGAATGCTGACAGTTGTAGACAAATAACATGTGGGAAGCTACATGACTCCAATTCTTGCTCTAGAGAAACCTTTCTAGTTTCAGTCATGTTTCCCTTTCCAAATAAACCAGATGTTTTCTTTGTTTGCCACTAACCAGCCAAGTGTAATCTCTTCTGCATGCTGGTTTGCTCAGCTATAACTGACCAGCTTCTTTAGGAGTCAGTTATAGAATTATCAATTCAGGTTAAGCCATTAAGTATTAAAAAAAAAAAAGAAAAAAGAAAGAAATTGCTGGCCACATGACTGAGTAACAGAGAATATCAGACTATCCTGAAAAATTTATTAGATTTATTTGTTCAAATCATATCCTTCTTTTCTCCCAGCCCAGGATTCGAGGTGGCTTACAATGAAAACAAAATGCAGCTAAAAACCTAGTAATAATGTTGTTTAAAAATAATTAAACAAACAATCCTATTTAAAACATAGTAAAAAGATAAAACTTCCCCATAGAGACTTAAAATAGACTTCTGCCACATCCAGTTAACATCCAAACATCTTTCTGAATATAAATTTCTTTGCCTGACAGTGAAAGAAGTGCAGAGAGGAATTTGGAGATTATTGCACTGCTAATAAAACTGGCTTACCTGAGCCAGCTCAAAATTTAAAATGAGTGACATCCTGATGTTATTAGAAGGATTTAGGTGCTGAATTTGCCACCCGGATCCAGCCCAGGTCCATCCCTGCTCTTTTTGAAGCTGGGAGTTTTCTGGCTTAAGGAAATGGCCACCGGAGTGGCCCTGGGAGCGAGTATGGACCCGGGATGGACCCGGGCAGTGATTTCAGTGGCTAAATCCTTCTGTTAACATCAGGATGCCATCCATTTAAAATTTTAAGCAGCTCAGGTAAGCTGGTTTTGTTAGCAGTGCGATAATCTCCAAAGTAAGGCAATGGTCTCTGCAAAGAAGAAGCTTTCCCCATAAAAGTAAGTTTGCTCATTCCTCCTTGGTTTTCTTATAGAACCTCTAATTCCAAGATGGGAAGAACGAGGCTCCCTAGATCTTGGTAAACTACAGCTTCTAGCATTCCTCGGCATCGGCTAAACTGGGGAGTTCTAGTCCAATAAGAGCTAAAGGGCTGCATTTCGCACACCCCTGCTCTTACTTGAAGCCAAGGTGCACATTCTCTCTCAATCTTCTGCAATAATACTATCCTAGAATCTGCTCATGTAGGTAACCTGTAAATAGATAAATTAGATTGGCTTTACTGGACTTATGTGGAATTTACTGCTGTCAGATTTATTGATGCCTTCTCTAAGTAAACTCTTTTTTAGGTCTAGACATTTAGAAAGATTTAAAATTTTCTCCTCCATAAAAGATTGACTTCACAGTTACAAAGTTGTGCACTTGGGATTTTCACAAAGTTTTGCAAAGCTCCATACCTCCACATTTCACAGATGAAAACTAGGTTGCATATGGCCAAACAGCATCAAGAGTGCAATCAAAATGGCAAAGATTACTACCAAAAATAAAATGAGAAACTAGGATAGGCTGCTGCAGTTTGCTGTTGCCTGAGCATACTGGAAATTGGTTCCTTTGCTGAGCTGCTCTCGTTGTCATCTCCTCCCCTAGCTTATCTCAAAGTTAAGTAATATGGCTTACCTGATCTGGCTTAAAATTTAAATCGGGCTGCATCCTGATATCATCACAAGGATTTAGCCACTGAATCTGCCACCTGGGTACATCCTGGGTCCATCCCTGCTCCCAGAGCCGCTCTGGCAGCCATTTTCTCAAGCTGGAAAACTCCCAGCTTTGAAAAGAGCTGTGCTGAGTACCCCGGGGAGCAGGGATGGACCTAGGCTGCATTCAGGGGGCAAATTTGGTGGCAAAATCCTTGTGATAATATCAGGATGCTGTCTGATTTAAATTTTAAGCCAGGTAAGCCATATTATTTAATTTTGTGATAAGCTCCTTAATTGAGTGCAAACTACTTTTGCATTTTAATTCAGTTTCCAGTAATTGAAGTAACTCGATCATTTTAAAAGCAGCTGAAAAGTTGGGTGAATGAGGATTAATCAGGACTCTCTGCCAACCAGGAAATTTGGAGGATATAAAGTTCTATACTTACAATCGAGTTGTTAGCCTAAACTGAATAGACTCATTGAATCAAGAAGGTTCTGTAAGTGATGAGTCTACTCTAGCTGGGACTAACAATTGGATTTAGTCCAAGAGTGCAAACTGTGCAGCCCTCCAGATATTGCTGAACTACAAGTCCCAGCATTTCTCACCCTTGGCTCTGTTGGCTGATTGTTGGAAGTTGCAACATTTTAAAAGTTGCATGAATCTCATCCCTGGTTTAGGCTGATGTTTGTGGGCTTTGGGAAACACAATATAGAATAATTTATTTTCATTTCCTTTTCAATCCCAGATTTGGAAGGAAGGGAGGTCAATAGGGCTGAGGCTCTGTCACATTTAGCAGCATAGTGGCATACTATCATGACCTCTAATATTTTACAGAGGGACACCAGGATAGAACGTCAAGAGTGTGATCAAAAGGGTGCAGCTAGGCAACAAGAGGACCAAAGTTATTAATCGGGAAGAAAATCAACCAGCTAGACAGAAGAGATGAAGGAAAAGAGGGTTTGGGGTAGATGCATCTTTATTATCAGAGACTTTAGATATGCCTGTACTGCATTTAGGAGAGCCTTATTTAAAAACAAACAAATGAGCCTACTAGGAAAGTGAAGATTCCAACCTACTCCCCCCTTCTTCCTTCTTTTGTATTAAGTGATATTTTTGATGTTTAAATATTTTTGTTTCCTTAAAAAAAAAAAAAGGCTGAAGCCTTAGGAAACTTAAATTACCCCACACTTTAAAATGGTGAAGAGATGGTATGATTGAGGCAAGGCTCAGTAGTAGGAGAAAGGAGAGGTCACAGGGTGTTTTTTTTTGGGGGGGGAAACCACCTTTTTTGGGGGGAAAACCCACCTAAATGCTAATGATAAGTTTAGAATCAAGTCAGGTAGATGAAGGATTAAAGAGGAAAATGGAAGGAGAAGAGAGAAACCAGGGCACTTTAAAAACAGCTGAGAAAGTGCGAAAGCAGGAAATTAACTGGGACTGTCCCTGCTAAACCAGAATAGTTATTATCAATTTGCATGTAAAGAAAGGGTCCATTAGTAGGAAACTCATCCCACTTCCCAGTTTCCTAATAGCCCTGGAAAATATTGTGGGGAGGATGCTGATGGGGGAAACTGTAATAAACTATTGGGGCACAGCAGTCCAGAAGGGGGCCTGGAAACTGAGTCCATTGTGTATGTTTTTCTTGACAATATCATTAGTTGTTGATTGTTTTGGATATCCACTGTAGATCTGTAAACTTCAAAGAAAATAATAATGATACACAAAATTCTGTATTACAAAACACTAATGATTTTATGCTGGTTAGTCCCTGCTTCAAGAAAGAGCAGGACTGGGGCCCAAGGGATGGCAAGGAGTCCATGCATGAGCAAAGGGCCATAGTAGCACCAGCAAGTGGTAGAAAGTGAATAGGGACAGGTGGGCAGACATTGTTGGAAGATATAGGTGAAATGCAAGACCTCCAATGAGAATGGCAGTGGCCAGAAACAGAGACCCAAAGGCAGCCATCCCACTGTGGTCTCAACTGCCCAGGATAGAAAAAGGATGAGAAGCATCTCCTCCTCCTCCTCCTTCAGGGGCTGGATGGGCAGCTTTCCCAATTCTTTCCCAACTCTTCTGTCTCTAGCAACTCTTGAACATCTCCTGTTGGCCTAGATTGGTCGCTGATAGGTACATGATGCAGAGCGGCCATGTCTTGGTGTGGACAAAAGATCAGGTTGGGCAGGTAGTTGGTGGGGGAGTGAGTTGGTTGTAGGTAGCAGTCAGTGTTTTCATGCCCCTGACCCTCCACAAAGACTCAAGGGACTTTGAGGGAACAAGTGAATTAAAGAGCCCAGTGGTAGATCAGAATATCAGCACAGAGTCAGATTGTTGGAAATTGATCTACTAAATGATTTGGATAAATGAAAATGTTTCTGTCTACACCTAGGCACATAATGTAGAATAATGTAGGCCCCATTAAAGATACACCTGTTGGATAGGCAGTCCATAACTGGTGTTCTTCTAGCTTGTTTCTAAGTACAATTCAAATTCCTTGCTTTGACTTCCAAAATCCTAGTCAGGTTAAGAACATTTTATCTGAACAACCACTTCCTCTCACTATTACCAGGACTAGTGAGATCTGAAGAGCATTTTCATCTATCAACATCCCTATCATGGAGCTCTCTCCCGAAAGAGATTAGTTTAGTCCTGTCATAGTTTGCTTTATTTGAAGAGGAAAGACAGTTTTGTTCCATCTAGTTATTACTATTCTATAATGTTTTGTTGCCTTCCCATTTAATTTTAATGGTGCTCTTAATTTATAATATCTTTCTTTGTTCTTTTCTTCTTGGTTTCATATACTGTTTTATTATACATCACCTCAGGTAAATGGCATCACTAGGGTTGGTTTCACCACCCCCATTGACTTCCTCCCATACCACACCATATAGAAATCGTAGTAATGTTTTTTGCACTAATGTTATTCATAAATTGTAACTCTCGTATATCACTGAATGTAATGGTAAAAATTATGATATAAAACAACTAAAGGTAAAGGTATTCCTTGTTGACAAGTTTGTCAAGTCATGTCTGACCATAGGGGGTGGTGTTTATCTCCATTACTAAGCCAAAGAGCCAGTGTTGTCAGAGACTACTCTGTGATCATGTGGCCAGCATGATTGCACAGAACACTGTTTACCTTCCCCAAAGTGGTACCTATTTATCTACTTGCATTCACATGTTTTTAAACTGCTAAGTTGGCAGAAGCTGGAACTAGTGACAGGAGATCACCCCATCATGCAGTACCTGGGCCTCGAACTTCCAACCTGCAGATCTTGCAATCAACAGAGTCAGCGTCTTAACTACTTGAGCTACTGCATGTTTTATACCACATATTATGCATGTTTTATTTCACATGCATAAAACAACTAGCAAAATTAAAATTATACCTTTAAATTACAATATCATACACAGAGCCAAAATGTATTTACATGTACACAGTTACATGTGGTTAAAGTGAATATTTGATAAGATTTTATGTGTTTAAAGAAAATGTAAAAGAATTTTTAAAATTATTTTTAATTTTTTTAAAAATATATATATATTTTAAAAAAGCATTTAGGTGGGTTTCCCCCCAAAAAAAGGTGGTTCCCCCCCCCAAAAAAAACCCAAACCCTGTGACCTCTCCTTTCTCCTACTACTGAGCCTTGCCTCAATCATACCATCTCTTCACCATTTTAAAGTATGGGGTAATTTAAGTTTCCTAAGGCTTCAGCCTTTCTTTTTTTTTTTTTTTTTAAGGAAACAAAAATATTTAAACATCAAAAATATCAAAGTGAAGCCTGTTAAGAGTCAGGCTTTAAAACAGCAGAGAACTGAGACTGACTCCAAAAAGAACAAACACGTAGTTTGTAGTTTTTAAAAAATGACTTTAATCTATATTTACATAAAAGGCTATATCCTAATCTAACTAGTGACTAGTTCAGGTAAAGAGAAATATTTATCTCACCATATTTGCAAACAAAGTTGAGAGAGGAGAAATATAGAGGACCAACAGTTCAGGAGGAAATCTTTAGAGAGAAAGTGTTAATCCCAAAGAGGGAGTGACCTAAGTCACATGGTTAGTTTGAATGAGAGAGAGAGAGAGAGAGAGGAGTTTGCAAGCAGGAAATACCTATCTATCTAAGAGGGGAAAAGACAATGCAAAAATCTTCCAACATAAAGGGATAGAGGTGAACTCCACAGCCCATTTCTGCCCACAGGCAAATGTTTGGGGAGCAGTGGTGTCACCCTTCTCTTAGGGTGTCACCTGGTGCGACCTGAACTCCCCGCATCCCCTAGTGATGCCCCTGGTTATGGGGGTGCTTAATGAATGTATTGTCCTCCAATGAATTTTTCATTTAGGTCCCAAATTTCCAGCATCACAGAGGATAAGACGTTGATCATCATGAATTCTTAGACCTCTTACATTTGCTGCCTGCCTCTTCTCCTTGGATGCTTGAACTAAATGTTCAATGGAAGTTTCAAGTTATCACTATGTGCAGACTGAAGGAAAATTTGATGGTGGGGCAGAGTTGTCAAGGAAAAAGCAACATGGGACATACAGTAATAGAAATAAA
>CM034710.1:89225302-89238460 GCA_020142125.1 Phrynosoma platyrhinos | reverse complement strand
TTAGAGCCAGAGGTGAAGAGCTACAACTCCCATCATCCCTGACAAGAGTTGTATGTGCAGTGTTCTTATTTTGCTCCTCCTTCCCACATAGCTTGCCAGATGGCTAGATGGATTCATAAAAGATACCCATTGAGAACAGCTTACAAAGAAACATGGGGAGACTCATTATGAAAGAAGACACATATTTGTATATTAGGGTTCAAGACAGAGATTTACAGGTAAGAAGAATCAGTCCAGCACTTTGAAGTGGGACAGGAAGCAAACAGGTGATGGAATTCCCTTTTCTTTGTCCACAGCCTAGTAATTAAAGACATAACTCAGGAAGTCTCATTTGGGGTAGCATGGCTATTAGATGCTGATCTATTGCTCTGTGAATTCCTCTGTAAATTTTGTTTTCCAAAGCCTTTCACATATCTGATCATTACACAACTCTTTACGCCAAGTCAAAATTGGCAAGATCATTACATAACTCTTTACGCAAAGTCAAAATATGCAAAGAATGCCTAAACAAAATGATACTTTTAATTCAAACATTTCAAACCTTCTATCATATTATATTTTGTGCAAAGCTTGGGAAAGTTACTTCTCCGTTCCAGTTTGAGGGTTCCGGGAACCAGAGTCCCCCAAAATAATTTTCCTAAGCTTTGGTTCTGTGACTGCAATAGAGCTCTTTGTATCTTGTCTTAAAGGTCCTATTTTGCCTTTGTTCATGTCCAAATGGCAAATGCCTCAGAATAGGACAAGAGGTCTCCTAACAGCAGCCTTTGCTGAATTGTCAGCCCAGCCTGATGTGCAGTATGAGGACAGAACAGCAACAGAATTCACAGGTGATAAGGGTAAAGTTGTTAAAACAAAGCGGGTCCCTTTAATTAATGGGAGTTCTCTTTCTTTTTTACTCTCACACCAGGGAAGCAATGGAAGGAACATAAAGGCAGCAGCAGTGGGAGAACAGGGAGCTGGTTTTGCCAGGAATCCCCTGAGAAATGCCTCAGGCGTCCTCTTTTCCTGACACAAAGAGCTGGGTAAGCAACAGCCATTTCAGCTTGTTCCAAAGGTACATCTAAAAGGGACATAGAGTGATGTAAGGAGGAAGTGAATGCTTTCAGTACCAAGAAAAATCATACCCTCCATTATTTCAGATGATAACTGGGACAAATCTGGCCATGCAACATCAGAGTGTGGCTAAGATGACAAAAACTGTTAATGAGGAAAAACACGCAAGCAACAAGAGGATGCAGTAATTTGAGTTTGCCTGAAACTATGGTGAAAAGTAACATTCTGCCCCTCCTTTCCTTTGCCCCCACTAAGTTAATTGAGTTTGGAGTCTGCAAAGTATGGCAGAAGTTCGAATCGGGTACAGGATGCCATGATCGGGTACGGGATGCCTCCTGCCTGGGCACAGAGGCATGCAATAAAACCCGGTCTAAAAGTTTTCATCCTGCACCTGGCTTGGGAGGGAAGGGCAGTGTGATAAACTCTGTTGTTGTTGTTGTTGTTGTTGTTGTTGCCTTCAAGTCATTTCTGATTTATAGTGATCCTAAGGTGAACCTATCATGGGCCTTTCATGGCAAGATTTTTTCAGAGGAAGTTTGCCATTGCCTTCCCCTAAGGCTGAGAGTGTGACTTGCCCAAGGTCACCCAGTACATTTCATGGCCAAGCTGGAAATTGAATCCTGGACTCCTGAGTCGAAGTGAGATAATTGAATACAAACTGCTTTTGCAGTTTCAGTTCAGTTTGCAGCAATTGGAGTAAACTGGGAATGAAGGGGGAAAGTGGGAGGAGGAGAGAGAAACTGGGACATTTTAAAAACAGCTGGAAAAGTGGAATGAAAGAGGATTGATCAAGTCTGTCCCTGCCCAAATTGGGACAGTTGTAAAGTATTCTGAGGTGCCTTTTTCCCTCCCAGTGTCACCCTCACCTTCTTTTAATTTTCTGGTTCCTTGTGTCCCTAAACTGGTGCTACCACTCTTGCTTGAAAGGCAGTAAAGGTCTCTGCTATCGAATGTCACTCAAACAAGCAGGACACTGCCTGAATTGTCTTGCACCATAATTAGGATTGCTGAGTAAAATAAGATGAGGTTCCTGTAATTTTAATAGTTGTGTAGAAGGGGAATTGTCAGTAGTTGTGGCTCTTCATGAGTGCAACATCTGTTGAAATTTTCTTTTCTACACAACTATACACAAGGTAAAGGAGCCCAGCCTATTATTTCATTTGACAATCATATATATTCAGCACCACGGGTACCAGCCGCTTATCTCTTCATGGCCATTGTGGATTAAGTCTTGACCTGCTGCCCAGCAGCAGAGACATTACACTGTACAGCTGTTACTGTGTCCTAGTCAAAGCATTCCTGTGCAGGGAGAGCAATTTCTGAGATTTGACTGTGATATATTGAAAAAGAGATGGGAATCTTTAAGGCAATTTATTCCAGAGTCAGCAGAATCTTTTCAAGGATTTTCACCACTCATTTTAAATATACTTTTAGTTTTATACCTGAAACTTTGCCAGCTGTATAATCAAATAATTTTAGTTTCGTAATAATGATCACTCTGAATACTTTGCTATGGTGTATCACTGTTAATCCCTGTAGGGTGGCAATTTTTTAAAATAGAGAAAATAAAACATTGTGTTCAAGCTAGTTTTCAGCACGCATCCTAGAATTAAAGCAACACAAAATGAATATACTAGAATTAAAGCAACGCAAAATGAATAAATGCATCTGAGGAAGTAGACTGAACCCCCTCTGCAGACCAGGGCGTTTGGGACGCCCTGGTCCGGAGCGCCGCGGGGCTATGGCAGCCCCACCGCGGCGCTCCTAGAGCGACCCTGAAAGGAGCGCCAAAAAGGCACTCCTTTCATAAGTCAGAGAAAGGGCGCCCTAAAAGCGGCGGGCGCCCTTTCTCTGACTTATCCCCCGCAGCGCGTCCGGACGCTGCGGGAGGAGGTCGCCCTGAACGCGCCGGACGTCCGGTGGCCCGGAAGCGTTCAGGGCGACCTCAGGAAGAGGAAGGGCCGCCGCGCGTGCGGTGGCCCCTCCTCTTCCTGGCCTCGGAGACGGCTCAATTAAGCCGTCTGCCGAGGCCCTGAAGTCTACGAAAGCTCATGCTGCCAATTTCTTTCTTTCAGTTAGTCTCAAAGGTGCTACATGATCTCTCTGCAAAATGAATATATGACACTTGCCTAATATTCAAAATAATATTTTTTAAAAAATCAGTAGATAAAGTAGAAATACTAGATCTTGCAAACTATTGTGCTGGTGTGCATGCATGTTTAAGGATATGTGTTTTTAATCTGTTTTTAATTTTTTTTAAATCTGGTTTTAATTTTTTATTGTTTAATATGTTTTAGCTTTTGTATTTTGTGGATTTTAGCAATATGTTCTTTAATTTGCTGTAAACCACTTTGAGTCCCAAAGTGGGAAAATAAGGGATAGAAATAAATACAACAACAACTATAACAGAAATAGTAAATCTACAACAATCTACTCAACTTTCCCAAAATAATTCTTTATTTGCTTGAGTAGTAAATGGTAGTTTTACACTTTGCAACTCAGAAAATTCTTATTTAATTGATGAATTAAATAAGATATTTCTAGTTTACCCTGTATCAGTACTTCTCAAGGCAGATGCATCAAGTAAAACAATTCAACATAAAGAGCCTTATCACATGATAAAAGAAAGTGGAAATAGAGCTTGGGAATAGCACCTTGCTTCTTGCTTTGCCACATGATGCTATGGCACTTCATTTCTCTTCCTGCAGGAGGTGGTTGTAAAAGCACTTCTTTTGTCAAATTGATTTTTCCAGGTAGAAAAAATACATGCTTTTAAGACTGTCTCCCATGGGAAGAGAACTGAAAACCTATGACATCATGCAGTAAGGCACAGAGAAAGACACTACTTTCCGGCTCTGTTTCCATTTTCTTTTCTCATGTGTTAAGGCTCAAAAATAATATCAGCATAAAATGAACATTAAAACACAAGCAATTAAACCAAAAGTGGAGTTGAAGTCAATTAGACCCCAAAAGCCGGATGAATATCCAGGTCTTAACTAACATGAGACCAACACCAGTGCTAGCTGAGCCTCCAGAGTGGGGGGCATTGCACAGGCAGGGCACCACAACCAAGAAGGCCTTGCATCTTCTCATATTATGCAGTTCTCTAGAAGCAGCATAAGTATTTCTCTCCTACTGAAGTATTTGGGATGAGAATTTTAAAAAGAGAAAAACAACTGCTGGAAAAACAAACCCCAACAACAAGATTATCACACCTGCCCTGTCTGGTGCAGATCATCAGAATTTTGGACATTATGAATGATATGCCAGTTTTCTTCTCACCTGACCCAATTTAGGATTTAAGATTTCTTACCTGACCCAATTTAGGATTTCTCCATCATCTAGATTTGGATAATGCCTTTATCAGGCAGCCAAAACAATTTGCAAACTTTGGGGTTCTCCAGAAGCTGACTCGTAGTCTTAAAATCCTCAGTCTTGTCACTGCCACAGGCCTATCTGGAAATAACATGGTAGAGGGTCTTCTTGGTGGCTGCTCCAAGGCTGAAGAATTCCCCCACAAGAGGCTACTAAGCTATTCCCCTTTCTGCTTTCCCTTTGCTTGCTTTAAATAACCATGGGATTATTAACTGGTTGTAATGAAGAATCTTTTTATAGAGAATATGCTGTATTTTAAAATCTTCCTTGTTATGTTTTCAAATGACTTTTAAATACTTTTAAAATCTATGGTGTTTTACTAGAGTAGCTTATTTAATTATTTTTAAATCTTTTTTAAAAAAAACTGTCCCTTTTTAAGCTTTCTTTTAAGCTGTCTTGGGCCTCATTCAAGACATGGGAGAAATAAATTAGATAGTTTTGAACAGGCTAGGGATTCATCTTGGCATCATAGGCCAGTTGGTACTATTCTACAGGATTCTGCCTACTTGCATGCATGACTGAATTAGGGATGGGGATGAGAGTACATAAGCCCCATCCTGAACATCCTCATATGCCCAGAGGCATTCTACATCTTTACATGCTCAGTGGCCAAGATCCTGTATCAGCTGAGCCATGGCAGATTTCTGGATGGATTACAAAAGAATAGCCTCTGTGCACCATCCAAAACAGTGACTATGGCCACTTCCTCATGGGAGAGACTACTCCAGGAGCAGCCTAGAGTAGTCTAGCCCTGAAGGTGCCACAAGTTCCCTTTGGACTGTCACCAGGCTGCTGTTTGCATGCATGTCCTGCTCACTGCATCACCCACTGCCAATGGTGCAACTCACTCCCTCTGAGGCAGAAAACGTGGTGCCCGACCATGTAATCAACACGGAATGAATCTCAGCAGAGGTGGCAATGGTGTCGTAGTGGGATATGTATGCAAACAGCTGCCTGGCCTTGCTCCAGAGGGCTCTAGATTTTCTGGGAAGATCTAGAGCAAAAAGTGAGTTTTAAACTCTGTTGTAAGGGTAATCTAACACAAGTTTGGTGCTGAACTGGCAGTACATCATCAAGACAGTTCACACTAGAATCGGGGATTGGGATCTGTGTCATCTGGACTGATTGTCATGTGGATGGGATGGGGGTGGGAAGAGAATGTGTCATTTGGTCCATGGCCTTACACAAACATAAGCTGCAAGTCACTAATGAGCTGCCACCCATTGTCTATATAAAGTTCTAGAACTACATTAAATGCAGCAGTCCTGCTACTATAATTTTATCATCTAATTTACATCTGCCTTTTTGGTTCTGTCCATCAAGTCATTTTTTATCAGAGAAAAATATTTAATTGGAAATGTTCTGCTTTGTTGGCCTGAGCTTCTTATGTGTCCGTGAAAAAACAAGAGAGACTTATACTACAGCCAGGAATCACCTATTGTAAGTTTAGTTCAAGAGCAGAAAATATTTGTCAAGAGCTCCAACTCATCACTTGAAAGACACTTTAATCACTGCTTTCCGGAAAGGATATCCTACAGTACAAAATGCATCACATTTCAAAGCTCTCAAAGGTCAAGCACAGCCTCTGGCCATGCAAGATGAAGCCAATAAGGATCAACTGAATCCTTCCAAAAGCAATCACTCTCATTGGTTCTTATACTGGAGCTCAGGCTTTGAAGAACTTATCAGAAGAAAGTCATGCTAGCTGGTTAACAAAGCTCTTTCCATTGTCACAGTTCCTTGAGACAACTGACACATCCAAACTGGCCATAAAATTAAGTAAAATAATTATTTCAATCAATTGTTTGATTACATTATGGTCTCAGTACACAACCTGGTTGGTTTAGTTGGCATTCATATTGGTAGATGCAAGATGTGGAAGGAGATCGGAATATGAAGCAATTCCTATTATAGTTGAATTCCACCTGGTCATGGCAGATGAACTACATCACAATTCAACTCAACAGACATGTCAATCTGCAAAATAATTGCTTAAAAATATAATCCTGGCAGTTAGTCATTTAAGTGTGAGGTTTTTTATTGCCTGATTATAGCACAAACACAGGAAGTTTACACATTTAGCCATGCAATTTATTTTTTTAAAAAAATGTATATTATATTTCAGTAGCCAATTCTGTTGTTTGTGTGCTTTATGTCCATTGCACAGCCACACTGCATAAACATGGAATTTGGTATTCAGCACCATGGACTTGTATTTCATGAAGAGATGTTTCCCCTCCCCTGGCCACATGCTAAATTTCTCTCAAAGTTGCTGTTCAAAGAATGACAAAAATCTGAGGAAAGGTCTTGCAATGAGTATCTTTATATCCTGGCCAGTACAATGGAACTTACAACTTTAAAGGCTTTTCAAGTACCAAGCTTCTAGAGTGTGTTGCTAATTTAGGGGGGTTGCAGACTTCCAGAAATAGTGCAAATTGAGTCCACTTTTAGGGTTAGGGTTAGTGCTAGGGAATCATGGGAACTGTATTTTATTGTGGCACCAGAGCTCTCTGACAGAGAAGGCGCAATGTCTCAGAAAAAAAACTATTTCCATGATTCCCTAGCACTACCCCTAACCCTAAAAGTGGACTCAATTTGCACTATTTCTGGCAGTCTGCAACCCCCCCCCCCCCGTAGTTAAAGTATGTGGATATAAAACACAAATTGTGGGTTTTATTTTCTTCTTTTTAGCACATAGTAAACATTTTCAATATACAGACAATTCTATGAAAACCCTGTGAAATTCATGGGGTCACCAAAAGTTGACAGGTGACTTGAAGGCACATGCACACATATGCATATGCACACAGGCTATGAAAGGGTGATATATTTTCTTTAAATCAAAATGCTATGAATTCAACTGAGCCAGCCAGTCTAAATACCCTAAAATAACTAGATCCCATTTGATCTTAGAAACTAAGTACGGTCAGATCTCGTTATTGCTTGGATGGAAGACCACCAACATATACTAGGTCTGTGGGGTATATTTCAGAGGGAGGAACTGGCAAAACCACTTTTGAATATTTCTTGTCTAAGAAACCCCTATGAAATTCATGGAGGGAAATGCGGTGACTTGAAGGCACACACACACACACAAACTAACAAACAAGCAGAAACACACAAACATTCTGAAGAACTTGCATTACCAGGAGGTTTGAAGTTGTGGTTTTTCACCTCCAAATGTAGAGAGTTTTGTAGACATTATGTGGAAAATTGCCCTGATAAATTGTGCTTCCATTTTCCCAGTAAAACTGTGCACTATATAAGAAGCCCTCCTTTTACTTCACTGGCTATGTTAAATTTCAAAATTAGAAGAATATATACTTCCACAAGTATATATCACATATAGAGTAAATAGGGAGGAATGAATGTTTAAATATGTTTTCAAAATACTTTACTTAGCAAGAAGCAGTTCATTGCAGTGATGTATATGTTTGTAGCAGATGCCCAGTTACAGTTTGACAAAGATGAATCACAGTGCACACATTTGTATTACTGAAGAAAAGAAATAGCCACTTAAATCTCATCAGTGTTGTAGTTCGACCACAGTGCATTTGCATGTAGCAGCACCATTACTCACAAAACAAAATAGACAAAATATGTGCAGCCAGTCATCTGGATCAATGGAAAATGGAGGCAGCATTTCTGCCCAAGCTTCTGCCATGGCCTTCACTACAAACAGCATCCAAGCCCATCACATTCAGTTGCCACCACAGGGTGCCTTACAGATAGATGAGTAAGAAGCAGTGCTTTATAGCTACCACCTGCAAATTTCACAGTGTTGGCACAGTGCACAGTGGTGCAGTACTAGAACAGGATAATTGCTGGAGACAGGAGTTGGCAAGAACCTGAGATGGGAGATATGTTCAATTGCACATGAGTATAGTAGGTGAACTGTTAAAATAAAGACCTGCCATTAAATGCTGAGCAGCTGGCAAATCTAGATAATCTGTTTTGGTTGCTGCAGATAGGGTAAAAAGTCATCAACTAATACGTTTTTAAAATATGTTTCATTTGTATGATAATAGGCTCTGATTCTAATGCATTCAAATCCTGCTAAAACAGAAGCTTTGGACAGATTTCCTAAACTTATGCTGAGGCCTTCATGACAGCTTTGAAAAGTTGTTTTAAAAAACTACAACTGTGCTTCAATAAAGTAACATTTCTAACCACTGGCCTTTATTGAACAATACCACAGTCTTGAAATCCACACAAGAAACTGGGGCCCCATGTGAGTTCAGGTGGAAGTAGGCCAGAGAGGTCCATTCAGAGCTGAGAGCATGTGATGACTTCCAGATGTGATGGACTATGGTTTCCATTGCCCCCAGCTGCCCCAGTTAGCTCTCCCATATGCTTTGGGGATGATGGGTCTGATATATCTGGAATATACCGGGTTGGGAAAGGCTGTATTAAAATTTAAGCACAGGCTTCCTGATTCCCTACAATTCTGGTGACAGACCAGCACATGCATTGGGAATGTGTATATGGCAGTCTTTGTGATACACACACACACACACACACAGTTGTCCCTCCCCATTTGCAGGGATCCATTCTAGACCCCCCACCCCTCTACAAAGGGAAAAAATGCAGATATCAAGCCCCATTTATTTTAATGGTGGTGTGCTCCTGTTCACACCAGTGTGTGCGCACCATGGGCGCACGTGCCATTTTGTCTCTCCTGGCTTGCCATCCATAAAGGATCAAAACCACGGAGGGCAAGTCTGTGAACCAGCATGTCAAATTTCTAATGAGGTGTTTGGTTTTTTAAGTATCGTATTTTTGGGTGTATAAGATGACCCTCCACTTTTCCAGTTACAATATAGAGTTTGGGAAGAGTATGACTTCCAAAACTGTTGTTGTTGTTGCTGTGCACCTTCAAGTCATTTCCAACTGATGATGACACTAAGGCAAACCTATCATGAACCTCCTTATACCCGGCGTATAAGACGACCCCCCCACACTTTAACCCCAGATTTCGCAGGTTAAAAAGTAGTCTTGTACGCCAGAAAATAAGGTAACTGCTTTTCTGCCTTTATTTTTTTTATTTCATTGGTCATAATACTTCAATACAGTTAAAATGGGGAAATTTTAAAAAATTAAACAGTTAATAACCCCACTGCCCAACACTGTGATCCTACTACTGATCAACACGGGAGTTTTGACCTATTCCATCTCTCACCTGGGCTGGTTCGTTCCTCCTTTGGCAACTTGGTGCTCCTCCCGCCCCTTGTTTCCTGGAGAACACCATATTGATGCTGAACAGACAGACAGCATAGCCCACTGCAGTCCAAAACTCCTGAGCTCAAGTGATCTACCAGCATCAGTCTCCTGAGTAGATGGATTACAGGCTCATGCTACTATTCCTGGCTCCCACAACAGCTGAAAGGGACAATTGCATACATAATGGAAACTTTTGCCAGGGTTTTAAATCATGAGAAACTCCTAAGCTAAAGATACTGTCCTATTGTTCCTAATATTCCATTGTGATCCATGTCATGCAGGACAAAAATATACATACTCATGATCATTTCCATGTACAATAAAGAAGAACCAGGTTTCACAGACGGTACTATGACTTTGAATGGTTTTTGTCAACTAAACTCACTGTATTTATTTTTCCCCATTAATGCAAAACCTCCAGAACCTATTTATCCATTATTCAGTTGGAATTTTTTCACCCTTTGTTACAGGCCAGATGAACTTTAGTTGGCAGCTCCTCAGTCTGTGCACATACCATTGAAACATTTACGCATTGTTAAATACAGGGGTGTAACATGGTAGAAACCTATAGATTGTAGCATATAGAGCCTAAGATGTTTGACAGGGTTTGCCCATTTTCTATCTTGTAATTAAGAAAAGGGGGGGGGAGCAGATCTTGTTTAGATTTCAAGTGTGACAAAAATGCCAGATGTTCCTTTAAAGAATGTAAAGAAAAAACACAAAGAATGACCTTAGGTCACCCTGAAAGTCAGCTTATTACAGACACCTGACAACAGGTAGTAGGGTGTATTCTAAAAGTGTGATGTACATTAGACTTGAGTGGACCAAACAAAAAGATAATCTGTAAACCTCTGATTAGATGACCAAGGCAAGAGTGGGCATAAGAAGGTAAGATAAAAAGAGCTAAGTTAGACACATGTAATCAGCCTTCTTAGGCACACCTCCAGTGTGGGAAGACAAGGCTATATGTAGCCTTGAGAAAAGTTCCTGATATGCCTTGCCATGCTACCCCAAACGCTGATTCTGATAAGGCTAGGAGTTATATGCTTACATGTGATTAATGCAGCAGAGATTATAGCAACACCAATTAAAGCGGCTTACCTGAGCTGGCTTAAAATTTAAAATGGGTGGCATCCTGATGTTATCACAAGGATTTTACTGCCAAAATCGCTGCCCAGGTTCAGCCCAGTTCAGACCCGCTCCCAAGGCTGCTCAGTGCAGCTTTTTTCAAAGTTGGGAGTTTTCTGGCTTAAGGAAATGGCCGCAGGAGCAGCCCTGGAAGTGGGGATGAACCCGGGATGGACCCAGGCAGCGATTTCAGTGGCAAAATTCTTGTGATAACATCAGGATACCACCTGCTTAAAATTTTAAGCCGGTTCAAGTAAGCTGCTTTAATTAGCGCTGCTATAATCTCCACAGTTAAATTCTGCTTAAGAAGTGCTTAAGGTTTAACCCTTAAATGCCTGTGTTACACAGAAGCTTGTTAGAGTTGCAGAATCCCTCAAAAAGATGAAAATAACTATGAGTATGGTAAGGGAAGGACTGTGAATATGTGGAAGTTTCTAGGAATTGTCTATATAATGACTTAGCAGACACTATGGAGAACCTGATTATGATGATACAAGGATAATGTTATGTGTTAACCAGTTTAGAAGGCTGATATTCTTGCATGTATTACTTCTTGCCAAGCCTGTTGGAGAGCTGAATAGAGAGATAAAGTCTCTATGAATTTCCTAATGAATGTGACATGATGGCTATATGACTTAATATAAGATGCTATACATATAATAATGTGGAATACAACAAAGCTGAAGTGTCCAAACAATGCTATGTCTGTGATTCTTCTTAAGCAAGTGTGTGTGTGTGCATCAATGCATACTTTCAATAAATTGCCTAACAGCATACCGAAAGAATGTGTTCCTTCCCATGTAAATATTCTGGAACTCCAACACTTGAACATGTTTAAATAGAGCAAGGATCTTAATATGACCTGTCTGGTGTAACCATTATCATACATTCAGTGACCAGTGGTTGATAAGGGACTCCAGACAGAACCCAGAATTAGCTGACAAATGACAAGGCCCCTTGATTCCTCAGTATAAGGGGCTGAACACACAGGCCAAAAGATCTGTGTTCCCCTCAGCCTAGTGTCATTCTGTACACATACAGGCTAACAGCCCCAGGCCAGGATCAACCAGTCCAGAGGCCAACCTATTTTGGTCAAAAAAGCCCTGAATGCAGTCCAAAAAGACTGGCTGTTTGTGGTGGAGGTTCCTGGAAACTCTGGTGCAACAGCTAGAAACTGTGCAGGCCTGCATGCCCCTTATCTGGCATTGCTTTCATGTCTGCTCTGAAGGCCCTTGCCATGGCCTGTGATGTTGGAAGGGAGTCAAGGCAGAAGCCTTCAGAGCAGATGCAACTACAGGAGCAGGTAAGAGGCACATAGTGGTGGCAGCTCCACAGTGCAGTGGCAGATGGGGTGTGTGAATTACCATGCCAGCCCAGGGAACTGCAGGGAGGATAGCACAGGGCTCGCCAGTGGTGTCCTGCCCATCAGTTTGGACCCTAAGAGATAGGAGTGGGGAACCCCTCTTGTTTCACCTTTCCCAGTGTCTGCATCTGGTAAAAAAAACTGCTCCCATATGTTTTCTTTCTTTCTTTTATATTCCACTTTTCCCCCTATATGGGACCCAAACCTGCTTACGCTACATCTTGAAAACAAAATAGCTAAAACAATCTGTAAGACAATTTAAAAAAAAAAGATTAAAAAACAATCCACTTCATTAGTTTATAAAAATTAAAACATGTTAAAACCTACTTCATATGAAGAATCAGCACACCTGTTGCACTACGCTAATCAGTTAAAATCCAAAGCTTGTTTAAATAGCCTGCTGATGAACAGAGAGTGGGCCAATTGAGCCTCCTTCAAAAGAGACTTTCATAATTTGGGAACAGCCATCATTGAAGGCTCACTCACAAGCCCTCACCAGACATGCCTGCGATCATCATACAAGCAGGAGTAAGACTTCTCCTGAAGATCTTAAAACTTGGGTAGGCTCATACATAGAGCTCCCTTTTCAGGTTGCTTAGAAATTTCAGTCACTGAAAAATACAGTGGCTAAATTATTGACAGGAACATATCTGATCAACTTTTTAAAAGCTACATTAGGTTCCTTATCCATTTCAGGAAGAATGTACGGTGTTAGTTAAGGCTTTCATCAATGGCTTGAGACTCAGTTTGGTTGAGGATCACCATCACATACATGTACCTGTATAGATATTAAAAGCTTGAGGCCCTTCTCAAGTTCTCTTTGCCTTGAGAAGTAAAATGGTTAGCGACCATTTTGTTTTATTTTGTTTTATCCTGCCCTCTTCAAATTTATTACTGCTGCCACCATTGCTTTTCTACTGTTTCATTTTTGTTTTGCCATTTCCCCTGTTACCATTTTTTGTTTGGACAAGTTGGTTTTATTTAATTCTATGTTATTCAAATGTTTTAATTGTGCTTAG
>CM034710.1:89210500-89221519 GCA_020142125.1 Phrynosoma platyrhinos | reverse complement strand
CCCTCGGCCCTTAAAGGGGAAAGGTTGCCTACCCCTGGTTAAGATGCTCTAGAGCAGTGATGGTGAACCTTTTAGGCTCCGAGTACCCAAACTAAACAGTCTTCTGGCACCTCCTGGTGTTACCCAGGCTGGAGGTGGGACTTCTGGGGAGAAGGGGACTTCTGCCCTATGGGGGTGGGACTTACCTCGCCACACCTTTCTGGGTTTTCAGTGCCTCTGGACAGCCAGGAGGAGGAGGAACAGGTATGCACCTATTCCTCCTCTTCCCTGCTCCACACGGCAGGGAAAATGGCTTTGCACGCCATCTCTGGCATGTGCGCTCTAGAGTGATATCAATACAGGCAGAGCCTATTCCTCTTTTCTTTTCTTTTTCTTTTTTTTTTTTTTTTTTTTTTTTGGCTATGGAGGGGCTGGGAAACCAAGAGCAGTGAAAGCCAGATAATCAAATTTCAACTTGATTAGCAACAGAAAAGTTACTTCCCTTGAGAACCAAGCTGTCCTTGTCTTGTGTAGAGCTAACTGTCCCTTTCTTAGGCAGAGAAGATTGAGTTTCTCAAAAAGTCTGAAAAACTTTAAGGTGCTGTATAAGTAAAACTTGCCAATTGCAGTCCAAATGAAAGCATTTTACTGGCTCTTTGTTTAGGATTCCCCTGTTGAGGCGTAAATTGATTTCTTGTAATATTTGTGGCTATAATTCTCAGGGGGGGGCTGTTGTTGTTGTTGTTTTTAAATCTAAACAATGTTTTTATTGTCTCATACTATCTCCTGGCAATTCCTAGCACTAGCTTCACTTTTTTATTCCCATCCTTGGGTTTTTTTTGGGGGGGGGTTGATAAGATTTCAGAGTATAGTAGAATAAAATAGTTTTGAATAGGACATGGGCATCAATAGTTGTGGTTCACACTGGTTTTGGGGGACAATGCACTCTCCAAGTGATGTGCAAGGTTTGCTTATTGAAACATATGTATTTTTAAAATATTTTCAAGCTGTGGATGGTTGAATCTGTGGGTACAGAATCCGTGGATGTGGAGGCCAACTATATTAGTGAATTGACATTTTGCACTGTAAAACTATAAATGCTGAGAGGTTTTTTAAAAATAAAATTTGGGAGAGGAAAAAATGCTTTTGTAAACCATAGGACCACACCCCAACTGCTTCAAATCACACCTCAATTTTTTTTTAAAAAATATGGAAGGGCCATAGTGCAAATCCAAGAAATTGGTACATCCAGCAACAAACAGCCCCAGAATGGAAAAGGCTACACAGAACAAGTAGCCTCAGAGGGGACAGAAATCAGCACAACTGAAGAAGCTGTGTTGTGAGAGCTCACAATTTCAAGGAGACCCAAGACTGGCATTCAGCCTTATTCAGGCACTGTTAGGTAATTTCTTTGAGACTCAGTCCTATAGTTGAGAAATAAGAATACTAGCCCCCTTTCTCAAAGAAGATGCCTCTTCTGTTGGGTGGGGGAAAGCTTCCACTTTTTTCTCTGCCCCCCATCCATATCACAGCCTCCCCTATTCAGAAATATCCCCTGTCCTTTTGTGTAGTGACAATGACAACCAGAAGGGCTGCTCCAAGAAGAAGAGGGCAGGTAAGTCCACTTCCACCAGCCAAGCTGCACACACCTAAATGTGGATCCAATCCTTGAACTTAACTGTGTGTTCCTGCTGGGAACTATACTGCCTAGACTGTTTAGCTCTATACTGTACCATATAGAGAAGTTATATATAGGTTGTTATTGCTGCCTTATCTAGTAGGGTAGATACTAAGTAATAGCATGGGAAAAAAGAATAATTTTTGCCATCGCATACCAGTCAAAACAACCTATGAAGATGATACAGTCTGAATTTTCTATGAGAACCCAACTCAATATCAGCTGGCAATTTCTACATTATGATGATAACTATGCTGTATACTTCCAGACCAAAGCGACCCTGTTATGTGACAAGGTTGTTCAAATGGACCATAGCCAGGAAGTTATTGCTCAGCTCTTTGCAAAGGCATCAGCTGAGGGAGCAGCAATAAATAAATATATAACTTCATAGTAGCAACCACATCTGCCAGCAGTGTTTTGTAGAGTTTGCCATCTGGGTCCTTCGGCAATCAATCAGTCCTCTTATGAGACTCCAGCTGTTTAATCTGTCCCTTCATGACAAGGAAAGAGAGATTTAAACAAAAACAAAAACAAAACCCACACATACACATATGGAGAGAGAAAGGTTGGGAAAAGCTCATTCAGCCTCTCCTAAAATGGCTGGGGATTTGGGGAGTTGTAGTCCAAAACATCAATTCATGAAGTGCACCCAGTAGGAGAAGAACGACCTAGAATATCTGAAGACATTAGGCTCTTAATGCTCAGCTTGCAATTCCCTTGGATGGCTCTGACATTGATACAATATTAATGCACTAGGAGTGGAATCTCTGGGATTTGAACAACAATTTGATGAAGGCAGTATTTCCGCATCCAGGTGGACATTCTAGTCTCACAGAATTTAAGCTGGATTTGGGAGAGGACTTGTTGAATTTATGCATGGTTTCAGTTCACCTCACTGAAAATTGTTAATTCTGAGCTAGGAGGTGAACTGCCAATGAAAATTGATGAAATCTTCCGTTTACTCCAAAGACTGAGGCCTCTGCCCAAGAACAAGATTTCCCATAAGCATACACCCATTGTCAGTGGCATCCCTAGGGTTGCTGTCATCTGGTGCAGTAATTCATGTCACACACACACACCCCTTTGACTTCCTCCCCTTTCACACCATACAGAATCCTTAGCAATGCTTGTTTGACCTAATATTACTTGCAAATCATAATTCCCATATACCACTGAATGTAATGCTAATACAAAATTAAAATTGTACCTTCAAATTATAATACCATATGCACAACCTAAATATGCATAGTGAAGATCTGGTTAAAATGTGATGTTTTAAAAGATAATTTAAAAAGAATTATTTTTAAAAAAAATCATTTTTTTTAAAAAATAAAATTTGAAATTTGCATTTTAAAAAATTCTGGGTCCTGTCCTTTCTCTTTCCACTGAGCTTCACTCCATTCCCACCATCTTTTAAAAGGAAACAGTATGCCAAAAATAAGTGTTCAAGGAGCAATGGTGTCACCCCCCTTTAGAGTGTCACCTGGTGTGGTCCACACACACACCCCACAGACACACACATACTATAGTGACGCCATTGCCCATTGCTGACAGTGAGGAGGAGGAAATAGAGATGGTGAAGTTGGAAAAAATATGACCTTGGAAAAGTTTTTTTTTTTTTTTTTACTATATGTGCCAGAATTCTCCATCCAGTATGATCAGCGGTCATGCTGGTTGGGGGGGGGAGTGTCTGGAAGTTGTAGTCCCCCAAAAAGTAACCTTTCCAAGCTTTGAGAAAGAGCCCCTACATAGTCCAGTGGTAAAATGCTTATTTATTTATTTGATTTATAGCTTGCTTGGTCCCAACAATGGCAGCAGTTTACAGCATAGTTTGTCAAGTTTACAACCTGATCTATGTTTAAAAAGAAGAAGAAGAATTACCTGTGTATCATGCACCAAAATAGTACAAATAAGGAAGTCACATTTTTTCTCAACTTCATATGTACTGCAGAAGATAAAAAGCCCATGATATCCATCTCACATTTATATCCATCACATTTGCAAGATTAGCCAAGGGCATAAGAAAGATAACAAGACAAATAGCAAACACCCTTAGCATCCAAAGCAGCAATACACATAAGATAGAGATGTGGAATGTGAGGAGCATGTTGTTTTCTTCCATATTGCCATTTTTCTCATAATACAATAACATCCAAAACCCACAAAACAGTGATACCTTTATACAGCCAACCAAAGTGCACAAAATACATGATGTGAGCTTTTGAAGCCCTGCTAGCTTCTTCTTCAGGCAAAGATATTAAAAATCATACAGGAGGGGAAAAAATATAAATTGACAATGTTAGTCACAGGCCTGCATTTTCTCAACACGTTTGACTTTACAGGCCTATGACTGACATCATCATTTAATTTTATTTTTTGGATGTTATTGTACTTTGTTGTATGGCCAACAGGGCTACCCTTGAATATATTTCTTTCATAAGATATGTATACGTTTATACATTTGCATGACGATGGGTCTGTTTGTCTTACAACAGATGCCATGGGTAATTTCCAGCAGACAGTGCTACAACAACTTCATGATGTATATACCTCATTGCTGATGGATTTCATTAACTATTAACTTTTGGCTGTAGACAAACTGCTTACCTCTCTTAAGTCAAAATAATTAAAACGAAGATCTCCATTGGTTAGTGAATCTTGGAAAAGCTTTAATTGAGCAAGAGGCAAAGGTAATTAACATGCTAATTGCCTGCAGCACTAAAGGCTGTTGAAAATGTTGAAAAGTCCTTGAGAGCAGTTTGTTTGCCTTCACTCTTAAGCAGGCTAGACAGTCACACCCCCTTCCCTTGCAATCCTGGTCCTGTTTACATTATTAATTTGCTTAGCAAACTTCTCTCCTCTCCTTTTAGATAGTGCACACAGAAGGAGTGAAAGCCATGTTTGGAGAGCTCTTGTCAAAAGTGTCATTTGCTCTGGCTCAAGCAGATGAGCAGACACAATCATAGTGAAATGTGAGGGCTTCTATCTCCCCCTCCTTTTCCTCCAGTCACATAACAGACCCTTGGCTTATCAAAGGCTCTTATCTGATTGGGAGAGGGAAAAAAATTCAAAGGTAAACTTCAGAGCTCATGGAATTAAAAGACAAATGAGATGTCATAATTATCAAAGTGGCTAATTTAGAAAATTAAGCCATTCACGTAAGTGACATAATTGCTTGTCACAATCACTCTTTTTCTCATTAGCCTTCTTCCAGGCAGCACCAACATGGAAGGGAACATTCTTTCGCAGTGAGAAACTCACTCTAGATTGCCATTGCTGTGATGGTATGAAAAACAATCTGGGCAATAAATGAAGCAAGTGTATATGTGGATTTCATGAATGTAATAAAATCCCAGCTTCACAAGATTGTGGTTTGTTTTCTGTAATTAAAAATAAAATAAAAATAGTCATCATATTCTGTGAAACCATCATGTAGGATCAGTATGTAGAGAGAGCTAAAGAAAGAAATTGGCAGCATGAGGTTTTGTAGACTTCAGTCTACTTTCTCAGATGCATTTGAGGAAGTCTCAAAGGTGCTACAAGATCTCTCTACATACTGATTCTACAGATTAATACGGCTATATCTTTGAATTCTACCATCATGTAGGCTGTCATTGATATTTAATACAGTTCATTGGACCCTAATTAATGGCAGCTATGCACCTGATAAAAGGAGGATCTTCCATTTTAAAAAGTCCTGTGCAAAGAAAAGGTCCACACCCTAACAATGAGAGTAATGCTCTATGGAGATCTTCATGTGAGTCACACTTGATTAAAGCACATTGTACATACAGTCTGCATCAGCACTACAGAAATAATGAGGCTGATGCCACTTTAACTGCCTTGGCTCAGTTCTCACTTGGAGGGAACACAATCTTTTGCTCAAAGTTTAGAAAAATTGGGGTTCCCCCCCATGACCATTTCCAAGCTATACTGTTGTTGCTCATATGATGATACGAGCTTAATTACCGTATTATAATTAATTTTCAGTCCCTCTCCTAACAAATCCCAATATGGAATTTGCCATGTATCTTTGACTGCACATTATCAGCATTTAAGCTGAAGCTGGCTCCCAAGATCTTTGGGTTAGTCACTGCTACTTCAGAGTCTATTAGTATAAAACACAAAATTGGGATTATTTATCCCAGAGGTCTGGCAAAGATAAGCATAGTCAAAGAACAATCTTATTTTACAATTTTCTGGGAATCTAGTTGTTTCACCTTTGTTGGCGTCTGGTCCTTTTAGTGCTGACTTTCTGACAGAGTTGAGATGCAGTCTGAGGTCTGACATGAGCAGAGAGAGAGAGGGGCTGCACTGCAAGAAATCATAGTTGAGGTACAAAGCCAGACGTTGGGATGAAGGGCAAAACAGTGGGCTAGACTGGGAAGTAAGTCCAGAATCAGGCTGGAGAGACAAACCAAGAAGCAATATTGAAGAATAAACTGGAAATCAGTATTGAAGGACAAATTAGGAGGTGTGACAAAGGAATTAGCCATAAGTGAGGTCCAAAAGGCACTCATAGCAAAATGTCAATTCTCAGGAAAACTTTGAGACTCGGACAAGGCTTAACTGGAACTCTTATACTCTTAACTCTTTTTAGTCCTCTTGTAGTCCTTCCTGTTCCAGAAAATCCATTGGTAATTTCATAATGTCAGGTCAGTTTAGCACTTGTAGATCTGTCTAGACAGATGCTAGAATATGGATTTCAGTGGTCTCTAGATGAGGCAGTTACATCTACCTAAAGGTCCCACTGAAGCTCCCCAGCTCCCAGCACCTCTCTTTCTTTTATTTTTTAGTTTTTGTACTTACAGCCTGGGGATTACAGTTCTGAACTATACAGCCCCACTTGTTCTGAAATAATTTAATAAATAAATCCCTTCAAGGAACCTATTCCCATGTAAGGATTTGAAAGCTATGAGTTTGAAAGCTAATGAGGTGTAGTAGTTTGAATGTTGGATTTGGACTCTGGAAGACCAGGGTTTTGAATCCTTGTTCAGCCATGGAGACCCATTGGGTGATCTGGGACAAGTCATACCCTTTAAGCCTCAGAGGCAGAGAAAGGCAAATTTTCTCTGAGTACACCTAGAAAACCCTATGATAATTCGTCAGAGTCAACCTGAAGGGATATAATGACAATGTAGTGTCTGAAAGAATTTTCCGCAACTTCTATAATTATTGTTATACAAATTGAAATGTTCTTTTCTTAAAGCTCTGAATTACAAACAAATCAATTATAAATTTTGTATTATAAAAAAAATTATATATTACAGCATCTCATGGTTTTATTTTGGCCAACTTAAATAGCATTGTCTATGAAGAACTTGTTAGGTATTTGTTCTGCCTAGACCATAATATTCTTTGAGTCAGCAAGTCCCAAAATTATTATTATAGTCAATTTCCAAGAAAGGAAATGAGTCTGTATTGCTATGCGAGTTTCAAGGCATGACATTGTAAATGGGCAAGGTTAAACATTTTGGATTAAAAACATGACTGTGAGATTGATTAGGGTCTTGCAGTCTTATAAAGTTGGTGGAACCTAGCTGACATGACTTATAGTTCACTGAATTCAGGGAGATTACATTGATGTCATTCATTTGAAGAGATAGTTCATCCTGAATGCATACAGTGAACCTGTCATCTGTATGTTTCACAAATATTCATGTGACTAACATGCTTTGATTAGAGTAACACTTGGCCACAGCATTCAGTAGGTCATATGTCTGAAGAGTTATTATGCTAAGTCAAAACCTGCCATAAAAAAAATAATCCTACAACATTGAAACTAATGGCAGCATCAACACCATTCTTCCACACCTAGACTTTTATTCTAAACTTTGTGTTAACTTTAATAAAACAAGACAAAGCCAAAACCTATACTAATGAAAACAACAAAGTCTTATGACATCTTTCATTATAAAATAAGCTTCTATGATACACAAAAATGAGGCCACAAGCCGGAATAGGCATTGGTTTTCCACTGCAAATATTATTTCTGTAGCACAACTGGATATTCATTTTGTTGGCATCAGAATGATTATTAGAACTCTTATCACTTAATGCAAACTAACTGTAACAGCATGTGTTTTTGCACATGTATAATTGTTACATGTAACACAGTGGACTAGTAGATATAGAACACTAAAGTTGATGGTATGTTGTACCAGGATCTTGGAATTTGATCATATGGACTTCATCTTCTCCCCAACTACTGCCCTTTCATAAACTATCCTTCTTCTTCAAGTCTTATCTGTGATTAGTTGTATCTTCTGTGTTAATATTACTCATGGTTAATGCGAAGCAGTGTTTTTTCCTAACTATGAAACCAAGGTTTGGAGCTGGTTTCAAATGTAGGATGGTCAATTTTAAGTCTCTCCCACTCTACAGAGCAGGGCTTTCTGGCTCTGAAGCCTTCTACTAGTCCCCCAAAGCCCCCAAATCCAAATTTTTACAAATTGGCACAATTTCCATGTACTTTTTGCCCCAAAACCACATAGCATGTGCCTGCAAAATATGAAAGTATACCAAAATACCCTCACTCTCCTCCCACAAGCACCAAGAGCCCTATAATCTCCTCAAATATCATGCCACCTCCAGTGGCCATTTTGAGAGGGCTGCAAAAGAAAATTGAGATGTTTGGGCTTGCTGTGGGGGAGGTGTATCAGGCTATTGGAGAGGGTTTGAGAATATAATTGGTTTCTGACTCCCCTACAGTTGGTCACCTGTGCTATAAATTCCTTTGCCATACTTATTAGTATTTTGTTATGATGCTTGAGGATTTATTTTGATCACTAGGGTGTCCAGTTAAGTTCTCAGTTCCCATCTATTGCACAAGAAATTAATTTCTATAACTGTTTCCGAAACATGTACACAGATTTAAGATTTAATTTAAAGTCACCATAAGATTGGATAAAGGATCTACCTTTCATGAACTGAAGGGTTTTGTTCACAAAAATCCACCCAATTTTAAGGGCTCCTGCTTTCCTCAGAACCCCATTCAGCAGGTTCCACCAACTTTTGTGGAGAATTTTCAGAGGGTTGACAAGAATGGGATTGGTGAATTCAGCTTCCATTGGCCCAGTTGCATATGCCTAAATATGGTTCTGATCTATAAAATAAGAAATAGGCAGATTTAAGAACTGACTAGAGGAACTCATTGTGCCAAATAAATAATCTGCTATCCAAAAATACTTTATTTTCCCTCTACTACCTAGTATTTACTGACACCATATTTATGCTTACTGAATAATTTTAAAAAGAATTTTCTATTGATACATAAGAAAAATTCAAAAAACTGTGATCTGACAACAACCTTATTAAGATGAAACAAAAATAGTATGCAAACTTTTAGATCCCAGATCTGTTCATGAGGTTATATGTTATGAAAAGAAGGTGGAGGAGGATTAAACATATGGCTTAATGCTAAAGTTATTAAGATCTGTGTACTCAAAGTCTTAAGACAAAGAGGAGAAACATTCCAGTTTAATTGGGTTGGGCAGTACAAATTACTCTGAAAGTTTCAGTTCTTACCTTGCTGTGACAAAAGTACATAACAGCTAATTACACCAATTTGAGCAGGGTAAAATCCAAGAGCTTCTTCAGTGTGTTCCCATGTTTAATTGAAACATCTACTTTCCTTGATTGGCAGAAAATAAAAGGAAAGAGAAAAGGAAATGCTGGCCTAGAGATTCTGGGATTATGGTTCAAAAGAGAAACTTTTCTATGCTCTGAAAGAAACAGCAATTTTTATATTAGTGAATTTGAGGATTAATTTTGTGGGGTACACACGGTGTAACAAATCAATAGGAACTAAATGTTAATGATGTAATATATTGATTTGATTGACTGTTTCATAGTGATGGTGCACAGCATCGCTAACAAGAAGGTTTAAATAGCTGTACATTTTAGTTGGTGGCAATGGCATCAGTACTTTGTCTAAATATCATGTGGTAGTGATGGAGCTGATACTGTTTCATCCTTACAGCAGCCTATATCACACTCCGGGGAATATAAGACACATATCCAGGATTTCCACTTTTGTACAGCTGAGGCAGCATGTTTATGTAATCTATGAATCATCCAGGAGCTCTCCCAGTAAAAGGCTAAAATTAACAGTGTAGACAAAGAGGCATGACCTACTGCCTTGTTTTACAGCAAAACACTCCTCCATTTTAAGTAATAAAGAGGTTTGGAATATGACCTGTCTGGAGAGTTTGCAAAAGTTACTTTATTGGACTGCAATGCCCAGAATCTCTCCTTTCTTTATCTCTGTTCTCTTGCAAATGTTAAGATTAGTTATCTCCATACTTTGTGATAATTCCTTTCCCTCTTGCTTTCTAACAATAAAAAAGAGCAGAATCAACAGAGCAGAGAAGCAATATCTGTGAATGAGCACAACTTCATCTAAATGTTGTTGTTGTGTCCCCTAAAGTGAACCTTGTTGTTGTTGTGTGTCTTCAAGTCATTTCTCACTTATGGCAACCCTAAAATGAACCTATTGTAGGGTTATCTTGGTAAGATTTGTTCACTGGAAGTTTGCCTTTACCTTCCTCAGGCTGAGAGAAGCTGACTTGCCCAAGGATACCCAGTGGGTTTCCATGGCCAAGTGGAAATTCAAGCCCTGGTCTCTAGAGTCATAGTCCAATACTCAAACCATTACACACTGGCTTTCAAGGTGAATCTACCATGGGTTTTTCTTGGTAAGATTTGTTCAGAAGAGGTTTGCCATTACCACCCTATATGATTTGCCAAAGTCCACCCAGTGGGTTTCCATGGCTGACTAGAGATTTGGGCCCTCATCTCCTAGGATTCAAATGGATCTCGTGAACATTAAGGTGGTTTGAGTTTATTTGCGACTATGACGGCTATAAAGAGAGACTATCTAGTAGCCCATTTTGGAAATGCCTAAAAGAATGAGCAGATCTATTTATGAGGCCCTATGGCTATAGGTTTGATTGACAGAAAGGAAAATTGTGATGAACAGGTGTAAAAAAGAAAAGAAAAAAAGTTTTGATTCCCCCCCCCCCCTTTTAAAGGTTGCTCTTCAGTTATTATGGCTCGCCTGCAGCCACACATTCTCTCACAGAGAGGATGAAAGATATCATTAATGTGAGAGTCAATGAAGCAAGCTCTGCTTAAGCATGTTTCTCACAACATTCCTTACCCCTTTTAAAAGAATCACATACTGGAGTCATTACTTTTGTCCCCAAAAGAGAAGTTTATATGTTTTGTGTTTAATCAAAATTCTGTTTGTTTGTTTTTTCCAGTTTTCTGCTTCTTTCCTGGTTTTCAAAATTTAGCTCAAACCAACTTACTGCCATTACAGTCATTCAAAGACCCAGGAACAGAAAGGTATAAGACAGATC
>CM034710.1:89180848-89202101 GCA_020142125.1 Phrynosoma platyrhinos | reverse complement strand
CTAAAATTTCTAGACTTATACATGAGTATATACAGTATGCCCCCTTCTTAAACCTTAATCTTGTGCTATCCAACTTTTCATCCTTCCTTTTCTGTAGCCTTGTGTGAGTATTATTGCTGAACCAGTTCTTTTGTGTTTGAATGCTCCTTTGCACATTTCTAAATAAAAACTTGTTATTTACTCACAACTAGAGATCCTTGTGGTTAGTTCTGGTATAAATAGGTGTAAAAATTCCTGAAGTGATCCATCTCACACATGCCTCATTTTGAGCTAATTAATTCCCAAATATTCAATGGAAATGCTGACATTGCTGGCACGCTCACCACCACCACCTTTTTGAGTAACACAGGATAACTACCTTGGTGGAGGTGGAGGTAGGGACAAAAAGGGAAACCTAGCAGCAACGGCAGGCCATACATACTATAACACTGGTTAATACTCCAGCCTTACAAGGATGCTCTTACCCAGTTTATCATATCTCCTTACCCAGTTAATCATATCTCCTTATCATGCTCTTACCCAGTTTATCATATCTACTACACATACCATGTTCCAAAACTTCCTCCACCATTCACATGATCATCCACTCACCCTAGCCTTAGGCAACCTGTTTCCCTCTGCCTTTGTCCCTCAATGGTCATCATTAAAACTGATTTTTATCATACCCACAAGTTTTGCATTTCCATTTATTCACACATTCTGGTTATAAAGGTCCTTCCTGGGCACCAGGTCACTCCATGCATCTAAGGAAGTAGACCAAATCTACAAAAGCTAATGCTACCCAGTTACTCCCAAAGGTGTTGCAAGATTCTTTTGCATACTGATCCAGACAAACACATCTATGCCTCTGGTTTCCACAGGTGTTCATGGAGTTGAGTTAACATGGAGGAGGGACTTGTACAATTGCCTTTCTTCTCTCCTTGTGCTTTGTCAGTTCTATGGATCACCCCCCCCCCTCCAAAGCCAGATATTTGAGAAACAGGCAGCATGACTCTAGTCCTGCTAACTCTCCTGCTGCCTCCCTGCTTCATCATAAAAAAGCTCATAAATCATATTACAGACTATTACATTAGTCCAGTGCAACAACAGGAGCCTTACCTTTGTTTATTGTGAAGCACAAGACTCCTTCTTTTCAATGTGTTTACTCTGTGTAATAATAATATGGATTTAGCCTTTATCTGCCAACTCTCCATCATTAATTAATACATCCTCTCAGTCATCAATGTACCCTAGGCTAGCAGCACTACTCATTTACTGTGGCCAGCATTAAGTTATAGGAATATGACCCAGCTACTCTCAATATTGGTTAGCTACACCTAATTATATTTAAATCAACAAACACCCATTATTAGTTAGCCAAAATATGGAAAGTGTATGCATGTATGTGTTTGAGTTTTTGAAGTAGAAGTTAGTTGGAAAAGAGGAATGCTGAATTCCAGATATATAGACTGCCCTGGCCCTGAGTCTGCAAGATTAGCAAGATGTTGATGATAGGGTGACTTGAAGGTCTCCCATTCATAAGCTTGCAATAAGCCGAATTTATGGCAGTTAACAACAACAAATGACCTGAACCCAAGGATGCAAAGATCTTTTTATTCAGGAGGTCTTTTGATCATTTATTAGCTGCTGTGAAACCAACTTTGAATGAACTAATATTGTACTGTAGCATTGATATTTTTAAATGGCCTTTTTTACTTCAACAGTGTTTTATTATTAGAATTTTCTTATTGTGTTTTTTAAAATGTATTTACTTTATTAATTAAAAAAAAGAAAAAACAGCATTACATTACAGCATTACATAACACATAACATACTTACGTACATAACTACAACACAACGTCTACCTTTCATTACATACTCTAAAACCAACAAGTTTGCACATTAAATACTACACACTGCACACAATCACCATCATGTAAAACACCATGTGAACATTCTCATTATTATAATTCAGCCTGATAATATATTAGATATATTTAGAGAATTATTGTTATCTGTTTCTTCTTCCCAATCATTCTTCTGAATACTTCTTCCTTGTACAACTACCATGCTTATTTCTTTCTTTTACATTTTAAACTTACTTCTTTCCTCTTACTACAGGTCTCTGTATTAAGAATTTATCTCAAATAAATTTCCATCCTCTCTTTAGTCCTTCATTTCGGAAGCAGATCCAGTTGTCTTCTTTCCCTCTTAGCATGGCTGTGAGTTTGTTCATATCTATTGCTTCTTGTAATTTTGTTCGCCATTCTTCTTCTTCTGGTATGGCATCTGTTTTTCAGTACTGGGCGTAAAGCATTCTCGCCATAGTAATCATACAGAGAGCTATTTTTCTTTGTTTCTTCTGAATTTTAGTTTCTAATTTATTTATCACATTCAGTAGAAAAATTCTGGGGTATTGTTCTAATTTGATTTCCAGCATTTCACCTATTGCTTTAGCTATTGTGTTCCAATATTTTTGTGCCACTTGACATTCCCACCACATGTGTATGAAGTTTGCCTCTGGTTTCTGACACTTCCAACACTCTGAGTTGCCGATTTTATACATCTTATCTAGTTTGGCTGGTGTTAGGTACTATTGGTGGAACATCTTGAGATAGTTTTCCTTAATAGTTTTGGCATAAGGTGAATTTGTTTGTATTTTTCCATGATTTTTCCCACTCCTCTAAGTTTATAGGTTGTCTAATTTTCTTATTGTGTTTTAGCATTGTATAATTTGGTTTTGTCTGTATTTGTATTTAATCTTGTTGTGAACAATCCTAAGTTCCTGAGAGACAGGGAGGCTATAAGCCAAATAAGTTTATCAAAAACAACAACAACAACAACAACAACAACAAGCTTCCTTAAACTGTATTCTCACAAAATATATAGTGTTGACCTTTTCACTCTATATTAATTTCAAGGTCACTTAATAAAATAGGTAATTCAGTTTATACTGCTCTTATTGACACAGAATTATATTTCCTTTTTTAAATATTATAAGATCATTGTCTTGGCTTTTTTATTTGTTGCATGCATTATTTTATTTTCATATATTTCCTTTCATATATTTCTAGCATTTTCTTTATTAGTAGTAATTTGAAAGCCAAATTACTGCAGTTCTTTTAAAATTCCTCCCCTGAGGATATCTATTAGATGATTCTGCTGCATACAAAATACTACAGTCATCCTCTTTGCTGCTGGTTCTGAGGATTCAGGTCATTTGAAGTTGTTTCATTGATACATAGTTCATTCTTATATTGATTCTTAAAGCCTTATAGTTAACCTAAAGATTCACATGGGCTAGGATTTGTAATCAATGTAATTGACTGGCATGTATCAAAAAGTGTATCCAAATTGATATAGTACTTCCCCATCAGCTAGCAGCTGAAATTTGTAATTACACATGTAGTCCAGCACCCTACTAAAAAAAACCCACCCAAATTAGAGATTTGCATCTAACAGGAAATTAACTTTCGATCTTTGTATTCTGGCAAAGAGCAAGTGATGCTACATAAAGGGTAAAGTGTAGATGTACTATTTGTAGGAACTCTGTTGTGATTGAAAGTTTGGATAAATCTTTAATTTATAAGCTAAAGCTTTCTCTGTATTAAGCTTGCCAAGCCTATTTGCAATATGTTTTCTACTGTACTAAATATCTCATAATTAATCTTAAACAATACAAAAGAAAAGGTGAGTGTAGTTTGACTCTATTGTTCTATTTATGATCATCAACATGTCTTTTTATTCTTTGTAACTTCAATTGGTGGACTATGTATCCTATATCACTTATCATTTTAAAAGTAAATGAGCGAGTTCAGAGAATACTATTGTTTTTCTAAACATCCTCACAGGTGAAAATAATCTCCAAGTCTTGCTCTATTGTTCAATGGAACTGATATTTCCATTGTTTTTCCTTGCCTCTCAGGATTGCCATAGGTATGTCAAGAACTATGTTTGTAGTTCTATTACTCTGTAACTGTTTTTTCCCCATTGTCTGATCAACACTACTGTGTTTCAGTATTGCTTGGTTTCATCAGTGTTAATGCAATGGCAAGTGATAAAGATGTCCTTTGGTGAGTACACAGGTAGCCTCTAATAATAAACAATTTCTGCATCTCAAAGTGCTGGTATACATAAGCAGGTTCAATCAATCCCTGAAGAGAACCTGTACCTTCTCATTAGAGGACAATGGTAGTAAGAAAGCAATTTGAAAAATATCTAATGTTGGCCATCACGCATATTTTCTTCTATGAGTAAATAACTTAATTGATTTAATCACAAAAGAATGCTAAGATGCTACTTAGCATCTACTACTGAATCTGACTTATTGTTCTGCTAAATGAAGAAGAAAAATCCTGTCTCTTCTAGTAGAAGCCAAATCACAGAATCACTTGTTGTTTTAATAAAAGTATTTCTGGTATACATTAGCTTTAAAAGAACAGCCATAACTAATCTCAAAGAGCGACCATAAGTAATCTCATTATTTCATGTATGCTATTGTTATAGCAAAACTGATACCATCATTATATTTGCTGCTTGAAAAAAGGCTTTAAAATGAGATTCAACAAACTTTTTCTACAATATGATCATGCCTTAATAAGGGGATTGACTAATGAGCCATATTTCCTCCCATTCACTATCATATAATAATCTTGTGGCACCTACACCAATTGCTTACTTGTGTGCAAAGCAATAGCTGGAAAGTATTTATTGTATTTTTAGAGAAAATCTAATGTAATTTAGCAGCTGGAAACCAGAGGAAAAGCCAGAAACATGTGACCAAATAGCTCTTTGCAGACCACAGTCTGAGAACTGATTGTCCTAAAACACAACTACATACAGGGAGATTTCTTCCTGTGCTTCATGGGCATGCATCAAAATTATAGTTTGCTCTAGGTAGATTATGCAGCCAAGATGCACGTATTATATTGTCTGGGGGCAACTACAGTGGAAAGATCACCAGAACACTTTTATTGATTTTTCTGGATGTTGCTATGAGTCTCCCAGGGGTTAACCTATGTGGGGATTTCAGGCAAACAAAGCAAAAGCCTTTATTTCCCATTGAACTATATCATAGTTATAACCACCTTTCTGCAAAATGACTATTAGTTACATAGGGCCAATTTATTGATTGCAAGTAATTCTGTGAACAAGTGCATAGAAACTATAGATGGGGGGTATTCTAACCGTATTTTAGAAAGGTGTAGAACTGGCTTTGTGTGCTCAGCAAAACTGTTGACCTCTGCTTCTCAGATGCCCCTCTCAATATTACATCATTGCCCCTCTTGGAAATTTAGGTGGGGTTCAAAACAGGTATAAATATTACCAAGGCTGGTTGATATTATGATACCACTAACACTTTTCAGATGTTCCTCTGAAATGTGAAGTGCTAAATGGGTGGCGGGGACATTAATACATATATGAGTCCTACCCCCAATTGTCCTTAGGCAAGTAAAGTCAAAGAAATCCGCAGGGCACTATACCTAGATTAAGTTGAATGCAAGTAACAGAGCTCCCATGTTTGGGAAAGTTCAGATTGATTTCCTTATGATGGAAGCTCTGGAAGTACACTGAACTAAATTAAGTTGCAGAGCCCAGTATAGGCCTTTGCCCTCAAAGCACAAAGGTTTGGAAAGCTGAAGTGTGCATGTTGAATTTTCGGGACCGAGCTTGAATGTGCACGTTTGTCCCAAACTCCAGTTTAGTGAACACCATCAGGGGGCTGCTTGTGTGAGTGAAGCTCTACTAAAGGACAGGTGGTAGCAGGGGGAAACTAAAGCCAAATCTCATTGAGCACAACTTATAGCACACAGCCTACTATATGGTGCTGATAGCAGTGAAGCAAACATTGTAGTCCACCACCATTGTATTTGCTTATATCAATCACTGAAATGTTATCACAGACTGAAAGATCTCTTAGAACCATCTATTCTGAGAAGAAAATCCTCTCTCAGGCCCATTGCCATTAGTAACCTAAACATTTTGCAGATAAGATTGCTGAGATCCACTTCAACTTGGACTCCACATCTGATGAAAAATTAGAAGTGATGTTGGAAATACATTGACAAGTCCTAATTTTTACTAGTGTTACCTAGAAATGTGGACACAGTCCTTGGAGATCTCAGGCCCATCTCAGGCCCATCTTTTCCATTTGTGGCTTGTGAAATCTACTTTGTCTGTTGAACATATACTTTTCACAGCTATTTTGAACAAGACAATAGTGAAAAGGGTGCTTCTTGCCATTCTGAAAGAAGCTATGATTCATCCATTCTAAAACAAAACAAAACAGCACTCTTCTCTGAATGTGACTTATTTAACTAATTACAGATCTATTTTGAATCTATCTTTTAGGGGACAAGATATTATATCAACCAGTGTCTGGACATCTTCGGAAATTGGTGTATCAGATGGACTTTGTGTGCTGAAAAGAAGAGAATGGGAAGAGGTGACAGCAGCCATAGTTTAGTGCCTCCAGGGAAATTGCAGATGTCTCATGCTCCCTACAACAGGGAGAGAAGTTTGCAATGGAAGGATAATAAACTGGTTTAGAGGCTTCTGCAGCTATTGCTTTTGTTTGTATATAGTGTGTGGTTATGTTGCTTATACATATAAATCCCAGGGAGGAGGAAAGAATGAGGTGCACCACCAATACAATCTTGGGCAGAGGGAGTTATGGCACTGGGGGAATGGACATGGCATGTAAGGGAAAGGTGGGACAGATTCTTGAAATCTGTCTCATGTTTCCAGTTCAAGATCTAGGTTTCCTTATCAGCTTGCCCTCTAGTTGTCATCATCTGCTGCTGCACACTAGCTCAGTCCAGTGTTATGGAGTCCATAATTCACTTTGGCATACAGAAGAACTAGAACAATGAAGCACATTGGACAATGACTAGAGCACAGGTAGCATAGGTCACAGAGTGACTATGACCAAAGAGCACATGTGCGCATGCACATATACACACATAGACCCACCCTTTATCATGACTATTATGCACCAGTGATGCTGGCAAAAAAGAAAAAAAAGTCATACTCTGCCTCCACTATTAAGGCCACAATGTGCCAACAGAGTTATTCTAAGTGGTATGGAGCCTGTTGGGATTAGGCTTAGAGAAACCAGCAGTAAAACCTTCAGTTGCCTGTTTGACAGTTTCACTGGGCACTTTAAGGAGAAAGTAGCTCATCTTCACTCAAAACATGTTGCTACAGTTACCAGAGTTTAAAGAACTATCTAGTACACCATCTGGTCAGATTTCTTGGGATCAGTTGTCATTATATAGAAAAATTATATTGATTAATAATAATAATAATAATAATAATATCAGCTTTATTTCTTTTAAAATAATTTACATTTACCAAGTTTAATTAGCACATTTCTGAGGCTGTAATTGATGGAGGAATACATTCCTGGGTATAAAATTTATTAAACAGAAATGCAATTAAAATATGAATAGAAAAATCCAAGTAAAAACACAGATCTCGCTGAGCTAGACATTATATGTTTGCTTAAGCAGATATCTTTCTAACAAGTTCCCAAACACCTCTGAGGTTGTTGTCTAAAAATTAAGATTTGATCTTAATCACCTTTGCTGTAGTAATGTTTATGGACTGGAACATTCCCTAAGTAAAGCTGCTTTTAAAGGCCATTAACAGAGACAGAATATGAGTTACAGATAGCATATTACACTGTTCAGAGCTTCTGTTATATATATAAATTTAATAAGAAATTGAAATAAAACATATATGATTCAGAGTAAATGTAGATTGTCAAAAAAATCTACGTTAAAAAAAAAGATTTTAAAATACACTTGTCGCTCCATATTTGCAGCTTTGACTTTTGTGGATTTGATTATTCACAGATTTTATTAATATGTTCTCTCTAGGAATATCTAGATCCTTCAGCACAACTCTGTGGTCAACCTTAACCAAAAGTCTCATTGAAAGACCTGGAGATTCCTAGAGAGAACACTCCATTAGGTATTTGTAGCTCCTCCAGCACAAATGTCAGGCAGATGTTGACCACAGAGTTGCTCTGGAGGACCTAGAGATTCCTAGAGAAGTGTTTTCTCAGGTAAAAACATAGTGTTTTTGTTATTTGCGTTTTCACATTCACTGAGGTCCTGTGCCACTAACCCCAGCAAATGTGGAAGGATGAGTGTATATTGATCTTATATAATGTGCACTGGAATATATCATTTTGTTTCATAACAAGTACAGTAGGTCATTAATGTAGAGACCCAGTATGGCATAGTGATTTGAGTGTTGGACTACAACTCTAGAGACCAGGGTTCAATTCCCAGCAGCAAGGGCATGAAACCCTTGGGCAAGTCACATGCTCTCAGCCTAGGGGAAGGCAATGGCAAACCAACTCTGAACAAATCCTGCCAAGAAAACCCCATTATAAGTTTGTCTTAGGTCGCCATAAATCGGAAATGACTTGAAAGTAAACAACAACAACAGGTCAGCAGTGTAGGTCTATAACAATATACTTTGCAATTTAAAGGATAAAATAGAGTTATATATTCACTGTCATAAAAAGTTTCAGCATCTTGAGCCCAAGAACTGGGAGACAGATGAAATCAATACTCCAAAGAAGTTTCTATTCTGTTCCTTCTTGGTTCACATTATACATTTTGGCTTCTAGGTTAGAATGCTTCAGTAATGTAAGAGTCAGATAATTTTTATAGCCATTATCTGAATGGACTAAATGCCACAAAGGCACCAGATCTTGTCTAGTCCTGAAAGGTAAGCAGGGTCAGCCCTGGAAAGTACTTGGATGAGAGACTGCCACAAGTAAGTATCAGGTGCTGTAGTCTATATTTCATTGGATGGAACTGGCAAAAACTCCTGTCAGTATTCCTTGCCCAAGAAAATTCTATGTAATTCATCAGGTTACCATTAGTCAACAGACAACTTTAAGGCACTTACACACACACACATCTGAAACGTCACCACCACAAGGAGAATACAAATACAGATATATTATATGCTCATACAGAGAAAGGGAGAGAGAGAGAGAGAGAGAGAGAATACAAATATTTAATGTGCTCCAGTGAATCTTGGATTGTTTTTCTTTTTTAAAGTGTTAAAATTTTGAATAATTTTTCATCAAAATAACAACACCATTCTGACAAAAGAGCCCATATAGGCTGCACCTGCAGTGCAGAAGTAGTACAGTTTGACACTGCTTTAACTGCAATGCCTCAATGCTATGGAATCCTGGGATTTGTAGTTTGTTATGACCCCCCCGAGCTCTCTGATACAGAAGGCTAAATATCTCACAAAACTACAAATCCCAGAACTCCATAACATTAAGCCATAGCAGTTAAAATGGTGTCAAACTGCATTATCCCAGCAGTGCAGATGTAGCCATAGGAACAATAAGATGTAGGGGCATCTTTAGGCACTGTAGTTGAACGAACTAGAATTCCCAACACCTGGTTCATGATCAGAGTCAGAATTGGGGAGGGATTTTGTCTTTTTATACTTAAAACTATCCCAGTGATCATAGTGATTACAGTGAGAATGTCATAGATTAAAAGATATCTGTGCCTAAGACACAGAGGTGTATCAAGCCATTATCTGCTCATAGAGAAGAGTGCCACCTGCTGAATCACCAGAACAATTTTTAGATAATTCATTTCCAAACGCAGAACCCCTCATTAAAAAAAAAAAACTGGCTTATCTACATTTCACAATTTAGTAGTGTGTGCAGAGCATGCTGATTTTTTTATAAAAAGCCATACGCTTCAAATCTGTCTACCAATCTAGACTGGTAGAAACGGATACTCATCTGGGAAGCTGGGAATGAGTCCATGTTCTGCTCCACATGCAGCCTAGTATTCTACTTGTTGTTAATGTTTATTGTGTAATGTAAATCTGATCTTCCAGAATGCTTTAAAAAGGGCTTCTCTGAGGAAACAGTTGTGGAAATGGAGATTGATCGAGCAGGTGGCAAACATGAATTCATATTTTTGAAAAACAAATCTGCATACTGGAAATGCCAAATGACTATCATATATTTCACTAAATAAGAGCCCATAAAGAATCCTAAAAAATAAAAAATAATCTGTGACACTAATTTCCAGATTTGTTACGCAGCTTTAGAACCCTCATAAACCTGCACTGGCTTTAACTTTAAATATGATTTGCAGCAGCATATTTTATTTCCCAATGCTGATATAGAAAATATCAAACAAGCAGAATATGGTAAGATTTTAGAGGGTTTTTCCCCCTTCATTCTAGCTGAAATATTTGTTCATTAAATACATTTCATTAATACATTTGCTATCAATTTTAACCACAATTTTGTCATGTTTGAATTATTTTTGGATTTTAGCTACAGAAGTGATGGGAATTATTTCATACAGGATACAATACTATTGTAATATGCCCTTAGAAACCTCTATCATCCTACAGTTTAGGTACATTTCCTGTAGGGTTACTTCAAGCTTAACAAATTACAAATGGCAATGTGTATAACATATGAAATGAATGATCACATTACCAGAGCTTGGAAAAGTTTTTTAAAAAATGAACCACAATGCCCAGAAAAACCCAGTGGCCTTGTTGCTCAAAAAGTAATTTTTGCAAGCCTTATGTTATTCCCATTTTAGTTAATTCCAGCTTTTCTTTAATGTAATGCTTTATGTGTGAAACTACCCTACACAGGTTCAGATGCAGATGTTAAAGCTGTAACAGAGGAAAAGAAATAGGGGCATATTACGTTTTCTATCAACTGGACCAGTTACTTGTCTGTTTCCATGCTCCGTCCAGATTACTCAAGTCTAAATTTTAGATCCCTCAACAACCTGGGCCCAGGGCAATTTATGAATATCTTTATCCAGTATGAACTGCACACAGCTGGCACTCAATGCTGTGTTCCCTTAATGGCTGAAATGTGATAGGTGGACAGGAATAAGAAGGCTTTCTCTGTTGTGACTATATAACAGTTCACCCAAGGAGATAGGCATAATGTGTATTAAGGGAAATGGTGGAAATCATCTTTTCCCCAGTAAACATTTTGTTAATTTGACCTTTGGTTAACTTTTTAAACTGCTTTTTTTAAAATGTTATTGGTGGGTTTCTATTATGAATAGTTACATTATTAAGAGCTCTCTTGGGCATAGTTTAGTGTAAAAAAAGTGGTAGTATAAATTAATATAATCAGTACTTCCCTTATCAACAGGAATACTGAAAAAGACCCCTGATTGTTACCACTACTAGAAATTACAAGTGGGAGATTTAAGATTGTTCAAAGTGAAAACTGTAAACAGAATAGGCTAGATTAACCAAATCTGAGTGTCACCCACTTGGGTTGTTAGACCAACAGCAGTTCATCCAACCCATTTTTGTGCACTTTGTTGTACAGTGTGTCCTTGATATCTGCTGGGGTTTGGTTCCAGGACCCCTCGTGGATACTAAAATCTATGTATGCTCAAGTCCCATTAAATACAATGCCATGGTAAAATGGTATCCCTTATATATAAAATGGCAAAAACAAGGTTTGTTTTTTGGATTAAAAATATTTTCAAGCTATAAATGCATGAATCTGTGGCTGAGAATCCATGTATACGGAGGGCCAACTGTATAAAAATAATTGACTGGAGAGCCTGCTCTTTAAGGAACCCTGGTGGTGCAGTGGTTAAATGCTGGTACTGAAGTTACAACATTGTGAATTCGATCCCTGAAGGCTCCACGTTGACTCAGCCTTCCATCCTTTCATAGGTCAGTAAAATGCCAACTTGTTGGGGGCAACTGGCTTACAGATTGTGAACTGTTTAGAAAGAGCTTAGTTCACTAAGAAGCGGTATAGAAATGTGAAAGCTAAATGCTATTGCTGGCCCCTCCTTCACCCCAAAGATGGTCCATCTACTCTTGATGTCTGCATGTTGATCAAGTTATGTGAAAGGAGCACCTATGCATGTAGAGTTGTATCCATGGACATGAATCCTTTCACACATCCTAATTAACATGCAGGCAGTAGCAGACAGTACAGCAGCATCTGGAACAGGAGTAGCATTGGACAGTACACTTTCTGCTGCATGATATGGATTTTTATTAATGTATAAAATCTGTTTGTTTCAGATATGATTAATTATACAATTGGCCCTTGACATCTGCTGGAATTTGGTTCCAGGACCCCCCATGGATACCAAATTAATTGGAGGTTCAAGTCCCATTAAATACAGTGGTGTAGTAAAATTGTGTCCATTATACAAAATAGCAAAATCAAGGTTTGCTTTTTAGAATTTATGTTTTAAAAAAACATTTTCAAACCATGGATGGTTTAATCAATGGATAAAGAAAACCGTGGATATGGAGGCCAACTGTACTCATCTCTGTAATGGCAAGCCAATATATATAAGACAATAAATCACTGATAGATATTTTATAAACATGTAAAGTTCATGTCTAGAGGATACCTGGTTGACTTTTATTTATATCTATTCACTTCCAGAAAAATATATTTTGTTAAAACATGCTTGCAATTCTCTGTTACTCTACAAGTCTCAACCACAGTACATCACTGAGCATTACAACATCCACTCTCTTAAACAATAAAGCATTGTTAGTTGTTTGGTATGGCACCACTCACTCATCTTTAACCAATAAAGCTGAGATCCCAATGGATAAGATTTTTGGCCTGGCAACATCTAAAGGTGTGTGTGTGTGTGTGTGTGTGTATGTGTATGCTTAGGAAGCAGGGGCAGGTTATAGGGTCAGACAAGGAGATGAAGACACGCAAGCAAAATTAACATTGAAAGTTCAATAAGAAGGAAGGATGTAAAGACACACACACTAGAACACATGATGGATAGCAGCCAACTGAACAGTGTCTTCCTTATTCAGGCTATTTTTAGGATCCGGGCCAAGGCATCCAGCAGCCTTGGCCTCGATCTTCCACTTCCTGGGGCGGCCCAGGGCCGCCTGTCTGCATCCCCTCTTAAGCTAAGTGAAACACCAGAGGAAAAGGATGGGTGGGAGGGAGGAAAAGAGAGGAGGCTTACACAGCTAAAAGGCTACATTTTCACTTCACCAGTCATAATTACGAGGAACAGTAAATGTAAGATAATTCATACAGATAATCATCCTTTGGTGGTGGTGGTGCGAAACTGCTGGTTTGAGTAAACATGATTTGAAAATGCTTTATTTTACCTTCCTTCTTCTCTTCTATTCAGTCCTCTGTTATAGACAATATAATTTAGGTGCTACCATACAGTGCTTGCATTGAAGAGTTATTTATTTTAAAATAACTCAGACCCAGAAGAAATGCTTTAAAGTGTGGAGAGATTGTCTGCCTTATGTGTTATTTACTTGCTTGAGCTTCTCTTTCCCTCTCGCTGCCTTGTGCTGTCTTTCTAAATTGGGGTGGCTGGGTGGGTTAGGAATCATTCCCAGCAGGAAACTTAATGGCTTTACCTGTCTTTATTCAGCAGTTCCAAATTGTGCCATCCTTGCAGGTGTAGCCCTTTTGTGCAAGTTCTTTCTTTCCCTTTGCTGCTGCTGCTGCTGCTGCTGTTGTTGTGGTGGTTGTTTGGCTCCTACCTGCTCAAATCTGTCAAGAGCCCATTTGTATGCACACAGCTAATGTGATAGAAATAAAAGCCACAACCTGTCAAATAAACTCCCTGCACCTGTATGAGCAGTTAAATTGTTCCATCTACCATTCTTCTTGGAGATCAAAGGACCCTTACTGTGAGGGACTCTAGAGAAATAAAGAAAATGATAGACCTTCTTATCCTTAAGCAAAGGGGGAGGTAACTGAAGAGTGGACTTGTTCAACTACCTGAAGGAGCTTTTGTTTGGCATGGACACAACAAGAACGCATTCTTTCACATTAAAGACCAGCAGAGGAAGAAATTCATTCACTCCTTTTTATGGTGACGTCATCACAGCATTCATGTGTTTTTAACCTTGAATAATTTTTGTCTCTAAAGTTCCAAACAAGTTTTATCCTGTCCACAGGTCAGTTTTGTTACAAAGGCCAATTAGCAATGCTACCTTAGCCTGCAGCAAAAAGCCAAGTAATGGTAGTGCAAGCTCTATGGAGAGGTGATGAATAGCCCATAGTGCTATAATTTGAGAGAGAAGGGAAAAGGGGGCAAGCATTGGGGAGGGGGCGCTTTGAAGCATTTACCTTACATGGAACTCTATTGTCACTGCTGGCTGTTTGATCTTAAAATAATTTACTTAATGATCTCACCATGGAAGCAATTGGCAGAGGGAGATTAGGTTGTAAGAGCCTAATAGACATGGGAAAACTTTAAATTATTTCTCTAAGGAAGGTATGTACAAGATTGAGATTTTGCTCTTTGGAATATTTATTTGAATAGGCAAAGCTGCAGTAAATTACACTGACTTTGCATATGGTGGCAGAAGAATCCTGGAGAATATCCAGTACTTGATGAACATTTCATACTGTTTAATATGTGTCATTTTTCTATGAATTCCAATAAGTAGGTTCTTGTTCTTCACATTTTAAAAATTACTTTTTCCAAGCTGTCACTTCCAAAAAACATATATTAATTTTGGAGCCAGGTGACTTTAAATAAAGAACATTTTATGACAAATCATTTATTTAATGTAGGAATTAGCTTTAGGGCCAATTTGGTGGAAATATGAGCTGTCCATGGCTGGGATTAAAGAACTGCTTTATGCGCATTCAGAGAATTGTGAGTACCCACCCAATGAGAATTTTTTCAGTTTTCCAAACAGCAGACCACCATATCAATAGCTATTTTTGAAAGTCTTTTTATTTTCAAATATGGTTTGTCATATAGCATGAAAAGATGGCCCACTTTGGCAGGTGGAACCAGTTTGTGCTGTTATTTGGAACCCAGCCCATATTATAAGAAAGTTATGCATGGGAGGGAGAGTGATTTTCATATATATATTTTCCAGCACCCAGCATTCACCTATTGTAGATGCTTCTAAACTGTAAAAGCTTCTCATAAAAACCATACTCCAACTTTACAAATGTTTATATTAGGAAATTGCTAATTCATAATATTCACACAATAGAAGCTGACAACATTGTATGAAAATAGAATTTACAATCTCTGCTTCCCACTGAAACATTTTAATTGGAGACTAATTATTACTCTCAGTAGCCATTTAGAGTAACCATGCCACTTCTTATACCTGCACTTCTATTTACAGTCTTCTCTCCATCTGCATTCCTTGCTTATCCATGGGAAGAGGGGGCACACCTCCATTTAAGCCAATAGGGCTTGAATATACACGATTTTCCATTTTTGTGGGGGGGGGTATGGAACGGATCCCCATGAGAACAAAGGGAGGACTGTATTGCATTTGGAGAAAAAATAATGAGACCACAGTACAGATATTGGGTATTAACACTTTCTAAATTAATTGACTGTACACCATTACTGCATACACGTATCGAGGAAAGAAGCTGTGAAGATGACTCCCACTCACCACACTATTTTACTGTTGTGGCAGCCCCATGGGTTTTAGTTTCACCTATTTGTAACAAGCACCTGTACTTTTTTAAAAAAATAAATTTTATTGAGTTAAAAATACATACATACATACATACATACATTGATACATTAAACATAAATCCACATCTTTGGGTATACATAAAATCCTTTCTAAATTTAAACAATAAACATTGACTAACACTAACATACCTTTGTCATCTCATCCTTCCCAAGCATTTACTCTTCTTGGCCTTCACTCTTACATGAGACTTCCTGAACCCTACCCAAGACATCATCTTTTAATAATATAAAGAAAACCTTTCTCTATTTTCCCATAGATTAAGGCTAAATTAAACATCTTTAACAAATTAATCCATAAATCGATAAAGGTCTTACAACTTACATTTAGATAGTCTTTTTTTTCCCATTTCTCTATTTTAGTCTATTCTTTTCTCAATCTTTTCACATCTTAATCTACACATACTATATTATTATTCTTTATTGCCTTTAAACTTCTTTTTACAAACATAGGAGCCCTGGTGGTGCAGTGGTTAAATGTCTGTCCTGCAGCCACTCACTCATAGACCACAAGGTTGTAAGTTCAGTACTAGCCAGGGCTCAAGCTCGACTCAGGCCTGCAACCTTCTGAGGTTGCTAAAATGAGTATCCAACTGTTGGGAGGCAATGAGCTTACAGTTGTAAACCACTTAGACATTCCATAGCTCGATATGAAGCGGTATATAATTGAAGCTGCTTTTAGTCAAATAATGGTCCCAGATTTTCCCATTTTTCCCAATCATTTCCTCTCAGTAAATTGGTAAACTTATCCAGCTGTACCAGATCAATCCGTTTATACAGCCATTCTTCTATTGAGGGAAGGTCTCCAGATTTCCATTTACTGGCATATACTATCCTGGCACTGGTAGTAATATAAAAAAGGAGTTTTCCATATATATGTTCAATTGCCTCATTGTCACATATACTTGATAGGTACAATTTTGGGTCCATTATTATTTGGCACTGCAATATGTCTTTTACTATTCTATGAATACTGCTCCAATTTTATTTTATTTTACTGCTTTTTTTTACAATTCCACCATGCATGATAGAATGTTCCTACCCCCCGTTTACACTGTTAGGAGTATTGGGATATGTAGTCAAAAGTGGAAATGTACAGATGTGGGAAAATTTCTACTGAAAAGAGTTTGTGCCTGCAGGTGGCAAATGTGTAAACAATTTCACACAAGGTCATTGTCTGAGAACAGGCAGATAGCACATAAACAATGAGATCATCTTTGTTGTCTGGGAACCAGGATCACATGACACATGAATCACAGCAAGAAGCTGGGTTAGAGGCTAAGCTAAAAGCTATTCAGCAAATTGTCTATGGAGGTATCCACCCATGGGAAGAATTTGGAGTTTGGCTAAAAGCCTCCTTGTTCTTACAAATCATTGCACTGTGTTGTGTGTGCTGGATTCTATCGTTCTTATATTTCTACCTGCATGAAGATGGATGTATATAGTTTTCTCTTTACTATGTTATCATGAATAAAAACCTCCTTATGAAAAACTCTCTGTTCTGGGCTGGATTATGGGCAAACTGCCTGAAACTACAAGGAGCTGCATACCAGAGTGATAAGGTCAGCTCAAGTTCCAGACGGAGGTGGCTGATGGATGGATGCCTAGCATTTTCGGCACAAGATCTCTGCTAATACAACACAACCATAAATAAATCAACATACACTTCCAGCATTTACTTGAGAGACCTTATATATCCTGGCTAATTTAACTGGTGTCAAATACGACCTATACTGCATTTTATGAAAGTTCTCTCTTATGTCATAGCATGCAGTATATCTCAGTGTTTTATTCCACATTTTTTTTCCCATTGTTCCAGTCTAATGTTTTGCTTTAAATCTTGGGACCATTGCACCATTTGTTCTTTGACCACTTCTTCCTCCATTTCCAATTCCATCAGATATTTATAAAAGTTATTTTAGTGGATTCTCTGATAGCAGACTTTCTTCAAATTTGGTATTTTCAGTTCTAAATTTCTGTTATTTTTATATCCATTAAAAACCTTTCTCTCTGTTGTCCATGCAATAGGCATCCCATCGAGTAACCTTCTTCCAGAAGTTGATCCAGTTTTTTAAGTTCTAGACTTTGATTTGTCAAGAATCTATTTATTAAATCTTTGTACATAACCCAGGGGTAGGCAACCTTTCCCCTTTAAGGGCCGAGGGACTTCAGCTCCCAGAAGGCTCAGCCATGTTGGCCAATAGTCCCATGTTGGCCAATAGCTCCTGTGATTCTGGGAGCTAAAGTCCCTCAGCCCTTAAAGGGGAAAGGTTACCTACCCCTGACTTATCCTATGGAAAGAAAATGCTATGAGCTGTGAGTAATACATGGCATGGAAAGTGATAAGGCAGGGATGCATATTTTACATAATGACTTCAAATTACTACATAAATCTTTAGGTGATAGTAAGGCTACCTTGCCTTAACCCTGTGCTGATTTGGAACCATTCTAATTCTCTGTATACTTTTCTAACTCTGTTCTCTTGTCCTGAATTAAGGTTACACATCAAGATGATCAGATGCTGTGGTACTCCCATTCCTCTAAGAGCAAGCCATAGCTTTTTGTGATCTATGCACTCAAAAGCTTTGCTGTAGTCAATAAAGCACACACAGATTTTAATCTGGAATTCCCTGGTGTGCTCCATTATCCAACATATGTTTGCAATGTGATCCCTAGTGCCTCTTCCTTTCCTTAATCCAGATTGCAACTCTGGCATTTTGTGCTCCATATATAGTGGAGTATTTGTTGTAGAATTTTGAGCATGACTTTGCTTGCATGAGAAATTAGTGCAATGGTTCTGTAATTACTGCAATCTTTTGTGTCTCCTTTTTTGTGTGGATGGTAATGTATATTGATTTCAATCTTTAGTTTTGTTTTCCATATCTGTTGGCATATTTTAGTTAGAACTATACTTGAGTTTGCCTTGTGGATTGTAGCTGTTCTATTGGTATGTTGTCTGTTCCTGGTGATTTATTCCTTGCAATTTTATTTTTTTCATATTTCCAGTGTATTCAACTGAATTGTCAGTTTAGCCAGCTTCTTATATGTGAACTGACGAGAATGCCATCTTGTTCTTTCCTAAGGGGAAAAAAATCTTGACTAGCCCTATTAAGTAAAATATTATTATATAAATTATTTTCCTCCTGAGTGATTGTAGTATGTTAATCCTGGCAACAGAACTCTGGGGTATCACATGTGCATATAAGTTTAGAAGTAGTTACTATGCTACATACATGCATGGGATGCAGTGGCTCAAGTGGTTAAGACACTGACTCTGTTGATTGCAAGATCAGCAGGTTGGCATTTCGAGGCATGGGTGCTGCATGATGGGGTGAGCTTCTGTCACTAGTCCCAGTTTCTGCCAACCTATCAGTTCAAAAGCATGCAAATGCAAGTAGATAAATAGGTACCACTTCGGTGGGAAGGTAAACAGCGTCTGTACAATCATGTTGGCCTCATGATCACAGAGTAGTCTCTGACAACTCTGGCTCTTCGGCTTAGTAACAGAAATGAGCACCACCCCCTACAGCCGGACATGATTTGACAACCTTGTCAACTGGGAATACCTTTACCTTTACCTTTTACTATTCTTTAAAGACTATTACCATGCATCTTGTTATGGAAAAGAACAGGTCACTGTGATTCTGTGGCCTGCTGCACAGAGGGTAGCTGTTGATAGCAGATCCACTCTCCCTTTTTATGATTCTTTATTTTTAAATTGAACTTGCACCCTTTCAAACAGAAGTGCCCTCCAGGTATTGTTAGAATCCAGTACTCATTATTTTCTTCCATTAACTGTACTGGCTAGGGCTGATGGGAGTTGCAGTTCAACATCTAGAGCACAACTATTTTTAAAATGTGGCATTGTTTTTATTGGGCAAGCCAAGTATAATCTTGCTCCTGTTTTACAGCTTGGGAAAGAATATTTTCTTGCAAAGACTGTTTTATTTTAAGATAACATTTTTCACTGAAGTGACTGCATTATTTTTTTGAAATTATTGTCATGCAGAGACCACAATCCAACACAGACTTAGGCATGCTTAAAACCACTAGGCAGTAGAGTCACTGGGGGTGTGGTGGGGTGGGCCGCACCGGGTGGCACCCCAGAAGGGGAGTGACACCAAAGAAGGGGAGTGACACTAAGTCAGCTCCCCGCACCCCGAGCACAATTTTTCAGCCACATGGAGGCTTTTCAGGGGCTTTTCACCCCATTCAGGGCCTATTCAGAGCCTTTTTGGCTTGTCTGGAGGCTTTTTGGGACTGCCCAGGGCCTATTTGGGGACTTTTTGGCCCACCTGGGGCTTTTGGGGCCTTTTCGGGTCATCCAAGACCTATTTGGGGGCCCTTTTAGAGTGTCTGGTGCTATTTAGGGCCACCTGGGGCCTTTGGGGGGGCTTTGGGGACATTTGGAGGCTTTTCCATCCCATCCATGAGTTTTCTGTGCTTCCCAGGGCTTTTTGTGTGTCCCCCCCAGAAACCTGACCAGGAGTCCAGGGCTGGAAGCCCTGCCCCCTGGAAGTCCCATCACCCCACACTGGGTGTCACCAAGTGCGGGAACACCATTGCCACTAGGTGGGAGCAAAAGAGCTGTCACTGTATGCAAAAAACATTTTGCATGAAAATCTGTGTACACACATATGCTAGTTTTCCACATCATATACTTCAGCTTTTACAGACTGGTGTAGAAAGGGCACTAGGTGAAAATTAAAAAAGAATACAAAGCATCTTCTGTGTGCATGGAAAACTCTGTGCATTCTGGCCACTTAACTCTGCAAATTTAAGTGTGCCCAACAAGATGCTGTACTGTGGTCAAGTGATAACTATTAATCTTTGGAGTGCTTCCGTTTACTAATCTTTTGCTATGGTTATAGCAAAGAGTGCATATCCATCTCTATCACTCTGCAATGTTTATAGGTAATGTCAAACAGAGCAGCACTTTATTTCATTTCACTTTGGAAATCTCATGTCATCTAAATTCTGATGAGTGCTATTGTTCCATCACTTATGCTCATGTAATTCTGCTTTCAGCATGATTAAGCAAAAGAAATGCATACCATGACACCTTTGTTGGTATAATACTACATATGCATTTTACACCTTAGGCTGAATTTCAATTTTTCTGCAGCAAGGACACATCTTTGGCAAGAGGAGAAATCAGTCGCTACAAAGGGGCAGAAACTCATATATTTTGCTCTTTTATCCAGTTTATCCACAAATGTCATTATTATTTTTTGTTAAATGCCTTCAGCTTGTCTACAACTTATGTCCACCCTATCAACTCTGACTTATAGTAATGCTATGAAAGGGTTTCCTTGGCATGATTTATTCACCAGAGGTTTGAGATTGTGACTTTCCCAAGGTCTTCAGTGGGTTTTGTTTGTTTGTTTGTTTAATAAATAATTCCTCTTGCATAGGACCCAAGGCTGCATGTCCAGGTTCTCAAGTCCAAGCAGGGATTTGTATCCTGGAGACCTAGTAGATTACTGCCAATGGCTTTTAAACTACAATTTCTCTGAAAAGGAAGCAGCTTTTGTGACACTGATTGCATGACACCACATCCAACCCATAGCTGCCCTGTTTTCCACCCATCCTTTTTCATTCATGTGGAAGCCAGTGAATGATCTGGCAAGTGTGCAATGCCCCAGGTGCAAGTCATTCCTGGAGCAGTTGCGTGATTGCCAGTTATGTGATGTCAGTGTCCACTCTCCCCTCCTTTCCACCTCCCTCTCGCTATTCTCTCCCCCCCATTTTTT
>CM034710.1:89165658-89178456 GCA_020142125.1 Phrynosoma platyrhinos | reverse complement strand
AATGGAGACTCAAGAAATAAGAAGACTACGAATAGGAAAGGCAGCAATTAAAGAACTGGAAAAGACATACAACAAAAGGAACAAAGACATACAACAGAGCACTAAAGTCAGAATCGTTCAGGCCATTGTATTCCCAATTACCATGTACGGATGCAAGAGCTGGACAGTGAAGGAATCAGACATAAAGAAAATCAACTCATTTGAAATGTGGTGCTGGAGAAGAGGACTTAGGATACCATGGACAGCCAAGACAACTGAAAGGATTCTTGGACAGATCAGACCAGGGCTCTCCTTGGAAGCAAAGATGTCAAGTTGAGACTATTGTACTTTGGCCACATAATGAGAAGGCATGGATCACTAGAAAAAACAATAATGCTAGGAAAGGTAGAGGGTAGAAGAAAGAGAGGAGGATCACAAGCCAGACTCAATCAGGAGGGTTAAGGGCAAAGGCTTGAAGGATCTGGGCAAGGCAGTGGAAGACATGGATTCTTGGAGATGTCTCATCCACAGGGTTGCTATGAGTCAGAACTGACTTGAGGGCAGCTAACAGCAACAGCAATCTATGAAATAAGCTGCTACAGCTGAAATCATATACATGCTTACCTTTGAGTAAGCTTCATTGAACTCGTACACAGATTTGCACTACTAGTTAACCCAGGTCTTACATCCCTGAGGGCAAGATGTAGAAAGACCTTCAAGATCTTTTTGTTTCAGATGTTAGATCACTATGGCACTAATGCCTTATGTTTTAACTTAATGGTAAATGGCCACTTTTACAAATTTAGTGTTAAGATGTGTTTAAATACATTTCAATAGTTGAAGTGCATTAAGACCACCAATATTACTCAGATAAGTGACTTGCCTGGACAAGAGGGTCAGCACTCTGCATAAAACCTGCATTTTAAACTCCTTCAGAAACAGTCAAAGAAGGAAATGCTCTCTCTATAATTCTCATTTTCAAGTGAATTGGCCATGGCAACTGCATGAAGAATGTAAGTGTGAATTTCATTATGTTCCAGAAACCTTTAACTTAGCATCATAATGACTTGGCTTACAAAAAAGCCAACTTCAACCATTCTCAGGGTAGCATATTTTAATTTATAGTTTAATAAAGTAGCATTTTAACTTAAGTAGTTACTTTTAAATACAGAGGAAGAAAATTGTTCATTTGATAGATATTAAATGCATCCTTTTGTATGTTACCTGAAACAAAAATACTCTGTTTGCTGACAGGTTAAATGTATAGTATACACAGAGAACCAGCATTTCTTTTTGGAAGTTTGCCTCAGCCTTCACAGCTTTCTTATTATTTTAAACCTTTCTCATTGTCTTCTAAACACCATAATTAGAAACTGAAGATCTAAAAGCAAAGCAAATGCAATGAAGGCTCAAAATATGGGGGGGGGGGATAGTGTTCTGCAACAAGTGATTGATTTGGCCCAACATAATAAAACCTTTTCCTTCTCAGGGATAGGTCTACTAACTTTTCTCTGCCAGTTCTTCAAAAAAAAATTTATCTGTAAGAATGAATAATCACTTTTGTTCACCATAATGAACATTTGGTGGGATGTTCACATCTGGTGAGAAAACAGGATAGTATCTTCTTAATGACTGTTCCCAGGCTTTGGAACTCTTTTCACAGAGGAGTTCCATATTGGCTATTCTGCTGTAGGCAAGTGAAGGCCTTTTCATTTCAGCAGACTTTAATAGTGAATCTTTAATAATTAAGTCATTAATAAGATGTACTTAGGATCAGTCATTAATAAGAATGTACATTACAGTCAAGAAATCAGAAGAAGACTTGGAAGGACAGCTATGAAGGAATGAGACAAGATCCAAAACTGTAAAGATATATCATTGAATACTCAAGTTAGGATTGTCCATGCCATTGTATTCCCCATCACTATGTATGGATGTGAGAGCTAGATGATGAAGAAAGCTGATAGGAAGAAAATAACCTATAAAATTATTTTAGATTAGACTTCCCTTTGACTGTTTTCTCAGCCCCTGTAGAATTGAAGTCGCACGGGGTTGTTTGTTTATTTTAATTGTTTTAATGCTGGTTGTTATTCTCAACTATTGTTTTAATTGATATCTAGTTTAATTCGTTTTTTAAGGGGGGAGGGAGTTATCTTATTTTAACTATATGTAATCTTTTTACTGTAAACTGCCTAGATTGGTCCGCCACCAGGCGGTATATAAATTTATTATTATTATTATTATTATTATTTATAATATCTAAAATTTATAAAATGATTACCTAGAAAATAACCTAGAAAATGACCTATAAAGCCCTACACGGCTTGGGTCCAGACTATTTGAGAGACCGTATCTCCCCATACAAACCTGTGAGAGCCTTAAGATCTGCAAAAGAAGACTTTCTCTCGACTCCACCAAGATCACAGGCTCACCTGGTGAGGACGCAAGAGAGAGCCTTCTCAGTGGGTGTTCCTATCCTCTGGAATGCCCTTCCTCAGGAGGCTAGGCTGGCCCCCTCCCTGCTGGCCTTTTGCCGGCAAGTAAAAACATTCTTATGCAGGCAGGCATTTTGTATATAATGCATAGCAGGGTGGTTTTATGGAGCAGGTGGGTTTTTAGTTTGTTTTTGACTTTTGTATATTTTTTGTGAATTTATATTGGATGTAGATGTTTAAATTGTTTTGTATTTTATTGAGATTTTAAATGTTTTATCTGTGAGCTGCCTTGGGTCTGTCTGGAGAGAAAGGTGGCATATTAATGAAATTAAATAAATAAATAAACAAACTCATTTGAAATGTGGTGCTAGAGAGGTGTTCTACAGATACTGTGGACTACTAAAAAGACAAATAAATGGGTCGTAAAATAAATCAAACCTGAACTTTCCCAAGAAGCCAAAATGACTAAACTGAGGCTGTCATACTTTGGTCATATTATGAGAAGGCATGACTCATTAGAAAAGGCAATAATTCTAGGTAAGGCAGAAGGCAACAGGAAAAGAGGAAGATTGTGTTACAGATGGATGGACTCAAACAAGGAAGGCACAACTTTAAATCTGTAAGACCTCAACTGGTCTACCAAGGATAGGGTGTTTTGAAGATGTCTCATTCATGGGACTGCCATAAAATGAAGTTGACTTGAAAGCAGTTAATACACAGAGTGAGGCCTGATTGCTCAGTGAGAAAGGGCCTTTCATGATGTTCCTAGTTGTTGTTAACTACCTTCGGGTTGACTTCAACCCATGGCGACCCTATGTATGAGAGATCTCCAGGTCATTCTGTCCTTAACCACCCTGTTCAGCTCCTGTAGACTCATGGCCATGGCTTCTCTGATTGATTCTATCAATCTGACATATAGTTTTCCTTCTTTCTTATTGCCCTCCATTTTACCAAGCATTATAGTATTTTCTAGTGAGACCTTTTTTCTCATGATATGCCCAAAATACAACAACCTCAGTTTAATCATCTTTGCTTCTAAGGAGAGTGTAGGCCTGATATGTTCTAAGATCCATCCACTGGTCTTTTTACCAGTCCACAGTATTCTCAGAACTCTTCTCCAACACCACATCTCAATGAGTTGATTTTCTTCCTATCAGCTTTCTTACTGTCCAGTTTTCACAACCATACATAGAAATGGGAAATATGATGGCATGGAAAATCCTAACTTTGGTATTTAATTACAGTTTCCCCTTGCTATCCATGGGGGATCCATTTTGGACCCCCACCCCCTCATCCCACAGATAGCAAAAAATGTGGGACCTTAAGTCCCGTTCTTTTCAATGATTGCTTGTGTGCATCACTGCATCTGCACACTCCCATTAAAAAAGCCAGGCTTGCTGTATGCAGAAGCTCAAACTGAAGATGGCAAGCCTTTGGCTGGTGTGGGAGCACTGTATAAATCTTTACACCTCAGGATTTTTCCTAGTTCCTTCCTAGCTGCCCTTCTAAGTCCTAGTCTTCTTCTGATTTCTTGACTGCAATATCTGCTCTGATTGATGATCAAGCCCACATATAGAAAATCCTGAACTATTTTGATCTCTTCATTGTCTATTTTAAAATTATTTAGATCGTCTGTGATCATAATTTTTGTTTTCTTGATATTCAGCTGTAATTCTACCTTTGCACTTTCTGTCTTGATCTTCTTCAATAACGTTTCCATATCTCTGGTATTTACTGCTAGCATTATGATGTTATCTGCATGTCTTAAATTGTTGATGTTCCTTCCTCCAGTGGGCAGAAAATTGATGGCAATGACAACAACAACAACACAATTACTGTATCTTCCCCCCCCCCCTTCTACATGTCCCAAATCTGGTAAAGGTAAAGGTAAAGGTATTCCCTGTCGACAAGGTTGTCAAGTCAGGCCCAACAATAGTGAGTGATACTCATCTCCGTTACTAAGAGGAAGAGCCAGAGTTGTCAGAGACTACCCTGTGATCATGTGGCCAGAATGATTGCACAGAATGCTGTTTACCTTCCCAAATCTAAGATCTGCACAAATAACCCATGGGCAACTAATTGGGCCACACTAGGACCTGCCTGAAGCTTGGGAAAGTAACTGTTTTTGACTGTAGCTCCCAGAATCCTCCAGTCAGCATGGCCTTTCAAAGCTGTAGTTCAATAAGGTAACTTTTTTTGCAGTACTGCTCCTGATGTATGTCGTCCTTTGGGGGAAAATCTGATATTAGGAACTGCTCTTTAGATTTCCTGTGGTGCCCCAGAATCACATTGCACTTAAGGAGCTGTGAGAAATTGAATAATTTGCTCCTGGACTGAGTTACGCAGTAGTGATGCCAAGTAAGCCAGCAGAGGCCACCAACATAGCAAAGGCCCAATTAAGACAAAGATGCCTTAAACCTCACTAAAACCTCAAGATGGCCCTTCCCAAATACTGACATTTTCACTTAAAAGTTGAATATGGCCATTTCACTTAGATGTCAGAGAACCTGCATTCCTCTAGTTGTTGACAAACTACACTTCCCATCACCACTTACCCTTGTCCATATTGGCAGTGACTGGTGGGAAATAAAGCCCAACAACAACTATAGGTCCACAAGTTCCCTAGTCTTGATAGAGATATTTCCCTATGGAAACACAACTTACCATGTCAGAGAACTGACACTGCTTACATTCAAGAATGGAGTGATTTAGGTAAATAGCCAGTATCTTAAGGGAATGAGAACTAGGAACGCATCATGTTTAAACACTTTTTTAAAAATGCACCAAAATCATGATGACAGAAAGATAAAATCTTGACTATTCAGAAATTCTCATCGTCATGTTTATTTGTGCAATTACATTGTCACTTCCTATTTAACATGTTTTTTTGTGCTTTGTCTCCTATTTCCTAGCAGAACAAGCAAGTGGTCCTGCTGACATCAGTAATTACTAACAACAGTGTCCTGTTACTGGCATCCCATCCATTTCAAACAAATAGTAAACAAAATGATGCTCCTTTAAATGACAGAATGTTGCAACAGGAACAGCCACTTCCCCAATTCCTTGGCAATACAACTGTCATCCACCAGTCACAGGGTTGAACACCGATCCCCTGCATCAGTCATGCTAATAGATGGAAAGGAAAGAATGTGAACACAGTGGAGGTAAATAACAACCAGTGGATCATGTGGGTAGGATAAGCGCTATCTGTCCTACATTGCCATAGATCAGGCGCCAGCAACCTACGGCCCCTGGGCCGGTTCCGGCCCAGGTCACCGGACTTATCGGCCCAGGTGGACCCCTGCCGCCGCCGTGCACCGCTGCCGCAGCACGCCACCACCGCCACGTGTTTTGTCCTCCATGCAGCCGCGCGCGCCGCCGCCACCACCATTTTGATTTCCAAAATGGCAGCTGCGATGCTTTTGCACATGCCCGGAGGAGCCTGGACTTCGGGGGACCGGCCCAGGTCTCCAAAAGGTTGCCTACCCCTGCCATAGATAAACAGCTGAAGCAGTGAGAGCTCTTAATGAACAATACTGATGATAGAGTGATTTTTGAAATTTATGTATTTATTCATTATATTTTAAACCAGGGGTAGGCAACCTTTTTGAGCCGGGGGCCGGGTTGCTCTCCCTCAGACAATTGGGGGGCCGAAGCACCATAAATAAATAAATAAATAAATAAATAAATATATTCAATTTTTTTTTAAAAAAAAATTAAAAATATGCATGCACAGTCTCTCAGCCCCAGAAAAGCCATGGCAAAACCCCTGTGGAGATTTTGCCAAGAAAACCCCAAGAACAAATAATGACAACAATAATCAATATCATCACGGCGGGTGGCGGCAGGGGGCAGCGGTGGCGGCAAGACCGCCCTGGGGCCAGTTCAAAGGCCACAGGGGGCGCATCCGGCCCCTGGGCCTTAGGTTGCCTACCCCTGTTTTAAACCATCCAATAATATAAGTTATTAAGTGACTAAATGTATAAACTGTCATAGAGAAAAAAGAGGAAAATATATTTTAAAATGTAATATAGTACCGGAGGAAAAATAGTAAAGTCTTTACCTGATGACAAAAAGGTATGTACAGATATAAAGGTAAGAGTATTCTTGTCTGGGGTGGCATTGTGTAAACCACAACTGAGGTTTTCTCCATTATAGCTACCTTCCTAACTTCCTTTGGTACAGGGATCCAGAGGGTAGCTTATGAATATGACCTAAGGATATGCACAGGTTAACAAGGGAGAAGATGCTCTTTCAGATAACTCTGACCTCATAGTATTATGCAGTTTTAAATTCAAGACTTCTGCATTTTGGTTGGTCAATCATGGTATCACTCTTTTGTCACGGTCACCAAATGTCATGACCATAAAAAAGGACAAGGCACTGCAAATTGTAAGACATTCAAGAAATTTGTAGGATATTACAAAATAAAAACACTAATATAAATGTAAATTGATGCTTAGTTATATTCAAAATGGAGGACATTTTGAAATTCCTCCTGGACAGAAAGTTGAAATGTAAGATGTGTCCTAGAAAAGGAGGACATCTGGTCACTCTGTCTTTTGTGGATTTTGATGTATAGAGCAGAACAGTAATTCCTCAGCACTAATGTCTAGAGTCAGCCATCCAAACAATAATGGCACTAATATAAAACAATGCTCCCAACCTAAACAGCTGATCCAGAAGAATATCATGTTTGGAACATGATCCCAACACTTGGCTCTTTATGTATTGTACAAAGCAGAATTGGATCTTCAAGTCTTCAAGTCTTGGCAGGATTGTTCAGGTGTGGATCAGTTCATGTATGTGTAATCACATTTTGCTATTAGTATATATATGAACTCTTCTGTTTTAGCATTTAATTGGGCGCTATCTGATTACAGACAGCCATGCTGGTATGTATCTTCTTCTTATAACAGTTCCATGAGCAGTGCATAATACCTTGATGATGTAACCAAATCAGACTCTTAGCCTTGGACTTCAGACATAATGTATGTGTGCAACTGCTAGTTATCTAATTTCTATCTAGCAATTAGCATAACATCACAGCTCTTCTGGTACATATGTTAGAAACACCTTCAGTAATATTATCTTCATTGCCAATCTTAAATAGAACATCTTGTTCAGTTGGTGATGGACTGTTGATTCCACATGGTAATAGGTGTTTTGAACTTATATGTTAATGGATGACATAAGTTGTGTGACATTATTGAAATACATTATTAAACCAACAGTGGGAAACTACTGAGCATTACATTCAGAGTGAAATACAGTAAGTTTTCTAGATGTTAATTGATAACCATGGTTTGTTGCTTTAACATCTGTACATAAGAACCTGTTTACTGATCCACAGTTTCATGGTTCTGATGAAAGTTTTTGTTTTATTGCATCTTGGTACAGAAATGCTAGATCCAGTTATCCCCAAAATAGCATCCACTATATAAACCTTTGTTGTGGGGGGAGGGGATAATTTGACAGGAAAATATTCCAGATATAAGATGGATAATGCCAAAATTATTTTTGTGCTTACTAGGATGAAGTAAGCACAAATAAACACAATAAAATATAAGAATAAGCATGGGCTGCACATCAGTACTGGGTGTAAATAACATGAGTTCTAACTCTTGGTCCACTATGAATTCAACAGATAGATCAATAACTGTTCTGGAATTTTTCTGCCATTTTTATTCTGTAAAGGGAAACAAATGGTAATATATTTCTGTGATTATTGTTTAAATGCTAATAATACTTTCAGTACGTAGAGAGAACTTGTAGCACCTTTGAGACTAACTGAAAAAAAGAAATTGGCAGCATGAGCTTTTGTAGACTACTTCCTGAGGAACTAGACTGAAGTCTATGAAAGCTCATGCAGCCAATTTATTTCTTTCAATCTCAAAGATACTACAAGATCTCTCTATGTACTGATTCTACAGACTAGCATGGCTATATCTTTGAATCATACTTTCAGTTGAACTAGTATGGGCTTTTCACTGAAATTAGGTGAGAAACAATAACTAAACAGTTTAAAATTTTGTACACTGAGGGCAGAATGTAATGTAATGCATTCACATAAGATTTAAGCCCTAACAGTTTCTTTTCTTATTGAAAAACAAGTTTGGAAAATTATTCAAAGCAGAGAAAAGTATTTATTAATTAAAATAATTCTATTCCACTCTTTGACACAAAATCTCAGGATGGTGTGCACATAAAATCAATACAAACAATTCAAAGCAATGTAAAGTTTCAAACTAGTAAGAAATAATTCAAAGCAATGTAAAGTTTCAAACTAGTAAGAAATAATTGAAGAGCCTAAAAGCAATTTAACAATCTAACAATTAAAACAGTGTAAAGCAAGATTCCAAGAAATCTCATCTCTCATAGAGCATATAGGGAAGATACCTCCTTTAAGTATCAAGGTCCAGCACCAACCAGGACTTTAACTATCATCACCATCACCCTAAATTCAGCTAGGAAAGGTAGTAATCTAATTGGGAAGCTACTTGTGCATGAACTACTTAGGCCAATGGCCAGTTTATTCCTATCCCATAATTAATGTAGACTGTTGGTTTTGTGCATGGTACATTTCAACAACAATTTCCGCCAATATGCGCTCCCCAAGCTGTTGGCAGAGTTTCAGATATGTGTTTGGGAGGGGAAAGTACCTGGAAACCTTTGGAGTAGGGGAGCAACAGAAAAACTGATAGAGAAAGGCTTAAAATCTCCTTCTCTCTGGACTTTCTTTACTGTTTACAAAGTTGCTTTTGTTAATAAATGTCCACAATTTGTATATATGTTTGTATGTAATGTTTTGTAAATCAATTAGTGGACAACATACAAAGAGAGCAGCAGCAGTATGAATTTCCTATTCTCTGACAGAAAAAGTTGAGCTTTCTGGGTTTCTCAAAAACAGCACTGAGAATAAATGTGTAAAGGTTTTGTGAAGGCAGAACTACAATATCAGGCTCTTAAACTTTACAAGGGATATTCAGTGTAAATGTACAAAGGCAGAGAAAAAGCATACATTGACTTTCAGGACTCCTGGAGGTGGGAGACAAGTACAAAACAAGCTTTTCTTTAACCACAACAGCAATCTTCTAACAGCATACCCACTCACTCAAAAGCTCAGAACTCAAGGGTTGATAATCATCTTTCAGCTCAGGTTATTGCATGCAATTTTTCACATTCATTCAGCTTTCTTCATACAGCTCTTAGTAAAGTAACTCTCTTAACAATAAAAGCTTTTATTGTGGCCCATTACACTGGAGAACTAACCACTCCTAGGTTTTTTTTATTGGCTTTTTGGAATATTTATAGCAGCCTTTGTTCTCTTTGCAAGCTTATGCAGCTGGGTGTGTATGACCATTTTGTAGGGAGAGTGCAATTCGGTATGCCTAGTGTGTGTGTGTGTGTGTGTGTGTGTTTACATCTGTAAGGCTTTAAAGTTTTATCCTTGTTTCTGCTATATATTGTTTATGATTGCTACTGAAATGAGCATTTCTTTCCCTACTTTACTGTTTAATGCTCAGATATATGCTGTTGGCCAATTTTCATTCCACATTACTTGGAATAAAACTTTATGTGCTACAGTACTTCTTCCTGATAAACTGGTTGTATTGTACACACAGGTGGAGGGGCATTCACCCATCAGAAATCCATTTGTTCTAAATAAATAGATTTGTATAGACTGTACTTTTTGAACAAAAACCACAAAAATCAGTTTAATACAATAAATGGGCACTTTTGCATAGATTTGCTGATAATTTACAATAGCTATTCAGAAAGTGAGTTTATTTGAACTTATTCAAAGTGAATATGTCCAAATTACTTGTCATGTTTGCAATAGTCTCTTATACTAGAAGTGGTCTATCTGCAATACACTCTCATCTCAGTCAAGACTTTTATGGATGTTTCTCAGAAAGGACCACACATATTTACCCAGATTATATGCCAGAAAACTCTGGTCTAACTTCAGGGGTTCAAAACAAACAGATTGGAAGAGAACATTTAAAACAACAGTTTGAAATACCATATCATGGCAAACTGGTTAAACAAACCAGAAAATCTTGTATTGAGATGGGTGCATGGAGGTAGGAGTGGTAGAGAATAAGAGCACAGTTCATATTTTTAGCCCAACAAATTTATGATACAAACTTGCAGACAAAACTAAATACCACATATTTTTATTGGCCAAAAATGTAAGCTGTGAAGCAGTCTACATAAATACTTATTATTTCTATTATTTATTTAAAATATTTCTGTATCCCCTCCCAGCCCACAAGGGCTCCTAAGATGATAAACAGATAAAAACCAATTAAAGCAATACAAAGATAAAAACATTTTAAAATACATTAAAATACTATTTAAAAACCCCTAAAAGTGGTCTAAAACAATCCCAGAATTTATTTGTAAAACAGTTAAAACAGAAGTTTCAAACACTAAATGTCATCAGGAACTGCACTGTTTTGGCTGCTCAGCGGAAGCTTAACAGAAATGGAGCCAGCCTAAGTGTAGGGAGCTCCACAGTTGAGCTGCTGCTACAGAGAAGTCCCTGTTACATGTACACACACACACACACCTAACTTCATGAGGTGTTGGATGGGACATGCAACACAGGCTTCCCTGAAGATCTCAAATTTCTGTCAGGACATATGAAAGGAAGCAGTCTTTCAGATATCCTGATCCCAAGTCATTTAAGGCTTTGTTAGGGATCTTATTGCATGGGGTAAAAAAGCCAGCTTACTTTTCCTAAACTGAATTCTAATTCGGGCAGCATCTGGGTACTATCATATGTAAATCGTCACCAAATTCACTGGCCAAATACAGTCCAGATGTAATCCAGGTCCCAGGCGCGTTCAGCCGGCCCTTTTTTGAAGTCAGGAGTTTTCCGACTTTAAAAAATGGCCACCAGGGACCCAGGCTGCATTCAGGCTGTATTTGGCCAGCAGATTCAGCAGTGATTTGCATGTGATAGTACTCGGATGCAGCCTGAATTAGATTTTTTTTTTTTTTACCACATGGAATAAGATCCTGAGTCAACACCAGCAACTTGAATTGAGCTTGAAAGCCAGTGCAGTTCTTGCAAGCCCAATGCTGTATGGTTTCTAAAATGCACACCTATAACGAGTCTGCCTGCTGCATTTTGCACTAGCTGCAGCTTCTGAACAGTTAAGGTATTTTTTAAAAAAAAGTGGGGTGGGCCAAGTTACCAAAAGAATGCAAACACAGCAAAATTATTGCCTCCCTCTGTGCCATACATTTGGAAACTGAAGGAAAATTTCACTTGGAAGGAACAGAATTTTTATTTGGGTGGGCCAATGCCCTCATTTCGTCTCCTCTCTGGAGCTACAAGCATGGTGGAGGAAGAATTTTGAAATAATGTTCTGGGGTAGAGGGTCTCTTGAATGTATGCTGGTCCTCATCTGAACTGGGGATATGCACTCTTACTTTTTAAAAGGATCTCAATTGCATGGCATTAATGTAGTATCTACCCTTCATCCTCTGAGAGTAGTCTCTACCAGATACTGGAGGGATATAATAGATGTAAATGCATGAAGCATAGGAGGCAAACCATCTAAATCATCCCTTTGTCTACCAAGAAGGTTTCTATTGTGTTGACAGACTCGCCCCTTGGTATATAAAGATGACAAAAGTTTGAATTTAACAGATAGGTGCTAGTTTCTTTAGCATAAATAATAAATATTAGAGACATAATTCAGCCACAGCACATGCTTTAATGTAGTTTCTTTAAATAAATGGGACTTAAAATACATACTTAACTTTACTTAGATTGTGCCTCTGCTATTTTCATAGTTCATAGAACAGCAAAAGAGGTATTGTCAATTGAGATTATGGGTCATGAAAACTTGAAGTATTTTAATACTTCATGATAACTGTTATTTATATATATATTTGTAGACTTTCCTTTGCTCTCATATAATAATTGTAATAAAATGCACATTTTCTTTTCAACTTTTCATGCATAGAAGTTTGGAGACAAAGTAAGAACATTTCACTATGACATATCACAGATCTAGTTTGACTTTCTTTTACTGCACGATAAAACAGCCTATTAGGAGTCAAATGGAGAATATATAATGGATGAATTGTGAATGCCATATTTTTCTTTGTTTATGACAGTAGCCATCATATAATGTAAAAGGAAGAATCAATAAGAAAAATAAAGAGAACAGAGTTATTATTTAACTAACATAAACACCAGCATTATTTCAGCTTTGTACAGTTTTTCTCAGTTGAAAAGTGAATGTAGTCTGCAATACCTATATCCAATTAACAGGGAGGAAGCCCAGTTGGGGACAATGAAACTTTTAAGTTTAATTGTTTTTCTATGCTTTCAGGTCAATGCTGACTTATTTCCTGGCAAGAT
>CM034710.1:89099524-89115851 GCA_020142125.1 Phrynosoma platyrhinos | reverse complement strand
AAAAAATAAATAAAAATAAGACATTCCCTCAGATCCCCTTACCAGATGTCTCACCTCAAGACTGCACAAGAACCTAAGTTCTACTCTTGAAAAAGGGGTTTTATGACATAAGGCCTAAGCAGACTGCCAGAAATAGTGCACATTAAATTGAGGCACTGCCCTGGCTCAGTGCTAGGGAATCATGGGAATTGTATTTTTTTCTGGGACATTGAGCCTTCTCTGTGAGAGAGCTCTGGTGCCACAATAAATTACAGTTCCCATGATTCCCTAGCACTGAGCCAGAGCAGTGCCTCAATTTAATATGCACTATTTCTGGCAGTCTGCTTAGGCCCTAAGGCTCCACACACAAAGGACCATCCCTACAATTAGGCAGAAGTGGCTGATTGGGTGTCACAAAAAGGCAGCAAATTGTTAGTTACGTAATTAGTTATTCTTGTACTTTTTAAGAGGGGGTGAGGTGATTGTGGGATTTTCTGCTTCTGCCTCAGCTGCCAGAACAATTTGGCTGCCCTTAGGTTCTATGCCCCTGGGTTAGGATGAGAAAGGGGCCTTGTGGCTGCATCTGCACTGAAGAAACAATCTGTTTTGATACTACTTTAACTGCCATGGCTCAATGCTATGGAATTCTGGGAACTGTAGTTTGTTGTGGCACCAGATCAGATGTCTGTAGCATTGATCCAAGGCAGTTAAAGCGGTGTCAAAATGGATTGTTTCTGCAGTGCACAAGCAGCTAACATTGTGCTTTGCCACAAACATCAAAATATCTTAGGCTAGCCTGGTCCCTACAGGTAAGCAACATTATGTGTTCTGTGGTGAAGAGCTCATGCCCTGGTGGCGCAGTGGTTAAATGCCTGTACTGCAGCCACTCACTCACATACCATAAGGTTGTGAGTTCAATACCAGCCAGGAGGCTTAGGCTCAACTGAGGCTTGCATCCTTCGGAGGTCACTAAAATGAATACCTAGGCTGTTGGGAGACAATTAGCTTACACTTTGTATACCACTTAGGGAGTGCTTAAGTGCACTGATAAGCAGTATAGAAATGTACTTGCTATTGCTATGCCTCAAAGCTGGAATCCAGTGTGTTCTTTATGCCCATTCCCACAGAGCATCCCAAGGACTTTTCAACACATAAATGTCTGTAGCCACATAATATCTATCACTTTAGCTCCTTTTGTGCATTCCCACTATTCTAAAAGGTATACCAGCTAAACAACTCCTCCTCCCTTACTCAACATGCAGTAACAATGACTTCCAGAAAGGGGACAAATAGGGGGAAAGTGTGGACATAGGGAAAGGGGAAGGTTGTAGACCAATAAACCTCAAAATCTACCTGATATCCATGTACCAGGGATCTCCATCTACCAGCAAAGGCAAACAGATGTGCATTCGTAAGTGAACACAAAGCACTCAAAACCAGAATGGCAATTAAACCATAACATGACATATTGAAAATTAGCAAAAAATACAGATCATATGGAGTGAGTTTGTGCTCTTCAGTTTTTTTAAAAAAAAATTATCTTCGCAGCATACATCCTGATTCTAGAAAAATAATGGGATGAAATGCCACAAGACTATGTCATTTGAACTACTTTTTGAAACCACATGAATTGATTGATTAAATAACTTTCCCCACCAGATACACCTCTATGACAGAGCCAATCTGGACAGGACCCTGTGACTCTTTTCTTTCTTTGTTTTCCTTTTTTTAAAACAACAAAGTATAATTTGAGCCTTATAGCTCCTGATTAGCAACAAATTGATTACATAACCACTTTTAACTAATTTCCCCAATGTTTGTTTATTAGCCTTAGACTTGATTGTAAAATTTAAAAAAATTAAAAGATCCAAAGGTGGCTGAGCAGCTTGCCTTGATTTTCAAAAGCAATTTATAATCCCTTTTCACTTCTGTGAAAAATTGAATGGCCAAAAATTTGTGTTTAAAAAGTTGACTTGTGGGAAGCACATTGTATCTAGGGGAAAATATAATAAATATTACATTTTCTTCAAAACAGTGTTTTTGCATAAAAACCCTTTGTGAACTCTTCAATAAAAAAGTTCTAAAATGTAAAAAAAATCACTGAACAATATACAAAAATTTTGTAATCTCACCCAGTGGAGAGAAAATCCATAGTTTTCATTTGTACATGCAAGGATGAAATAGGAGAAGATTTGCATCTCTAGATGAGCACAGCTAGACTGTTGGGCACAAAGGGAGGGATTCTTTAACAGTGACCACTACAGCAACAGGTCAGGAGGCATCATTACTAATTTTGAGGAATCCTAAACATATTTATTTTCTACAGCATTTCTATTTAATAAGTTTTATTGCACTGTCAAATTTAGATTTTTTAAAATTATTATTATTAACTGCTCTCAAGTTGACCTTGGTATGATAGCCCTGTGAATGAGACATCTCCAGGACTCCCACTGCTCTGCTCAATTTTTGTAGACTCATGCCCTTGACCTCCCTAATTGAATCGAGCCTTCTGGCATGTCTCTCTTTCTACTACCCTCAACCTTTCCTTTTCTAATGAGTCCTGCCAAACTATGTTGTGGCCAAAATATGACAGCCTCAATTTGATTATCTTGGCTTCTAGGGAGATTTCAGGCTTCAACTGTTCACGGACCCATTTCTTTCCCTTTTTGGCTGTCTACAGTATCCTCAGCATCACATCTCAAATGAGTTTGTTTTCTTTTTATCTGCTTTTTTTCACTGTCCAGCTCTCACATCCATACATAGTGATGAGGAGTACCATGGCTTGGATAACTCTAACTTCAGTGCTCAGTTGTATATCTTTCCTCTTTAGGATCTTTCCTAGTTCTCTCATGGCTGCCCTTTCCATTCCTAGGCTTCTCATTATCTCTTGACTGCAGTCTCCATACTCTTCAGTGTTTGATCCAAGATCTGAGAAATTTGTATTTCGATTTCTTCAGGCTAAATTTATATCAGTCCTCCACTTTATTGATTCAATAGATTTAATAATTTTATTGGGATGGAAATTTAGTGTTGCTGCTGTTTCTTATTTTTAGTTAATTTTGTCACTATGGCTTAATTGAAATATGTTGTTCATACTGGCAATGGATTTGCTGGGTGCTGCCTCAGTAGAGCTGTTATTCTTATAGAAAGCCTATAAATACTGTATACAAATAAATAAATGACAGCAAGGTAACATCTGTTATATCACTTCTTTGCATCCTTTTTAAAAGTTGCTTTCCCCCCAAAGAATCAGTTTTTTTACATAAATTTCCTCATTTTATTTTGTTACATGCATTTCTTTATAATGCATGGCTCTGGCCTTGAAAGAACTTCAGATATTATTCTATAATGCAGTGCAAGGTACTCCTGCTGGCATTTTTAAAAGGGAGAAACCCTAGTATATGCAAGCCTAAGGGGGAGCTGTCGATCATGGCCCTAGATAAACAGACATTTATTGCTGAAGAGAAATGGGAGCAACTTCCCACAGTATCTCTGATCCAGTCTTGCCAGCTTGGTAACTGCATAACTCTAATGAGAAGGTGGGTAATTCTTTTACCAATTTGTAGTGGCAAATGGCTTCTTGTCTAGTTCATTTAATTTCAAAATAAAGAACAGGAAAATAGTCTGAAATGATAGCCCACTGCTGAGAGGAAAAGGAGACCTGAATTTGTTTTAAAATAACAACATTATGGCTTTACTTGAACTAAGAGCTGATCTAGAGTTTGGAGTTACATGAAATAGCTTTTGGCTCATGAGTTTTTCCTCTGTCCCTTCTTCTAGTATATAGGCCTGAAAGGAGGCCATTGGACATTTTTGCTTCCATCTTCAACAAACTGTGGTTTAGTAATAAAGCCAAACCATAAACTGTGGTTAATCTCAAACCTTATATTGAATAAATCAGCTTAATGAACAACACTTCAAAGTCAGTGTAATTCAGAAAAAACATACTTAAAGGTAACTGCACTTTGTCCAAGAACTCAGTGTGATGTAGTGGTTTGAATTATGGATTCTGGGAAACCAAGGTTTAGATCCCCATTTAACCATAGCAACCCACTGGATGACCTGGGGCAAGTCATAGGGCTGAAGCACATGGGCGGGAAAGAGTGGCCTGAGTCCACTCTGGCTGCAAGTGGGTAGGATCACACTGAACACACGGCCCACTCTCAAAGCAAGCTGCAGCCACAGGACCCAACCCGCGCTTCCAGGAGTCAGGATTATCCCTACTCCTTTTTGCTCCAGTCCACAATTCGTGGCTTCAGCACAGCTTTGGGCCACTTTGGAGCCATGTGTCATTTGAACACCATGCCTCCAAAGTGGCTGGAAGCCATTTCATTTGGTCCATCTGTTTCAGGCCATAGTCTTTCAGTCTCAGATTAAAGCAGTGGCAAATTTCCTCTGAATAAATCTTACTATGATAAGTCCAGCTTAGGCTCACCAAACTGAGTTTAAGTTAAAAACAGAACCAAAAGCTTCTGATGTCATGGTCATATTGGTGGGTAGTATGCAAGCTTCAGACTTAGCCATATAACTTTAAATCAAGGATGGGAAACCAGCTTTTCCCATACTGTAGAACTATTGTACCAAGCATACTTTATGCCTATGCTGGACAAGGCAGCTGGAACTTCCAGTCAAACAACTGCAGGAAGGCTGAATGATTCCCGTCCTTGTTATAAACTATTATCTTGACTGAATTAAGGTAAACTACAAGTTTGACTATGGGCCTCGGCAGGCGACTAATAGAGTCATCTCTGAGGCAAGGAAGAGGAGGGGCAGCCGCACGATCGGCGCCCCTTCCTCCTCCCGAGGTTGCCCTCAGAGCTGCCGGCCCTCCGCATGGCCAGCGCTCCGAGGGCAACCTCCCGCTGCAGTGTCCGCACACGCTGCGGCAGAAAAGTCAGTGAAAGTGCGTCCTACGCTTTTAGGGTGCACTTTCACTGACTTGTGAAAGGAGCGCTGATTTAGCACTCCTTTCAGAGGCGCCAACGGTGTGCCTCGGTGCGGATGCCGTGGTCCCGCGGCACTCTGTCCCAGGGCATCCCGGACGCCCTCATCTGCTTCCCCCCAAAGTGCACAACAGCATACTTTAAATTAAAGAAGGACAAAAAATAAAAATAGTTCTAAGCTTCAAGTAGGGAAGGCTGATCACTGAAATTGTATACAGATATACCTCAGATAACAAAGTGGATGTGTTCCTGGGTTTTAGTTCTTTAACAGAAGCTTTGGTACTAGAGGTAGAAAGAACATGGAAAGAATAGTGATAGGCTCCTACACCATGAAAAAAGCTAGCAGTTAAATATGTTTCAGCTAAATTTTTATGCAAAACTAATATTATGCACATATGAAAAATCAAAGAACCAGTTCAAATAAGCCTTGTATAAATAAAAAAACACATTTTGAATCTTCTAGAGACCACTTGAAAGCTTCTTCCAAAATGTATCCCAGGATTATTTTTGTCTTTCAACAACCTTAATTTTTCTTATGCTTTCCATTTTAGTGGGAAAACATGTAGATCTATGCCTTTTCCACATCAGGGTAGCTGGTGAGGCAAGCTAATCTACTTTCTCTTTTTTTTTCCTGTTTTGCTCTTCACACATGCTCAGTAGGTGATTCTTTAGGCCCACCATGATGATATTGATTATTGTTGTTATTACTTGTTTTGGGGGTTTTCTTGGCAAAATCTCCACAGGGGTTTTGCCATGGCTTTTCTGGGGCTGAGAGAGTGTGCATGCATTTTTTTAATTTTTTTAAAAAAATTTATTTATTTGTTTATTTATTTATTTACTTATGGTGCTTCAGCCCCCCAACTGTCTGAGGGACAGCAACCCGGCCCCGCACACAAAAAGGATGCCTACCCCTGCTTTAGGCAGCTGTTTTTCTTGCCTAATTGTATATAAAAGTACACATAGCTACAGTAGGGTCATCTAGAGTAGAATCCTGTTCTTTCCCAGGTCAATTTTTATTGCACTGTTTACTGAAGACATGCTGTTGCACACCAGCAGTGGTGTCACTGGTGTGTGCAAAGGTGAAGCCTGCACCGGGTGACACCTCAAAGGGGCAGACACACACATTGGGTGACACCAGGGGCAGGGGCAGGGACACCACTGCACACTAGCATTGAATGTCTGTCTTTCTCCAGCCCTTCTTCAGCATCCTCCAAATGCAATGCTGCAAAAACCAAAACAAAAACCTTCCAGCTAGACAGAGGGCAAGAAGGAACGGAGCTGGGTTCCTGTAAAAAGACTGTTAAAAGGAGATTCATTGTGAGAAGTTTTGTTAACTGAGATATATATGTATACTAAACTACCGTACATATTAAACAATAACATAAATAATGTACAATATTATATGTTATGTGATAATATACATTCAAATACAAAGTAAAATCAATAAAGAGGAGAAACTGAGGTGATTCAAAACACACACACACACATCTCAAGTAAGACTTTGACAAAACAGGACAATAGGAGGAGGGAGGACACCAGCCTTTAAGGCCTAAAGGGCCTCACATTCTGAGAGAGACTAGACTGGCCTTCTGCTATGCCACATCCCAGTCCCATTCCATTCCATGTCATTTTTACTTTCTCTGTGTTCTTCTCAACTCCCCAACTCTTAAACTGTTTCCCTGATCTTCTTCTTCTTCTTCTTCTTCTTCTTCTTCTTCTTCTTCTTCTTCTTCTTCTTCTGGGCTCTGCCTCTGTCTTTCTTCCCAAAGAAGGACATGATGCATCATGCAGATTAGTTTACCTAACAACAGAGGCACAAAATGCATTTCCTCTAAACCCAGTCTTTCTTTTTGTGAGGCCTTCCTGTCTTACTGAATCTGGTAGAGAGAGAGAGAGAGTGCCACCAACAACCTAAAATGAGTTAACTCCAGCATTAATCAGGAAATTAGTGAATTAAGCTCCAGTAGGGGAAAACTATTGAAATAATTTGAGTTAAAATACTGATGTAGCCGTAATTATAGTTTATACATAATGAGATGAGTAAAAGACTGAAGCTCATATCCAGTTGTATGTATGAGTCATATGTGAAACAAGCCTAAGATATCTAATGATTTTCTTGTAGAATACATAGGGGATTCTTTTCATTTCTCATACAGTTGGCCTGCCATATCAGCAGGTTCTGCATCTATGGATTCAACCACTGAAAAAATATTTTTAAATTCCAAAAAAACAAACCTTGATTTTGCCATTTTATATGAGGGACAGCATGTTATTATGCCATTGTATATAACAGGACTTGAGCATCCATGCATTTAGGTATTCACAGTGGGGCCTGGAACAAAACCCCAATGGATGACAAAGGCCCACTGTACTACACCAGCACACTGATAGCCTCCATCATCAGACCTAAATGATGGAGCTATGTCAGACAATGTCTTCCCCCTAACTGAATAGTTTTTGAGGCATTGTTAATGAGGGTGATGGGAAATGAAGTCTACAGTTCTCTCTCAGTTGTGGGGCTCGCTTTGAACAGGCAGCTGTAGAGACCTTTAATGGTGCTCCTGACTGAAAATGTAGGTTTTTTGGGGGGTCAGTTTTGGTTAACCAATATAAGCATGAATTCCAGAAGTTACAAGATTATCCAGCTTAAAGTCTCACAAATATTGAACAGGATGCCAGCTTTTTATATACAATATACCTAATTTTAGTAGGAGCTATTAATGCCAAATAATCCAGGTCTGTTAAAGTCAAATCAAACATTGATTCTGTTTTTTCTATGAATCAGATGACATTGCTGAGTTCGCAGATATGCAGCTGTGGAAGAAATAATTTTAATAGCTGTACTACTTCTGTGTGATTACTTTGTTTAAACTTTTACAAACACCTCAGTGCACTTCATGGAAAATAGTCTTCTTGTGATAACAGGTTGAGATTGGATTTAGTATTCTATTGCATTTATTGAAGAAGTATCCAGATACGGTATTTAAATTTGCTAAAGGGACTCTTTTCCTACTTCATTTCTGCCACAACTACGACAGAAAAAAAAGCAATAAAAAAGGAAGAGACAAATGTTTTTCCTATTAAAATACTATGATATATTCTTATGCATCAATAGTATCTCTGTTAACAGTAAACATTTGTTGTTGTGTGCCTTCAAGTCATTTCTCAGTTATAGCAACCCCAAGGCAAATCTATCATAGGGTTTTCTTGGCAAGATTTGTTCAAAGAGGATTTGCTTTTGCTATCCTCTGAAGCTGAAAAAGTGTGCCTTGCCCAAGATCACTCAATGTGTTCCCAGGGCCAAGCAGAGACTCAAACCCAAACTCCAGAATTGTAGTCCAGCACTCAAACCACTATGGACCTTATCACACGGGGGTCTGAAGCAGTCCCATCCCTGTGGCATCCCTGTCCCATCGCGCTTCCTTTCCCCGGGTGATCAAACGACGTCGCAGGGAAACCCCGCCCATCCCCGTCGCATCCCCATATCATCCCCGTTCTTTTGGATTCCTGGTCGAAATGGGAATTACATTTCCCGCGACCGGAAGGAAGCGCAATGGGACGGGGATGTGACTGCTTGGACCCCGTGTGATAAGGTCCTATGTCAACCTGGCTGAACAGTAAACATAGCAGGGAGTATTTGTCAGTAGTTTATTTAACAGCATTTATATTTGATGTAAAATGTCTAAAGCTAAACTATTCAGATATGTAGCAAACAATAAATGTCCATTTTTTAGAACATGATTTTGTACTTCAGTTTTATGCAGTTAATTTTTTAATGCAACCAATAATCTGGTTCCAAAATAATATGTACTTGCAGACATAACAATCTCTGGTATGTAGCTTGTGCAAATGACAGGGTTCTCTTTCATTCATGTATCAGATGCTATTGCAAAGATTAGTAATGTTTCCAATAAATTACAGATTGACCCATCTGCACGCTTCTATTTGTTGTTGAATCATGCTCTTTTACAACCTCAGTCTGTCAGAACCACACTTAGCTCTTCAAGATTGACTCTGAATCTCTTCTGAGACCACAGAGTGCCCTCTGTTGCTCAAACAAGGCTGCATCTGTGCAGTTTCATTTCATTCTCAATGAGAGATCTGACAGTTTCATAATTCTGCAACTGCACAGTGCTCACATGACAAAACCTGAAAATATTAATTTTAAAAATTAGGCATATGCCAAGTGAGAATACACAGCAAAGCAAACAGACAAATAAGAAATCATGCTTGTAAGATTACACACAAATAGCACTAGCTGGATTAGCTTTCTGATGTCTTTTTTCTTTATGTTTTGATAACAAAATATGTTGGCTAGGATACAAAAATTGTTTGAACCAATTCTGTAAGCCCCAAGAGACTTATTTTATATTTATTTTTCTCAAGTAGCAACCATGCAAGCCATTGCCATAAGGCAGCCTGCTTTGAAACTAAGGGAAGTATCAGAAGCAGTTCTGATATGAAGCAGATATCTGTTGTTCAGAAGAAAAGTCTTCTGATCTGACTTTCTGTGTAGGCTTCATCTTCTCATTGGATCTCAGCTGCTATTTCTGAGAGTAGTCAATCTATAGGTTTGCCTAGAGATTGTAGTAAGAGTTAACTGAATCTGGGGGCATGGGAGATATTAAAATGCAATAAGATGGAAAGGAAAAATAAGCACTATTGTAATGCTAAGTAATTCAACAGAAATACACCCATAAGATGGTTATTCCTCAGCTGCTGTTACACTCAAAAAAGCAAAACAGATGAGTAACATTTCTGTCACTGTGGCATTGGACTACAACTCTGGAAACCAGAATTGAAATGGAAACCCACTGGGTGATCTTGGACAAGTCATAGGCTCTGAGCCTCAGAAAATCCCATGTTATGTTCAACTTAGGGTCGCCATAACTGAGAAATGACTTGAAGGTACACAGCAACACTTTGTTCAAGGCTTTGTGTGATGGAAGGAAGAGGCTGTGCAGTCCAGGTATGACTTTCAAGTTTATCTTTTACAGTATGTAGTAGTACGTTTTGTTGCATATGTTTGTAGAATAATATCCAGACAGTTTTTGTCTTTAGTTTCTCTAGATGGCATATAACCAAGAGAAATCTCTCCACACTTAAATGGTCATACTGTGGCAAACTGACAGTTTATCACAGTTTTATTTATGAATTTTGCTTTTCCCTCCCAATTTTAAAAAAAAATGTTTGCAGAGATATAGAAATATGCTCACTTAACCAGCTCAGCCATGAAACCTGCTGGTTGACCTTGGGTGAATCACATGCTCTCAGCCTCAAGGAAAAGCAATGGCAAGCTTCCTCTGAACAAATCTTACTAAAACCTCATGATAAGTTTGCTTAGGGTCGTCATAATTTGGAAACAACTTGAAGGCACACAACAACAGCAACACAAACTCATTAAATTATTTCTCACAAACATTCCAGAAATATACTTTTCACAAAGATTTGTTTAAAGTGTTATTATAATAAATGCTTCTAAACAAATACAAGGGGTATCATAAAGTTTTAATTATCATCTTTTAAAAAATTGACAGAAAGTTTGTTTTGATTTGTAGTTGTTAAATTATCTCTGCGTAATCACCATTACACATTTTTCCCAGCATTTCTTGACCCTCAAATACCATTATTGTAGAAGACTATAGATTGCACCTTAGGAGGAATGTACACTTTAGTCACTTCTGACACAACCTGTCACAATGAGCTGATTTTCTCAACATCATGCACTTAGGGACCAATGATGACACTGACAAAATTTCATCAATAACCTCCAGGCGATAATTATTACTATAACCCCTCACAAGGTACAATCTGCAGACTTCTACAATATCAGGTATTCAGGGGATCAAGAAATGCTAGGAAAATGTGTAAATCTGGATTGTGACTACGTAGAGATAAGTTAACAACTATAAATGAAAACAAACTTTTTGTCAATTTTTTGTAAGGTGATAAAGCTTTATGATACCCCCTCGTATAAGAAAAAATGAAGCCATCTACATGACACAATAATTATCATGGGAACAAAGAAAAAAATAGAGACAAAGGAATTGCTAGAATAGTTCTTGTGGTTTCTTTGATGAGTATTTAGAATACCTCAGTGGCAAAATAATATACACTGTGCATATTCTCATTTCATATATTTTACATAGAGCAGGAAATACTTTCCTTAGAGACTAGATTGTCGACTTGAGAATGTTTATTCATTCAGAAATAAAATATGAAAAATAAAAGTATTTTGCCACAAATAGGGCCTAAATACTCTTAAGGCACCCCATTCTGTTTGACCTTGAAGCTAAATAGGGCCAGTCCTGGTTAGTACTTGGATGGAAGACCACCAACAAATACCAGATGCTATAATGCTATATTTCAGAGGAAGTAACTGTCAAAAGCTTATGAAATTCATGGGGTCACCACAAGTCGACAGGTGACTTGAAGGCATGTACAAACATACCTACACACACCACAGATATATCAAGTTATCATTTTGGTGCTGCCAGAGAAAACGATGGACTAGCATACTTGTAGCTAGTAATTTTTAAAATGCTAATGTATGATGTGAGAACAGTAAAATGAAATGTAAAGATGCAAGGGGAAAAAGAAAAGGAAGAACTAATGTTACTGAACACTCATCCACTATACCAGCTTAGCATTTTTCTGCATATGAATTTCTTTCTAATGTTATGATTAAAACATATATTCATGAAACTGATGTTTTAGTATACGGAATATGGTAATATAAGTCTTCTAACATGCATTCATTTTACCATTTTGCATATGATCACATTTTTGTCAAGGTCATAGATTAAAGTTATGGGCTCACGGTAAAGATATTCACCTCTCAATTTAAAAATCTCTGATTCTTTTTTTATCAAGAAAAGAAAGAAAGAGAAAGAAAGAAAGAAATGAAAAGGAAAGGGAAGGGAAGCACAAAGTATATTCGAAGTTAAAAATGACAGTCATATTTATTTTCACTATGTTGTTTGAACTATAATATCTAAAATGTTATATTTATTCTGCATTTCTGTAACCTTTTTTCGTACATGCAGCTGTGTAGACATGCAAAGTATTTCACTCTAAAGATAATAATCCAGAATAAAGTATGATACTATTGCTATTTTAAATATAAGAACTGTATCTGGACTTCTTTTTGTGTTATTTTAAAAGCTCCCTCATTACCAGAAGGTTGATGACCCTGCATAATCAATAAACATGTTATTGATGACTTTTTAAAAGTTTCAGCATGGGAGCCATTTTATTCTGTTGCAGCTAAAAAAACAAAGAGTCCTGTGACAATCCGGCAGCTGGCAGATTTAATTTATGTCAGAATGAATATGACACAAAATTTTTGCTTTTATTTTTAAAAGTTTTATAGCAGTGGGGTGGGGAGGAGCCACAAGTGATGGTGTGAGGAGCTGAGATCATATTCTTCTGAAAGCCAAAGCTTAATAAACCAAATAATTTCTTCTAAATGGAAAAAAGACTGTGAGTAATTACAAATAAACAAACTGGAATGTGAGGAGAATATAATGGAACTGCTTAATTAAAGATTTAATGAGAAGAAAGATAAATAAATGGCATTTTTGTTTTCAGCAATTGCCGGCTGGTTGTCTGCTAAGCTGATTGGAAGTTATAAAACAAAAGCAAAGTAAAACAGTTAAAAATAAATGTATCAGACTGTATGGAATTTGAAGAATTGAAATATTGAAATATTAATTAAAGAACAAACCGAGAGAGAAAAATATAATAAACTGTATGTCAGCAATTTGAGACACAACAATGATTAGAAGTTGGCAAATGTCCAAAAGTCAAAAAAGAGAACTGAAACAGTTTTAAGTCAGAAGAGACAATCTGTACATCCATCAGATAAAGCGTATGCACGTTTAAGAGGAGTAAACTCACAAGAAAATTTTGAGGCTCATGATAAAGAAATGCAAAAAGCTAAATTTGGTTCCATTGATACAATGCAAAAAAATACAGCTAAGCCAAAATTCCAGGCACCCAGCCAAACAGTGAAGATAGCAAAGGGGATGAAATGAAAACATGGTTCTTGCAGGTGCTAACAGAAAATCAATTCAAAAGCAATGAGGCTTTTAAAGAGACAATCATTAAACATAATGGAACACTATCAGAGATAATAACTAATAAAATTATGGATGAAATTAATAAATCTATTCAAATTATTAAAGAAATTGAAAGAGTGGGGGAAAAGTAAATTCAATGCAAGAACAAAAAACTCAGCAAAAGATAACTTTGGAACATTCATCCAGACTGGCCCAATTAGAACGAAAAATCATTGACCTGCAGGACCACAGCAGAACAAATAACCTTCATAACTGTGGTTTTCCTGAGCTGGCAAATGAAACACTGAGGACCCTGAAGAAAGAAATTCTCAAATGGCTATAAAGTATTGTTCCTCAAATTACTTGGGAAGAATAGGAAGTGAAATGTCTACACAGAGCAACAACTTTATAAAGAGGCCTGGTTCACAGAGACGTAATCTTGAGAGTAACAAGCTTTTATAAGACCTTTTAATGAAAGAAATCAGGAAAGTTTCAAGATCACTGAAATATGGGGATACCACAATTGAAATTTATAGTGATCTTTACCCAGAGACTATCAACTGGAGAAGAGGAGCCAAATCATGCATTGCACTACTGCAGAGGCTGGATGCCCATCTGTCGGGAATGGTTTGATTTTGAGCTCCTGCATGGCAGGGGGTTGGATTGGATGACCCTTGTGGTCTCTTCCAACTCTATGATTCTATGATTCTTCTCCCAGTTGAAGGGCATGGTCCAGGAAGGGAGAGGAAAATACCACATGTGAATAACTGGCTCCGCAGATGGTGCCACCAAGAATGATTTAGATTCTTGGATCATGAGCTGTGGTTCCATGAGGGTGGACTTTTGGCAAGAGATGGGTTACATCTCACACTGGTTGGCAGAAACATTTTTGCCAATAGTCTCAAAAATTTGATCCAGAGAGCTTTAAACTGAGTTATGTGGGGGAGGGAGACAGTATTCTGGAAGGCAAAAGGGCTGGAAAAAATAGTCAAACTGTCAAAGAGGGAACAAGGCAAACAGTGCAAGGACTCAATAGTGGGAGGCAAAAAAAAAATTGCAGAGACAGCAAGTGGGGGAGGGGGAACACATGGTCTTAGGTGTCTCCACACTAATGCCCAGAGCATGGAAAATAAACAAAATGAATTTGAACTCCTAATATGACAAGCAAATATGATATAATAGGCATCACTGAAACCTGGCAGGATGACTCTCATGATTGGAATGTAGCATTAGAGGGGTATAACTTTTTAAAGATAAATATGCCAAAGAGGAAAGGAGGAGGAATAGCATTATATGTCAGGGATATTTACACCATTGAAGAAGTCTAGGACTTCAATCCTGGAAGCCAGTTGGAGAGCATCTGGATAAAAATTAAAGGGGAGGGAAACAACAGGGATGTTACTGTGAGAGTCTACTACAGACCCTCAAGTCAGATGGAGGAATTGGATGATGCCTTTATAGAACAGAGGACCACACACTCAGAAAGGAGAGAGGTAGTAGTGATGGGTGTCTTGATATTTGCTGGAAGTCAGACTTAGCCAAAACTTTAAGTTCTAGCTCCTCACTTGCCTCAAAGACAATTTCATTGTCCAAAAGGTGGAAGAGGCAACAAGAGGTTCCACTATTTTAGATCTGGTCCTAACCAACAGAGGTAGCCTGGTTAATGGGGTGCAAGTAGTGAGATCCTTAGGTGGGAGTGATCATGTTCTCCTGGAGTTTGTTATACAGTGGAAAGGAGAAGCCAGGCAGTCAGACATGCATTCTAGACTTTAGGAGAGCTGATTTCAGTAAACTTAGGGAAATACTGAGGGTGATTCCATTGTCAGGAATACTAAAGGAGAAGGGAGTTCAGGATGAATGAAAGTTTCTCAAACTGGAGGTACTGAAGGCACAATTTAAAACAGTTCCAATGAGGAGGAAGAATGGGAGGTGTCTGAAGAAACCAGGGGGGGAAGCAGACGGGCGGCCCTGGGCCGCCCCAGGAAGCTGCGCCACAGGGCCGAGGTATCCCCACATCTTGGCCCCGCAGCGCAGCTTCGCCGCCCCTGGAAGGAGCGCTATTTTAGGAGCGCAAAAGGCTGGCACCTTCGGCGACTCTTCCGCCGCAGCGTGTGCGGACACTGCGGCGGGAAGGCATCATCAGAGCGCTAGCCGTGCGGAGGGGCCGGTGCTCCAACGATGCCTTTGGGAAGGGGTTGGGGCACCCACCGTGCGGCTGCCCCTCCCCTTCCTTGCCCCCAAGACGGCCCTTTCCACCATCTGCTTCCCCCTCAGGATGTATGACTAAAGTTACAACTGAGCTAAATTTTAAATGGAACATGTATAAGAAATGGAAAAAAGGGGAAATCACCAAAAAGGAATTCAAACAAATCGTGAGTACATGTAGGAGGAAAGTCAGAAAAGCTAAAGTGCAGAATGAACTCAAGCTTTCTAGGGAGGTTAAGAACAACAAAAAGGCTTTTTTGGGTATGTCCATAGCAAAAGGAAGAAGAAGGAAATGGTAGGGCCACTGTTCAGAGAAGATGGCAAAATGCTAACAGGGGACAGAGAAAAGGCAGAACTACTCTGTAGCAGAAAAAATGGGACAAAGAGACACCATGGACTGAAGAAAAGAGAGTTTTATTTTGGAAAAAAACAAAAAAACAAAATTACGCTAATGGGGTTAGCAGGAAATAGCTTTCCAGAGATGCTGAGCTCTCAACTAAGCAACTGAAGACCTTCTTATAGGATCACACATATAAAAAGAGCATTTCTCCCCCCCCCCTCCTTGGGTAACTAGTTTCACAATATTCAGCACTTCTTACTTGGGCAAATATTGTTTTCAGTACAGGAAAATGTTTACAGTACAAAGAGGATGCTTTCAGTACAAGGAGTCTGAGGCTTTATTGGTGTGAAGCTTGATAAACAGTACAGAGCATCACCTGTTTATTAACAGTGCAATAATCTCCTCAGCGTAACTGTACTGCCCAAGCTAGATATGAAGATGTATCTGAAGTTGAGTGTATCTTTTCACAAGAGTGCTTGACAATGGCTCCTCTTCAACCTGGAGAGAAGTGACCAGTGGGGTGCCACAGGGTGCTATCCTGAGCCCAGTGCTATTCAACATCTTTATCAATGACTTGGATGAAAGAATAGAGGGCATGCTTCTCAAATTTGCAGATGACACCAAATTAGGAGGAGTAGCTAATCCCCCAGAGGACAGGATGAAAATTCAAAATGACCTGAAATGAATTGAAAGCTGGGCCAAAGCGGGCGCCGATCATGCGGCTGCCCCTCCTATTCCCTGCCTCGGAGACGACCCTATTAGTCGTCTGCCGAGGCCCTATGAAAGAACTAGAAAAGAAA
>CM034710.1:89034012-89051236 GCA_020142125.1 Phrynosoma platyrhinos | reverse complement strand
TAAAAAGGCTGTTAAGACGGATCTCTTCCGGCAGGCCTTTCCAGACTATTTATTCCTGCCCCGAACACAAAACAGCCGCATTAATGATATTCCTCACGTGGCCCCATCGTTAGATGGAGAGGATTATCGAACCAGGCTTTTTAGTTGTTCTTCTGTATTGGGTTTTTAAATCTAATAGAATCGATGTTTTAAATTGTTTGATTTAATACTGTTTTAAGGGGGGTGGGGGGTGTCTTGTATTATATGTTTTTATTATGGATGTATGTTTTTAAATTTGTAAGCCTCCCTGATTGGAGCACCACTGGGCGGGATATAAATAAATTTTATTATTTATTTATTTATTTATTTATTTCAAACTGGATTATTTCTGCAATGTGTTTTGAACCTTAGTTTTCTATTTCCCCTTCAGTGTTCTAATCTTAAAAAGCTAATTTCCACTTATTGCAATAACACCTCCAAGTGTGTTTATTATTAGGGGTAGTTCTACATTGCTGTTCAACTATGACTGCCAGTGTCCTGGCCCTGTGCTCTCTAGAAGTGTTTAACTACAGTTTCCATCATTCCCAGCTATCATAGTTATATTGGCAGGATCAGCAGATTGAGAGATATTCATTCATACAAATATAAACTTCACATTTGTTTTAAAAGGTTTCTTCTGTATAATTCAAGACAATGCTAAATTAATCTGAAGTTGTGTTAGAATTTGTTTATATATTTAGTCTAGTTGCCTATTTTTGTAGACCACCAAATGGAAAAACTGTTTGTTTTTTGTTTGATTGGTGACCTTTTTGGGGCTCCACTATGCTGAGCCTATTTTTGTACCCTATAGTAGTGATTGACATGCTGATCAGTCATATGCTGATCATTGCATATATTAAGTGGAAGCAGTATTTTATTACTTTTCTTCCATATGATAATGATCATTTATATCTGCTGTGAGATACATGTGGAAAGCGAGTAAAAAGAAAAATTGAATGTATAACATTTAGCAATAAACCATTATCTTAAGTTGAAGCTAAAAGTATGGGATCTGCTTATTTCAAGGTTCAGTATACTGAGATAATTAAATCATTATGCTGTTGCATGTAAGAAAGTCCTGATGAAAATGAAAAACAGTTTTGTGTGTATAAACATTACAATGAAGAAGTAATGGGTCAGGGTGGTTGTATTTAAGCCTTTCTGTGTCATGGCAAACATAGATTTTGAATGTTAGGGAAAAAACAGAATAAATACAAGTTCCAGTTGTGGGGAAAATGAAGGATATAAATAAAATTGTAAGTATTGATAGATTGCAGCAGTGATAGGACCATAGTATTAATTTTCCATGTAAGCAAAATTGTGTTCAAAATTCTGCAACATAGACTCCAACCATACAGAGAGAGAAATCCCAGAGGTACAAGTGGGGTTCAGGAAATGAAGAGGCCCTTGGAACCACATTGCAAACATATGATAGTTAATGGAGCATACCAAGGCATTCCAGAAGAAAATCAGTGTGCTTTATAGACTATAGCAAAGCCTTTGACTGCATAGATCACAGAAAAATATGGAACACTCTTTAAGACATGGAAGTGCAACTACACTTGATAATCCTCATAAGAAATCTGTACTTAGGACAGGAGGCTACTGTTAGAACAGAATATGGAGAAATAACAGTTTCCAATTGGTAAGGTAGCCAGGTAAGGCTGCAACTTATCACTCTGTTTATCCAACTTGTACACAGAAAATATCATATGAAAAACAGGTTTAGAGTTAGAAGAAGGAGGAGTGACAAAAGGAGGAAGGAACATCAACGAACTAAGATATGTGGATGACACCATACTACTTGCAGAAAATATCATAGACTTGGAACAATTACTAAAGAAGGTCAATGAAGAAAATGCAGAAGCAGACTTGCTGCTGTACATAAAGAAAGCAAAAATAATGACCACAGAGGATCTATATAAATTCAACCTAGAAAATGAAGAAATCAAAATAGTTAAAAGATTTTCCAAACCTTGGATCAAACATTAATCAGAATGGAGAATGCAGTCAAGAAATAAGAAGACTAAGGAATGGGAAGGGCAGTGATAAAAGAACTAGACAAGGCACTAAAAAGTAAATATATAAAACTGGTCACTAAATTTAGAATCATCCAATCCATTGCATTCCTCATCATTTATGGATGTGAAAGTTGGACAGTGAAGAAGGTGGATAGGAAGAAAATCAACTCATTTGAGATGTGGTGCTATAGAAAAGTGATGAGAATACCATGGACAGCTGAAAAGACAAACGAGTCCTTGAACAGATCAGGCCTGAATTCTCCCTCAAAGCCAACATGATCAAATTGAAAAGACAATAATGCTGGGGGAGGTAGAAGGCATTAGAAAGAGAGAGACTGCATGCCAGATGAATAGAATCAGAGAGGTTATTGGCCTGGATATACAGGACCTAAGCAGAGCAGTGGAGGACGGGTATGTAGACGTCTCATCCACAGGTCACCATGAATCAGAGTTGGCTTGAGGGCAATTAACAAAAACAGCAGCAGCAGCAACAACAGTTTTGATAGTAGTAATTATTATAGAAAGTAGTGCATTTGAACACCCTGTCCCTTCTGGTGCTTTGCTTGAAATTCTTACTTTAAGTGACTGTTTTTTTAAAATAACAGCATTAAGACTTCCTTGTATTCTTCTAAAACCTGCCCAGATACCCTTAAGTGCACCAGATCCCATCTGATCTGGAAAGGTAAGCAGGGTCAGCTCTGGTTAGTACTTGGTGGTTAGACCACAAAGTAATACCTGGTGGTGTGGGCTATATTTCAGAGGAAGGAACTGGTAAAACCACCTATTGAGTATTCCTTGCCTAAGAAAACCCTATGAAAGTCACTGTAAATCAGCAGGCAACTTGAAGGTACACACACACAAACATACACAGTGACAGTGGAACAATGGAATTTGGAGTGATCTTCTTAGAATTGTCTTTGCTTAAAATTGCTAAGGAAATATTGGCTTGGTGTTGAACAAGTCCTCACTTTCCCTCCCCTTTTAAAGTAGTTAAAATATGATATTGTGCAAAGAGGAGGGATAATGATGTGGCACCTGGGAGACAATTGTGCTGCAGGCTGAGTCTGTTATCCAAAATGCTTGGGATCAGAAGTGTTTTGGATTTCAGATGTTTGGAATTTTGGAATATCTGTATTTGCATATACATACATAATGAGATATCTTGGAGATGGAATCCAAGCATGAACACAAATTAATTCATGTTTCATATATACACATAACCTGAAATTAATTTTATACAGTATTTTTAATAATCTTGTACATGAAAGTTTATGTACACTGAACCATCAGAAGGCAAAGGTGTCACTATCTCAGCCACCCCATGAATAAAGTCTTGGTTCTTAGAGTATTTTGGATTTTGGAATGCTGGATCAGGGACACTCAGCCTATATTATCTGCATAATCTCTGTGGATCAAACTATAGCTCATACAATTCTGCTTGTAGCAGAAGAGAACTTCACTCTATCTCTCATTATGCTTATCTGATCTAAATCAATCGTCATCCCCTGTAGCTGTTAGTTACGTTATTTATATCTAATTTTGCAGCTTTTCCACAGAAAACTAAGCCCAAAAGGGATCACAGCAAACATTGCTTGACAAAGCGTGTTATATGGTGCTGTGGGGGAGGGAGATTTATCAAAATATCATTAAGTTCAAATAAAACAAAACTATGCAGAACATATAGATCAGGGGTAGGCAACCTTTCCCCTTTAAGGGCCGAGGGACTTCAGCTCCCAGAATCCCAGGAGCTATTGGCCAACATGGCTGAGGCTTCTGGGAGCTGAAATCCCTCGGCCCTTAAAGGGGAAAGGTTGCCTACCCCTGATATAGATCATACTCAGTTTTACAATGAATTCATCAAGGTTTAATATTTGTTATCGTGCTCCTTCAAGTCTCTGACTTAGAGCGACCCTAAGGCAAACTATGACAGAGTTTTCTAAGGCATATGGTGTATGGCTTGCCCAAGGCCGGTTAGTATCCATGGTCAAGTGAGGATTGGAACCCTTGTCTCCAGGGTCATCCAGTGCTCAGACTACTATGCCATGCTTGTTCATAGCCTCATTATCAAAGACCAAAATGAAAATTAACAGCCCACAAAAGAATAATATTAATTTCTTATTGCTAGAATCTTGCTGCACCCCAAGAAACAATAGCAGTCTAGCTTAAATACAGTTTAGAGGGGATGGGTTCTTTGTACCAAGCTAGATATTACTCACCTGGCTCCCTCTTCTCTCCTCCCAAGGAGACTAACAGCAGCAACAAGCAGGAGTCAAAGTAATAAGTAGCCTTATCCCTAGCTTTTCAGGTATTAATAGTGATACTGATAGTGGTCTTTACGCTATCTCATCCTAGCTATGATGGTCAAAAGAAAAAAGGTAGCATTGGCCTCCAGATAGCACTACAGAATCTGTAACACATATACTAATCGGGCACCCCTCTAGCTATCGGACTTTTAAGTCTGATCAGCTGTATCTAGTTTAGCCATTGGTGAAGAATAATGTTAGAGTGCACATGCTTGCTATCCGTGCTGTGTAGGAGGCACTATGGTCACAGATAACTCACCAAGCTGGGCCAGTTTACATTGAATGCATATTTTATGCTGTAGGGCTCGGAACCTATTCTTGTAACTGTTCATTAACCCAAACATTTTCTTAGGTCATTCAAAATGTTCTGTTCTTATTTATGGTCTTGAATGCTTCTATTTTCCATCATGTCATGGTGCTTAGATAGGTGGGCTGTCTACCAAGATTAGATTTGTCATAAAAATGCACATTCTGCTGACACACTGCTGATTTTCAATACAGTCACCCCTCCAAGTCCACGGACTTGAAATCCACGGACTTGGAAATCTGTGGCGCAGCGACCACCATTAGCATGAATGGGGCACGCCCCGTGTGTGCACGGAGGGCGCACCCCATTCAAGCCAATGGGGCTTGAATGTACGCGCCCCTCGTAACTCACGGGGGGGAGGTCTGGAGCGGATCCCTCGTGAGTTACTAGGGACGACTATATTGACGTTCAGCTTAAATGCACTAAATCATTCCAAGCTGCGGGTATGTAATTGGTGGAATATGTTAGCAAATACTCAGTAGTATGCATGATTTTATTTCCTAGTGTTTTATCATTTTGGAGTCTTGGGACTCTGGAAAAGAACTGTAAATAATTTGGATCAATTCAGATTCAAATTGTGGGCAGACCTGACATAATCAGACTAAAGTTCCTCAGCTGTACTCCTGAGTGGGATAGCAAATTTAGGAAAAAAAATGATTTTGTGAGTTGTAGGTAGACTCATAGAGCTGGAAGAGACCACAAGAGCCATCCAGTCCAACCCCCGACCATGCAGGAATATATAATCAAAGCAATCCTGACAGATGGCCATCCAGCCTCTGTTTAAAATCTTCCAAACAGGGAGACTCCCCCACTCTGAGGCAGCATGTTCCATTATCAGACAGCACTTACTGTCAGGAAGTTCTTCCTAATGGTAACAGTGTCCTACAGTAGTAGTCCTAACTAAGAACTTGGTACCTGATGATGGAATAGTTTTATTACAATATAAACAATCTGCTTCCTTAGAGAAGGGTGAAATTCAACTTATTGTTTACTATAATGTCATGCCTAGCTTTTCACAAAGTGTTCTAATAGTACACATCATTTTGATGTTGACCATTTTGGTGTTTATCCATCCCTACTGTATGTAATGCACAGTACACAAAGGTTATTTATTTATTTATTTGGTCTGACTTCTTTCCTTCCTACCAGTAGAAGATAAATCTTCTTTTCCATCCTATCTTACGCATACTCCATTATGTGTCTGATTAGGCTGATTTGTAATGCGGAAGACTTTTTGTGATTAGTGAAAATACATAAGATAGTCGGTTTCTTCTTATCACTTTAATCTATGATACCTGGGTAATTAAATCACAATGTACAAGAGCTGCATTCTGCTGGACCCAGATGAGTCTGCTGCTCATTCAGTTGAGAAGAAAATGAAGTACTAATAGTTTAGTGAGGTACTAATAGTTTAGCTAAGATCAAGCAATAGTTTAGTGTTATGTCAGCACTCAGGTTTATTGCTTGTACTCAAAAGCCCAGGATACATAAGCTGACATCAGATCCTTGTTTGAAATTAGTTTATGAATGTGGCTATTTGAGATTACATGAACTAACTCAAACAGACTGTCCATACCATCCTGATGAGGCTGGCTATTAAGGTCATATCAGCCAAGATTCTTAGTTTAATTATGTGCAGTAAGTCCACGTTGTTCTTGCTCTGTAGGCATGCAGCTTCAGGGGGAAAGTTATTCTAAGTCTTGTGCAAAAACAATTGCTTTGATACTGAGTTGAAACTACTAGACAGGGCTGATACAAACCCAGCGAGTTTAGTTCCAAGATTGTAAGTGCATGGCAGCTTATTTCCAGGTTTGTTTTTTTTTAAAATAATGAGTCTTACATTCTCTTCCTGATCTGTCCCATTCTTAGATCTTCTTCCAAGCATGATACCTTTTTACATCCAGCAAGATTTTTTTCATTGCAGATGCAAAATACACCTCAGCCAAGTAGCACAATTGCATGTGCTACTTCTGTATATTTGAATGAGCAAAAGCTGTGTGCAAGCATGTAATCTGTGAGTGGGTCAATTTCCAGCCTCAGACTTCTGTGCATGTGATGTGCTCTTTGCACAAGGGCAAAATGGAATCAGTTTGATTATCCATGGTTAAAAATTTATCTGTACAGGTCCTGAAGAGAGGATTCAGTGTGGACCCTGAGACACTTACTCCACAAAAGCCCCAGCGGCCCTTCAGAAATGTTTGGACAGAAAAACACAATTTAACAGAAAATATCTTGAAATATCTTAGGCTGAGATACAAGCAAAACCTATTCTAAATAGTGCTTGTTTGAGACCTCCCTCTGTCCCCAAAACAGGAAGGAAATTGGAGACGGGACGGGACATGGAAGTGGCCCCTGAAATGATAGAGAATTATGTGATATCTCTTCTGGTTCTCCAAAGCGACAGCTGTGAAAGGGCATTGCATCCTTTTGGAGAAAACTGAAATGACTTGGTGCAACCTCTGTGCTCTGGAATGTGCCCATTACTGGGATAGAGCTTACACATATTTGGATCCATAGGCATGTATGCAGAGGGGACTTCAAATAAGTGCTTGTTTTGTGGGAGCAACTGGTGCAATCCTGTTCCCTTTTCCAAATATAGTAGTTCATTTTCTAAATAGTGATGTTCAGTATCCACCACACATGCAGTTAGGACTATATCAAGGAAATCTCAGAATGGCTTTAGGTGCCAGTGGTCTAGATCCTGTCCATTTATTCCAAGTAGAGGAATAATGTATTGGAAATTCAGTGGGTCTCTCTAGTTGAACCTAATCAACAAGATGCTAGCCAGTGTAGCCCCAGAATAACATATTTTAAAGAAATAAGAACAAATGAGCAATTAAAATCAATCTAAGATATATGCATTAAAATCAGTACAGAAACAATTCCCATTAAATTCAATAAAGGTAAACAGGTACTATACCCTAAGGCAGTGGTCCCCAACCCCCGGTCTGCGGCCCGGTACCGGTCTGCAGAACAAATGGTACCGGGCTGCCCTGCTACTGCGTCTTCTGTGCAGCAGTGGCGGCGAGTCCTGCGACTTTTGCGAGTCCTGCGAGTCCCGATAATAAGTGCAGGGCCGGTACTCCTGCGTCTGCCGACGTGCCCCGGCCCAGCTGATCAGAGAGTTAAAATGTTAAATTAAGTTAATTTTGTTGTTACTGTATTTTATTTTGATGCCATGTTTAAATACAATTAAATTAAAATTGTTTATATTTGAGATTGTTTTGATTTAATAATCAGCGCGATGCCGCAGCCCCCCCCTCCAGTGGGCCGCGGAAAAATTATCAAACGTTGACCGGTCCACGGCAATAAAAAGGTTGGGGACCACTGCCCTAAGGGGTACAGTCTTGCTCATTTAAATGGAATTCTACAGTTGAAACATCTTCCATTAAAATGTTACAATAGAAACATCTTGCACTGTTTCCAGCATCAAGTTAGCAGTGCTTTTTAAATAGAGAGAATAGTGTGTGTTCAATCTGCTGTTCAGTCTGATACTGGAAATATTCTGCCTTCATGGCAGAATTTAGCCCTGCTTTTCCTGTGTGACTTTTTAATGGTAGAAATATGGATCCAGCTGTATGGCATGCTTTGAGGAAAGAAATAACCCATAGCTGTAGGAAGTGCAGCTGCTACTATTCCACTGAAATGGTAATTACCCTATATACTCAACTATAAGTCAATCTCATGTATAAATTGAAGGCACGTTTTGGGGTCAAAATTAGGGATTTTGATAATGACCTGTGAATAAGTCAAGAGTAAAATTTAGGGGCATGTAACAAAGGATCTAAAGGATGAAGCAAAGGAAAACAATGCCAAAGAACTTCCAAAATTCCAGCAGGCATAACTGTTTGTATTCACACTACAGACTGGATGGATGAGAGAATAGAGCAGGAATTACGCTCTTATTATGCTCTTACCTTTCCCCAAGGGCTGGCTCCCTTTTTTTAATAACAGTTAAAGTACAGTACTTACATTGATCCGTGGATAAGTCGATCCAGGTATTTTGAGTCAATTTTTGACTAAAATTTGTAGACTTATACATGAGTATATACGGTAATGCAATGTTATATTATTTAATATTAGATACACTGGGCCAGAAGGTTTTAGACAACTTGTCAGATAATGTTGAACATTTTCTCTTTTGGAAGATCCCATATATTCTTGCTAACGTTTTAGCTGATAGTTGTCCAAAAAGTCCAAAGTATTCGTCTGATTCTAGACTGATTTGCAGTTGTAAAACTTGCTCCAGCTTCTAAATTGATCTTTACCAACAAACCATATATCTTTCCTTCAATCCCCTAGAAAGCTGTGTGCCCAAGACATATTTCTTTGAACATGCTATCATCTTAAAGGATCATAAATACTCACTTGATAGTAAAGTAATCGCTAGATGATCCATTTTAAACCAAGGACTGTTTCATAAATTATTTGAGAACTTCCCTTTGCTATTTTGTCTTCAATGAAAAATACCTCTCTGTCAGTCAGTTTCACTAACTAGAATTGTAAAACAAGCCAGAAACCTACAGTTCTTCAGATAACACTACTAGTACAGGTTGAGTAAATAGGGAATAAAAAAAATAAAAAGATGCTGGAGGTAATACACAGAACCATTATATAAAAGATGAAAAAATGAATAACACATGAAGCAAAAAAAAAAAAAACATACAAAGATGAACCCTAAATTCTAAAAAGTGAAGTGAAGCTGCAGTAAGAGAAATTGGTAAAAACAAATCACCAGGAACAGATGCTATTCCAATTGAACTGCTACAATGCACACAGACCGAAGTAACTCTGGTGCTAACTAGCATATGTCAACAAATATGGAAAACAAAATAGTGTCCGAAAGACTGGAAACAATCAATATATATCCCAATCCACAAAAAAAGAAGACACAAAGACTGCAGCTGTTATAGGACCATAGCATTAATCTCGCATGCAGGCAAAATAATGGTCAAAATTCTGCCACACAGACTTTAATCATACATGGAGAAAGAAATCCCAGAGGTTCATGCAGTGTTCAAGAAAGGATAAGGCACTAGGGACCACATTGCAAACATATGATGGCTAATGGAGTACACAAAGGAATTCCGGGGGGCGGGGATCACCATATGCTTTATATATTATAGCAAAGCATTTGACTGTATAGATCACAAAAAACTGTGGTTGCTTCTAAAGGTCATGGGAGTACCACTACATCTGATAGTCCTAATTAAAGATCTGTACTTAGAATAAGTACAGAAATAAACTTAGTTCATTTATTTCCTAAGTGATGAGATGATAATCACTAAAGAGTTCACTGAAGTATATTGAATGTTACACAAACATAAATTCATTTACATTTTCTTGCCCCTTCTTCCCCATCGCAACCCACATTTTCCCAAAAGCCTCTCCTGAGGGTTTGCAGATTGCTAAGAAAGACTTTGAATTAGTTGTGAGGAGTGGGAAATTGGGCAGAGTCCTACATTAAGAAGTATTAAATATCCAGGAAAGGTTACAGCAGTTACATGAGGTAAAATAGGATATTCCAGGGTTTTGCTCCCTTTAGGGGAAAATATGAAGACTAAGGGCCAATGCAGATGGCCTATTTGGGGCGGCAGAGAGCCACCCCGGGGAGTGGCGGGTTAGGGCCATGGCAACCGCTACTATTGCAGCTGCTACTATTCCACTGAAATGGTAATTACCCTATATACTCAACTATAAGTCAATCTCATGTATAAATTGAAGGCATGTTTGGGGGTCAAAATTAGGGATTTTGATAATGACCTGTGAATAAGTTGAGAGTAAAATTTAGGGGCATGTAACAAAGGATCTAAAGGATGAAGCAAAGGAAAACAATGCCAAAGAACTTCCAAAATTCCAGCAGGCATAACTGTTTGTATTCACACTACAGACTGGGTGGATGAGAGAATAGAGCAGGGTTTACGCTCTTATTATGCCCTTGCCTTTCCCCAGGGGCTGGTTCCCTTTTGCTACCCCTAAAAGAGCAGCAAAATGCCATTCCTTTTAGGGGTAGCAAAAGGCTGCCCTAAGAACCGGCATCGCAGCTCTTCTATGCCCTTTCGGCGCAGCATGTCTGCATGCTGCACTGGAAGGGCGTCCTGACGCTGCGACATGTGTACGACTGCATGGCATCAGGACAGCGTTAAGGTGGGGTTGGGGCTGGGGCGGCCGGCATGCAGTTGCGCCGCCCCAACTCTACCCCCAGCCTCGCCCTTTGGGCCAGTCTGCAACGGCCCTTAATCTATTAGGAAAGCAGGCCTTCCCTTCCCGGAATAACACCTTTTCAGAATATATCTGCCCAGGGAGACAAGGGTTTTTTTTCCCAGCCTACTAATTTGCTCATCACGTGTGATCGTTTTGTCTTGGCTTTTATTGTTTTTATTGCTTATGGCATTTTAATTCTTTATTGTTTAATCTTGTTTTAAGGGGTTGGGAGGGTAGGACTAGGGGAGTGGGGATGTTTTTAACTTTGTTTGTTTTAATGCTTTAACCCACCTTGATTGTTGGGCAGAGGGGCGGGCTATAAATAAAAATTATTATTATTATTATTATTATTAGTCTGCCCCAGCAGAATTTAGCAGATTAATGTGCTTCAGTCTTCCATACTTCCTTGTTGCATCTGTAAAAAACAAGCAAACTATAAAGAGCTTTACTGATTGAATTTATAATGTACATACACTTGAAACACCTACATCAGTTATTCCCAAAGCAAGCAATATGGCCCCCCAGGGAGGTTGATGAGGAAAGGGGGCAGCAGGGGGGCAGTGAGGGAAAAGAGAGTGGCAAGGGGACCTTTGCACAAAGTACTGATGCACAAGAAAGACAAGGGAAACAATCAGCGTTTAGGATCATGGTGAGGATGAAGGTTGCATGAAACTTCTTTTCAGGGTCCCTTAAAGTTAATGCACAGCCTCACTGATCATTGTGTGGTGGTGTCTTCCGCTCCTTGCCTGCTTGTGCTAGCTCACTTCCTTAGCCCCGTCTTTTGCTAATAGTGGCAGTGGTAATGAAGAAACTTGTGAGTCTTGGGCACAGGATATTGCTTTTGTGGCTTAGAGGGGCACCATTTTGGAACTGACCAATTGACAGGAGCAAGGAGTTAGAGCATGTGGTGGCAGGCCCAAAGTGATGACAAAAAGGAGCCTTCAGATTTAATAATAATATAATAATAAAATTTATTTGTACCCCACCCCTCTGCATAGCAATCGGGGCGGCTTCCAGCATAAAATACAATACAGTAAAAATCAAACCCAAACCTAACCCTCCTGCCCCTTAAAAAAATCATTAAACAATCATCAAATTTAAAACAACATTTAAAAATTGGGAAGATGCCAACAGTTTACAATAACAAACAACAGGGACGGTTGTTTATGGCGGCTAAATGGGGAGGGAGAAAGGAGATGCAGTTGGACAGGCTTCTTATGGCCGGGAAGACTAATCTGGAAAGCCTTGCCGGAAGAGATCCATCTTGACAGCCCTTTTAAAGCTGTCTAAGGTCGTCATATGGCGGATCTCGTCCGGCAGGCCATTCCATAATCGGGGAGCAGTCATCAAAAGGCCCTCTGGGACGTTGCTGATAGTCTAGATTTTTTCACCTGCAGTAGTCCACTAGAGGACCTAAGTACTCGGGGTGGATTGTACGGGAGGAGGCGGTCTCGAAGATATGTTGGACCCAAGCCATTTAGGGCTTTATAGGTGATAACCAACACCTTGTACTGGGCTTGGAAACTAATAAGCAGCCAGTGAAGAGACTTCAATACAGGTGTTATATGGTCTCTTTTAGATGTACCAGAAACCAACGTGGCTGCCATATTCTGAATTAATTGAAGTTTCCGGACCAAGCATGAGGGTAGCCCCATGTAGAGCGCATTACAGAAATCAAGACGGGAGGTTACCAGAGCATGTACCACAGTTTCGAAATCCCATACTTCCAGGAAAGGGCGCAGCTGGCATATCAGCCGAAGCTGATAGCAGGCGCTCCTGGCTGTCGCATTCACCTGATTAATCATCTGAAGCGACAAATCCAGGAGCACCCCCAGACTGCAAACACAATCCTTCATGGTGAGTGTGACACCGTCTAGGACTGGAGGTTGTATCCCAGTACCTGGTTTCGGGGCCGCTACTGTGAAAGGGGACCTCGCTTCAGCTTTGTGAGCTTTGCTGACATTTGGCCTGCAAGTTGGAGCTGCCCTGCTACTCCTGCTTTCTTTCATCAGGCAGGCAGAGAGAAGAGGTAGCAGAAGGAACAATGTTGTATGGAGGGGGGAGGACTTGAAGTTGTGAGGGAAAGAGATGTCTCTGGGGAAGAAGTAAGAGGAGTATCTGGGGTCAGTTCTTGGAAAGAGTCCTTCACCTTGGAGTGGCTCCTGTAGTTAAAATCTCTCCCTTTCCCCATCCACATCTGTCTCCAGTCTAGAGCATGTGGGCTCTGTAAACCCCCTACACGCACACCAGCTATACCCCTCTCTGCCCCAATGAAGAAGGGTTGAGAGCCCTTCCTCACCATGGAGAGCAGCAACTGAGCAGCTGGCTAAGCAGTAACTGAGAGGCTTCTTGTCCACACTGGCTTTTTCTGGAAGGACAGCATGGGTGAGAAGTACTTGGCTGCTGGTCCCAGGATAACCAAGTGCAAAGGGAGCAACGATCAAGCAGCCAATCGAGCAGTGACTGAGAAGCCTTTTGTCCAGGCTGGCCTTTGCTGCAAGGCTGGCTCAGGTCAGAGGCTTCTCAGCGAGCTAGTCAGTTACTACTGTAAAGATAACTGGATGCAGTGACTTAGATAGGTTATTTTGAATTTGCAGCAGAAGGGTAGATCTAATATCAAGAAACATGCATGGGGGGGGACTAGGGTTGTTGCCCAAGAGGAAAGGGGGTGGTAGGTGCAAAAAGTTTGGGGACCACTGACCTGTATCCCAACTAATGAAAAGATTGGGGCTGGAGGAGAAAGCCAGCTAACCTCTTGGGTTTCCTGATTTGGTGGGAGAACCCACTGACCACATTGCTGGCTCCCACAATGGGACGAATACCCATGAGTAGTCCATGCTGCTCCCCTTCTTCTGCCAGGATGGACTGGCCAAAAGGGGGCATTAGCGGGTACAAGCTGCACCATGCCATTCTCCCCCCCCCCCTTCTGATTGAAACATATGCAGAGACATGCCACACCAGCAGCCACCGATTGGCTCCCTGGTCCTTGCCCACCTGCCAGCCCATTCAACACCCTGTGTAACTAGCTGTACGAATCCCCAATGGATCGTACAAGCAATTGGGCCAGCCAGTTTGTTAATATTACAATTAAATCCATTGTATGGTTGGCAACACCCCATGTTAGCTGACATTTATGGGTTGTGCAGTGAGTCCATGGTGTTGGCCACGTTGGTCATTTAAACAGGGTAGGTTTCAACACAAGGCAGAACCACATTTTATTGCTCATGTGGATAGCCCCAAGGTAAAAAGAAGAGTTCCAGTGAACTTTTCACTCACCATCTTGCCAGGTTGAGAACTAAAGGACAGGAGAGAGAGGAAGCAGAGAAGGGGGAGTTTTTATATGGCCACTGACCCTAGAAGTTTCTTAGATCATATGATCTGGTTGCTTAGATACAAAAAGTATTTTTGATCTTGTATTGTAATAGATAGAAGAGCAAATGGAGAAACCTGAGCTAAAGAGCTCACAATGAGCATAGGCATGCACGGGCCCAATACAATCTAAAATCCTCAAGTGCTCCAACAGCAACGAAGAGGGGGAGAGGATATTTGATTTTCCCAGAAGTTGTAATACATGAAAATGCAAGCATTATCAAGTGCCATATATTTGGCTTTAGCTGCAACAAAGGCTGTCACATACTTTGTTGTATCTAAAGCAAAATATGTGCCATTCTGAGGATAAAAAGAAGTAAAGGACCTCTCCTTAATATTATAACATTTAGCTGATTCATACTAGAGAAGACAGTCCTTAAGATAACTTTATCCCAAGTCATTGAAGACTTTAAGCATCATATATATATACCAGATATATCACTGAATTTTCAGATGTTCATGGATAGGTTAAAGGATTATCTTTGTAATAAAGTTTCACTAAATCCTAAAATTGCTAAAAGAAATGAGCCTTATGTTCCATTTGAAAAACTAGAACATGTGCTACAGAGGCTGTCATATACTGTGTTGTAAGATAAATCCAAATATGTAGTACCAAAGGAGAGGCTAGGTTCAATCCATTGTGCAGAATCCAGCACTATCCACTATTTTCTTGGATTTGCTACAAACATGGCTTCTTCTAATCTGGCTTGTCTGTATAATCACACATGCTGCTTTCCTGTCTCTATTGCAGCAGACACTGACCTTGCTACCTAATTCTTCATGGTGTCATATGGGAAACTGAGCGGGGGCCACTTTTTGCTCCTTTCAAAGCATGCTCAGAGACACCACCCACCCCACCCTGCAAAAAACTTTCTTGAAGGGAGAAGAATACAGCATTCCAAGAGGTCTTGGGTTTTCCAGAAAGTTCTGATGACTGGGTTTGAAAATGAATAATCCCACATTCTCATTAAATTATGTTACTATAAATGTTTATCATGTCTTACTTACAATACTTAAAGTGACTTGTAATATGTTTAAATTTATAGAGGCCAGCCAAAGAATAATAATTATGGGCAAATATAGTCAGTTTATGTCAACATTTGTAAAGAATACCTTGCAGATAAAAGTGGGTATGACTGCCTAGGGAAAATAAATATAGTACCAATATATATAGTACCAATTTTGTAAACACATGTTTTCTCCCTAACTATTTGTAGTTAGCACTGTATATACTTAAGGGTTCAATTCAGCGAAGGTTTCCTGTTTAATGTAAAGGGTTCTGGGTTGAATGACTTGCAGAGGGAATGATGCCTCCCACTCAAAAGTATTAAGCATATCAGAGAAATCTAGACAACTCTTCTCATCACATAATGGAATAAAAACAGTGTTTAAAATTATGTTGTCATATTGTGAGAAACTTACAAATTAAGGTTTTTTTTCTTATTTTACAGGTCAACAAGGACAAGATGGAGGAGTGAAAGTACAGCAAGCCACAATAGCTCCTGTAACTGTAGCTGTAGGAGGCATTGCTAATGCTTCAATTGGTGCTGTTAGTCCTGATCAGATAGCTCAGGTGCAGCTGCAACAAGCTCAGCAAGCTTCTGATCAAGATGTACAGCCTGGCAAAAGGTTAAAAAGAGTTGCTTGTTCATGTCCTAATTGCAGAGAAGGAGAAGGAAGGTAATTGTCATAATAGTTGTAAAATACCAGCCTTTTGCATCCCTTTTACTTCTCTTAATGAAATTATTTTTCTTAATTCTGTGTTCTCATACTAAATTCTGCTAAGTTTAACTGTTACTGATTTGTATTTGATAGAACCAGTAATGAACCGGGGAAAAAGAAACAACATATCTGCCATATTGAAGGTTGTGGAAAAGTATATGGGAAAACATCCCATCTCCGAGCTCATCTTCGCTGGCATACTGGAGAAAGGCCTTTTATATGCAATTGGATCTACTGTGGGAAAAGATTTACAAGAAGTGATGAATTGCAAAGACACAGGCGAACACATACAGGTCAGTGAACAGTCTATACAAAGATCTCTGTAAAGTAAAGTGTATTTTATTAAATAATGGAATTAATTTGCACAAAATAGCATATGTTAGATGTTGATCTTTTGCTGAGGCAATAGCAAGTCCTTGCTCCTCAGAGAGCTGCCTCTATTTGGCCCATCTTGAAACATGTTCTACAGAAACATATAAGAATCAGTTCAAAAGCTGTGTATACAGAACTGAAAGTTAGTTAAGAAACGGACCTGCTTTCTGGGAAGAATCCTACATAAGACAATTTAATAGGCTTTGAATGGATTACAAAAAATAATGAAGAAATAGCAGCCTTTTCAAAACTGGTTCAATATTTTTAGTATTGTTGCTTGTTTAATTGTTGTTTAACTTTTGTGTTACCTGTTGTTTTAATTCATATTGTAAGATGTCTTGGGTTGCATACTGGAGAACTGTTGTTTAACTTTTGTGCTACCTGTTGTTTTAATTCATATTGTAAGATGACTTGGGTTGCATGCTGGAGGCAAAGGCAGGACATAAATTAAGGAAGAGAAAGAGGGAGCCATTTATCTACCAGAAGGCTGAGGTAGACTACAGACACTACAGATAGTTTTTCGATCCTCACTAAAACAGGGCTAATCACTTTAACCACTCTGGCTACCTCCTGTTGCATTCTGGAACTTGTAGTTTAGGAAGGTGCATTTAGAATATTCAGCCAGAGAGCCATTAAGCCTCACTGAACTACAAACCCCAAAATGCAACAGGAGGCAGTCAGAGCAGTTACAGTGGCCTAGCCCCATTTTAAGAGTGTGGTGCAATAAGCTCGAAAAGTTGGTGAATCTTCAGTTCCATTGAAATGCTGTTAAAGTTAGTTTATTGCTGGTTTCATTGATTTCAGTTATAATGAAGCATGACTAACTTTTAGTCTAGAGCCAACCATTATTAGTACAGTTGGAAGAACCCAGCGGCAGAGGAGGAGTTCTGCATTTGGCCCTGGGCACG
>CM034710.1:89018449-89031138 GCA_020142125.1 Phrynosoma platyrhinos | reverse complement strand
TTTTATACTAATTACTTACTTGCAGATCAAAAGGAAGGTATAACACAAGCAGTTGCAAAATCTTTTGCAGCTGCTATTACAAATCGCAAAAAGTTCCTAAAACAAATGCAGTAAGATAAATCACAACCTGATCATTAATGACAGTGTGAGGGAGGTACGGCCATAGCTCACTATCAAATTATCTGTTTATAAACCTTCCTGTTTTAACAGTTTTATAAGTCTTTTTCTTCATATGATTTTATATGAATTAATGCATTTTAAGCGTAATATTATACTATGGTATCTATGGAGCCAAAATAATCTACTCATTATTGTGTTTGGAAGACTGCCCTGTTTCACTATTATTATTACATAAATATGATTTGTTCATATTTACCAATTTTTGGAGAAATGTACAATCAAGATCTGTTTTAAAATTGTACTTTTTATTTTGTAACAATGCTGGCCAATTGGCTGTAATAAAGAATTGTATTGTATTGTACAGTTGGCCCTTTGTATCCGCAGGGATCGGTTCCAGACTCTCCCGCAGATAAGAAAAAATGGAAGACCTCAAATCCTGTTGTCCCCAATGAAAGCACATGGCCGCTAGCGTGGTCACATGAATGCACCACCATTGAGAACAACAAAGCTTGCTGTCCGCAGATGCTCAGATCCACAGATGGCAAGAGCTCACTATAATATAAACTGAATACATATATTTTCACTCACACGTGCTTCCTTCTTCACTGAATGGTGACATACTGCACATTATAGTAACCTCAAAATAATAATTAATTTTTAATGCATTTTCAAAGTTACTCTACTCAGCAAGTAAAAAAATCACTGGGTCAGTACTGATATTATTATTAAAAAGTTTTCTTCTTTTGCTTTTGTTTTTTGATAGGTGAGAAAAGATTTGAATGCCCAGAATGTTCTAAAAGATTTATGCGAAGTGACCATCTGTCAAAGCATGTCAAAACCCATCAAAACAAGAAGGGAGGGGGAACGGCCCTTGCTATTGTTACTTCAGGTGAATTGGACTCTTCTGTTACTGAAGTTCTTGGATCTCCAAGGATTGTCACAGTTGCATCTATCTCTCAAGATTCAAACCCAGCAACTCCTAATGTTTCAACAAACATGGAGGAATTCTGAAGGAACATTATACAAATGACTAGAACTGCACTTAAGTTTACATCCCTTTCAAGATACGGAAGTGGGCTGGTAAAAGTGTATTACAGAGCAGGAAATCATGTATTTGGTCTTGATTTCTGTAAGTATTCCAAGTTGGAGGATTAACACAGGAAGTGTACACTGTACAAAAGACAAAATTTTCAAACTGACCTTGATAAATTATGGATAAAGCAGATGAGGAAAACGTTGGTTCCAAACTATAAAAATTTATGTAGGTCTATATCATGGTTATAAATAATTTTTAATTGGGGTTTTCTTCTCTTTTAACGTATGTAAATGTTTGTTGCAGCAACAAACAAAACAAATTATGCAACAAAATGGCTGTTGGTTAGGTTCTTTTCCTCACAGAAGTTTCTAGTATTTTCATTGGAATGTATTTTTGTGCAAAAGGCACAACACAAAACCCCAAGAATAGTCTAGTGAAGATGAAAACCTTTTGCTTTTATTTGGTTTATTGAATATATATATTAAATTTTGGCCATCTTTGCTCATTTTCTAGAAATAATTCAGATGGCATGTTAATTGGGTCTGAGGTATGTCTCAGATAATTTTGGCCACTACATTATAGTAGTGTGTATAATGACAATCAGTAAACACAGATTATTCTCTTTCTAGGAGAGGTAAGAGATCTGTAGAGCCAGTGTATACTGTAGCAACTATTGAATCTTAGAAATATATTCACATAAGATTTTAATTAATTTCTATGTAAAATTTAAATGTGAGAACCTATATGACAAGTCCTATACCTGAACTCATTCTATTTCAAGATGTAGGTGATTTATGGCTAAACCTTGGTTAACTTCAGTTACAAAGTCAGTAATTTAAATATTTAAATTTTATTGTGATACTTGGAAATTATGAGAAGTAGAATGCTGTACATATACACCACTGTCAACCTTTTCTCAATATCAGACGTTGCCGTTAATGTATTGAATTCTTTAGATCTTGACATAACAGCCAAAGAAAAGGATAAATAAGTTCAACCAAAAGTATAACTCTTTAATTTAATTTATCATTTCTATTTCTTTAAAGAAAACAATATTCGGGACCCAAAAAGCAATTGTTTGCTTGCCCAAGGTTTTCAGTACACTAGTAAGATTTTTAAAAAAAATTAAAAAGAAGTGAGCAGCCCATGTGCCATATAACAAATTTCTTAAGACATTCCCCTCAGTCTCAGAAGAAGTGTCCTATGTGGCATTGGGAGTTCTTATTTGATAAACTCAAACTGAAGTCTCATTGCAAATCTCATGGTTTTTGGATTCTGCTAAAACATCTCCTCACCTCTCCCCTTCTTGCACCTGTGGAACCTTAAATAGGCTGACAAAGAATTAAATAATGTTTACTTGACCCATAAATTTGCTTCTTCAGAAATATAATTAATTTATATGTATCTTTACCATAGAGATAAGAAATTAAGTTATCAATGGATTTTTCTTGACTGCAGTGCAATTTTTAAAAATGCCAGTTTTTTTGTGTTGCAAATCCAGTTCTCTTCAAAGGGAACTGGTTAAACATAATAACTAGTGGTTTGGAATAGGGATGAGAATCCCTATTTTCATTAAGAGGCAACATATAGGACCAGTTAAGTATTGATGAATTAATAGGTATGCTCATCTATATCTGCCAAACATCTGAAAACCTTTTTCAATTCTTCCTTGTTGAATAGAATTGTGTGCAGATTTGACCACACAGCATACATATGGTCAAATATAATTTGGATTTTTTAAAAATTCCCATTGGCATTAATAGAACCTTTTACAAACCACCTCTATTGTAATATATCTCAACATTGTCAGGTTTTTACATTCTACACCAAACTATTTTAACAATTGAATTTAAAAGTACAGTACAAGACATGGACACTGCTTTTAAAAATTCCCTTTCCTGTTGATAAATGTTTCAACAAATACTTTTTATACATAGTTTTGTGGCATAGCACACAATTTTTAAAGACAAGATCAATTGATAATGCATACTGGGTACACTATAGGGATGCCCTGTGTAGCGATATATGAAGCTGAAAAAATATTTTATAATGTCAGCTTATATACATGGGAAAGAAAACAATTTTACATTGTGGTTTCAAGTTTCTTAAATGTTTTGTAGTCATTTAACATTCTTTACATTTTTGTTGGTATTTTGAAATATTATCCCATATATTTTTTATTTAAAATATTCTCAATCGATATTTCTGGCTTTAAACATCAGAATCTTTTTAATGATACATTTAATACAGACAGACATTAGATAATGTTAATTAACTTGCAACTTACATTGCAAAAAAACGCTGCAACATAAAAGATACATTTTTATCATTCTGCCTCATAATAAGTGCTACAAAAACTCAGTTAAGCAAATAAAATTCCTTATAGGATCATGTTAAGTTAGAAGCAAATATTTTTGTAAACTAAAGGTATGAGTGCTCTGCACAGCTGTTAAATATTCTTTTTTGCATAGTTAGGCATGCAGACATGGAATGGAAGTTTTCAATCTGCAGCAAATCCCTATTACAAATGTATCAAAAGATATCATAGAATTTAATATAAATTAATCTGTGTTAGCAGGTGCATTTACTACTCCTGAAATTAAATATTTTGATAGTCTGTTCTGCATACCATTCTGAGTCCACTTTTCAGTCTTAGAAGGATCGTAAATTTCAGTGTCCTTTATTTGACTCAGTGGAATATAACTGTTGTACGTAATAGGGCACAGATGTGCAGTAGTAGATTGTTTAATAGCATTTCACTGTTCATTCCTTTTGCCACCATTATAACATTTTTGCTTTATTGTACTTATCAGTGCAAAATGTATTTATCATGGTAGAAATCCAGTGTTGGAATAGTTTTATTTTATTTTCAATATACTTTCTTGGGATAAGGTTGTGTATGTGTTTCCTGATTACATTAGAAATCGGTGTTATGTCATTATTTATCACACTGTTTCATGAGGAGAAGTAATAAAAGTGTGTAATTTAGGATAAAAAGTTTTTGTTAAAAATAGGTAAGCATGATGTTTGGGTCCTATTTTTCAATTTTATAACTGTTTTATTGCAACAATATTTGTATTTAAGTCTCCATTTCTAATGCCTTGTGATTTTTTTATGCATGTCACTAAACTGTCATCCCACAAAAATTGATGTGCAACATAGGGTGTTAAATCTGCATAATGATTTTGAAACAGAGAAATAGTTGGTGGTAAAATTATAAATGTTTTGCAGAAAATCTTATAAAAGTTTTGTAGTAATATTTCCCTTGTAATTTTTTTATAAAAAAAAGTGGAAAAGAAAAAAAAAGTAAGAAACACCCATTCTAAAATATTCAAATTAATTTTGCCAGCAAAGCCTCTAAGGCTTTAATTTTTACTATGCTAATTTGTATAAATTTTGTGTGTTTTTGTGGATTTGCAACTAAAATTGTGTAGATGATGTTGCCTGCAATAACATTTTGCAAGTAACCTATTAAATTCTCTTGAGGTTAAATGTATGCTTATTTAAACACTTGCATTTATTTTAGAGTTTGCATTTTATTTGTTAATTTGCATTACCGGATTCACACTTTACTCAAACTAAGCATTCAAACCAATGTACCTAACATAAGGCAAAACAACTAAGGCAAATCCCAAAAATGCACTTTGGTTACAGGTCTAAACACGCTAAGGAATCATCACAATAAACAAAATGGGACTTCTGGAACCCATGGGCAGGATTGCACTTTAAAAACACAGTACACTTTAACAACAGCAAATCAAGTATAATCAACAAGAGGGTCCAATGTCTTAAGAAGAAAAAGTTGTTTGAAGATTTATGATCTGCCTAGTTGACACCTAGTTGCCTTCTGAATTCTCAATGTGTTTGTTGTTAACTGCACTCAAGTCAACCCCAATGTACGGTGACCCTGTGGATGAGACATCTCCGAGCCTCCCTATCCTCCATTGCTCTGCTTAGGTCCTGCAGATTCAGACCCGTGGTCTCCTTGATTGATTCCGTCCATCTGGTGTGTGGTCTTCCTCTTTTTCTACTACCCCCTACCTTTCCCAGTATCATTGTCTTTTAGTGCATCATGCCTTCTCATGATGTGGCCAAAGTATGACAGCCTTAATTTGATCATCTTGGCCTCCAAGGGGAGCTCAGACTTGATCTGTTCAAGGTGTATAGTGTATTTAATATAACAAAAGAATTAATAGGGCGGGGCAAAGGTATGCACTTATTTTCCCACATGTTACAAATGCTACTCTGTTCCTGAATTTCTGGTTTACACTATAGGACAAGGCAGCTCTACAACTAGATGTCACATTAACTGAGTTGCCAATGCTGATGATCCTTGAAAATTTGGCTTCTGGCTGGTAGATTGGAAGGACCCAGCTATTTAAAGCAGCTGACAACCTTTTAGCCACAGCAGATCTCAAAGGAAATAACCCTGGTGTAAAAATTTCTGCTGTAAAAGCTAGGTTCATATAGATGGGAACTTCTACATCTGGTCTGCCAATGCTTGGCTAATCACAGCAAATGCAAGAATCATGGGCAAGAGGAGGTCTGCAACTGTTTACATCTGTACTTATAGATCAGTCTGCCAAGTGGTTCTCTCAAAAGAAGGCATTCCATATTGCTGTTGCTACAGATTTCACTTCAGTAAGTGAAGAAATATGGAACAAACTCCACTTGTGATCCCAGTGAAGGTAAGGGGACATAGGGCAGTAGAAGTCCCCTGATAAATACAGAGTGCAGGCTATTAAGACTGGCCTCAGTGCTTCTCCACCCACAAAAGAAAAAAATAAATACATTATGGAATTTTATAATGCTATGACTATTTAGGAAGGGGGCTTATATTAGCCATATATATATATATATATATATATATATATACACACACACACACACACACACCACATTGCAATTGCTTTTGAGATTACTCTGTTTCAGAAGCAGTTTTATCACTGCTAATCTGTTTAATGGAAAAACACTGCCAAGGCTTCCTTTTGTGGCAAGTGTGGGTTTTTGTGTTTAGTAAATGAACAAAGCCACTCTTTTGTAGTAATGGAAAGGCTACAACTTTATTGGTTATGGTTGAATAAGTTTAGCTCACAGCATGGGTCTGAATCACTGCATTGGTTGACCCACCTGTCAACGGATGGCAACCCTTGGTCAATCCAACTGCTGATTTAGGGAAATCCATTTCTTCTTTGTGGTATCTGTGACTCACACAAATGGGTTATCCTGCATCTGCATGGTGCTGCTTCTGGAGTATTCTAATTTGAGTGGTAGTCCCACCCCACCCCCAGCAGCCCTAAATAAGGGGTTTCCTGTTGAAACTCGCCAGTTCCTTTTCATCCACTGCTGCAGTTGCCTCATCAGGAGCAATGCATACTCAAATTGGACATCTTCTGAAGAACGATGGTTGGCATGCGCTCTCTAGCCATGCTAGCTCTCAGGGCTTTCTCGGTACCACTGGCTTTTAAGAATGCAACACTAAGATTCCAGGCCAAGATGGGCATTTGAGATGCCTTCAATGTTGGGCAGTTCTCTCAAAACTGAAATGCTGACTGACCTGAAGTACAAACTCAACAAGAAGAAGAGATTGAAGGAGCACTTTTCACCTCGACCTTCTTCACATTGGGCTGTTAAAGCTGTGGCTGTAGCAGGACCGCTCCATGGAGTTGCTTCGGAAATTATTTTTTGTGAGGCCATAGTGTCTCTCTTTCCAGATTGTTCTCTTGTTTTCATATCTCTCTTGCCAGCATCTTTGAAACTGTACTTTTGTGACAGATATTATTTCCATCCAGGACAAAAAATTGGATGACCATGTTTCAAAAGAAATAGAGGAGTCTTCTGTTGTCAAAGTTACTGCTTCTCTTTCTCTAGTTTGTGCTTCAGTTCGAGAGAAAACCCTTCCAATGATTCCATCTCCACATCAACACTGACATCAGTCCATTCCAGGTCATGCTCTTATTCAGGCTACAACACAGATTCAGATTCCTTGTATCAGTAGTACTACGGTAGGTGTCACAAGATGTCCATAGCTGGCTATATCATTGCTACTATCAGTACAGACCTCCTTCTTGGGAATCTTGCTATCCCTATGTCATCTCTTCCACTGATGACAGCTGTTCCAGACATTATACCTGCCACTATAGAAACAAAGCTTCCTCAACACAACATCTGAAACACAGGACTGTATACACTTGGCTTTTCTCACCTTAGTTGACCAACATTCCACTAAAAATAATGCGTCTCAAGATCAGGCTGTGTCTTGACCTGCTCAAGCCCAGGATACCACTTCTGCCACAAAGGAAAAGTCTGTTCCTGCTACCTCCTCAGTTGCCTTTGCTAGCCAGATCATCCATCTTTCCATGACATCCAAGACTTTTGGTGTCTGACTCTAATTTGGTGGTCATGCCCACCAGAAAGTCACCTCAAGTGGGGTTGGACAGAATGGACTCTTCTTCCCCAACTGATGATAGCAAGATGTTTGTTGATCAGATGCTTCACATGGCCAAGTCTGTAGACATCAAAGTCCAGCAGCAGCTCACTCCAATTGAGGATCTTGTTTTCCAGCAAATCCAATTGCTAGCAGTTACTCTTGCAGCATTATTGATGCTTCTTTACCTCATGTAGGTCATCAGGAAGTCTTCATCAACAATACTGTCCATCCCATGCACTTCCAGTAAGTTAGAGACTCTCTACAAAGTAGATGATTCAGCCATTTCTCTGCTGGGGCAGCATTCTAAACCTAATTCCATCATTGTCGATGCTGCCCAATTGAGAGCTTCACATCAACTGCATTCTACTTCAGGAAGCACAATGCTATGGGGAAGAAATTTTACTCTTCTGCTGTCCTCATCAGATTTCTACTTAGTTTGCATGGGAACCTACAACCAACTCATTTGGGAGAAAATTATTCTGTTCCTAAGTAAACTCAGAGGCAAAGAGTGGATTCTCTCCTGCAATTGTAGGCAAACAAATTTGGCAGGTCATCAGAACATGACTGCTTGACACATCTCTGACTGTGGGAGCTAGACTATGGTTGGGGCTTTGGCTCTCCATTGCCATGCTTGGCTTCAATCATTAGGTCTTTCTGACTAGGCTGAAACAATAGCTGAAATAACTAAGCTGAGGCTGTCATACTATAAACACATCATGAGACAACATGAGTTATTGATAAAAACAACAGTACTTGGTAAAGTAGAAGGCAGAAAGAAAAGAGGAAGACTTCATTACAGACTGGTGGAGTCAATCAAAGAAGCCATGCTCCTGAGTTCATAAGACCTGAATAGGGCTGTCGATAACTGGTGGACTTCGAGATCTCTCATTCATGAGGGGGATGTAGAGAAGAGGCAAAGTCTCAAGGTATTGAAAAACATTAATTTATTCTTGCAACCCAGTAAGATTTAATTTCAACACATTTCAACCTAGTAATATTTAATGGCTGCCTTCAGGGGCTGATAAAAGATAGAAGAAAGAAAAGGGACAATACATAAATAACAAAATAACAGGAAACAAGTTATACTTTGGAATATCAATTTTGTGTACATGTGTCTTGCATCAAGATACATGTAAAATGTCTCAATTTTTAAAACATCTATTAACCCAAATAAACATGCAAATACAGAATATCACTTACAATGCAACTTTAAAATGGTCAACAGGGATTCCAAAAAACAGTATTTTCAGAACTTATACTTGGCAACTGATTGAGAAGTAGGAGGCAGAGCATTATACTGTTCTGTGTTTTTCAACATTTACCAAGGACATCCTTATCATAGCACTCTACAGTAGAATGGAAAATTAGACTATTTATTTATTGCACTTATATCCCACTTTTCTTCCAAAATGGGATATGTCAAAACTCGAGTTTTAAAGTACATGGATGTAATCTAAGTTCAAATTAAGACCATGAGGAACTAACATGTCAAATCTCAATATCCAATGCATTTCTTTTTTAAGCATTCAGGAGGGAAAGTTTTTCAAGGACCCAAAAGCACAGATCCTTAAAGGAGTGATAATGGTCAACCTAAGGGGCACCTGATCTTCTGTTCCTATTAGTGTTAAGATGCTCTCCTATATGGATTTTTAAGGCTCTAGATGTGTTTTCCCCTATATATAATTTGTTGCAGGGACATAAATCATACATGGAGTGCTTCAAGTTGAAAATTGTTTTAGGGTGTATGTTTTTAGGGTGTTACCAGCAGACACCCTAAGGAAGGCAAATAGCATCCAAAGCAGCATTACACATAAGATAGGGATGTGGAATCTGAGGAGCATGAGCCAAGGGAAGCTAGACATAATAAAAATGGAAGTGGAATGTAAGAACATAGCAGTACTGGGGGTGAGTGAGTTAAAATGGACAGGAGTGGACCACTTTGAATCAAACAACCACACAGTGTTCTAATCAGGCAATGAAAAGACAAGAAGAAATGGAATAGCTTTCATACTAAGAAAATATATGGCAAAAGCAGTCAAAGATACAATGCAAAATCACACAGAATCATTTCAGTAAGCTCCATGGTAAACCTATGAATATCACTATAATCCAAGTATATGCACCAACCACAGAGGCAGAACAGGGAAAAAATTGATAGATACTATGAAGGAGTACATGAAGAAATGGACAGCACACCGACACAGGATGTCAAGCTGGTCATTGGAGATTGGAATGCAAAAGTTGGAACAAAGAAGAATCAAAAACAGTAGGCAGATGTGGATTAGGCAAAAGAAACAAAGCAGGTGAGCGTCTAATACATTTTTGCAAAGCCAACAACCTATTCATTGCCAACACATTTTTCATACAACCAGAAAGAAGGCTACACACATGGACATCACTAGATGGTCAACACAAAAATCAAATAGATTATATAATCAGAAGTAAAAGATGGCTGAACTCTATACTGGTGGCCAAGACTAGACCAGATGCTGACTGTGGCACAGATCATGAATTATTCATAACAAAAATAAGAGTAAAACTCAAAAAGAAAACAAATCCACTGATTATACCAAAATATGATCTAAATAATATCTCAACAGAATTTACCGATAACATAAGAAACAAATTCTCACTACTAAGCATAATAGACCAAGAACCAGAGGAAGTATGGTCTGAAGCCAGGGACATAATAAAAGAAGAATGCAGACAGACACTTTCAATAAACAAAAAGAAAGAAGAAAACATGGATGACAGGAAAAAACACTACAAACAATAAAGAAAAAGGGAGATAGGAACAAACTAAGAATTATGAATACAACAGTACAACAGTTGGTGTGGAAAGATAAAGAAAATTACTACAATGACCAATGCACAACGATGGGGAAAAGGGGCAGCAGGGGTGGGGGGAGGGTTTAGTATTGCTGCACAAGAAAGACAAGGTGAACCATTGTGGGGATGAAGGTTGCATGAAACTTCTTTTCAGGGTCCCTTAAAACCACCACACAGCCTTGCTGATTATTTTTTGTGGTGGTGTCTCTTCACCTGGCCTTAGTTGCATCTTTCACTGGTGGTTGCAGTGGCAGTTGGGAAACTCTTGTGAGGCTTGGAACAGGACATTGCTTCTGTGGCTTGAGGTGGCACCATTTTGGGACAGACTGACTGGAGCAAGGGGTTAGAGCACTTGGAGTTGGAGAAGCAGCTCAAAAAGCTTTGTGAGCTTTGCTAGAACTTGGCTGGTAGGTTGGGGCTGCTCTGCTGCTCCTGTTTTCTTTCATCAGACAGGCTGAGAAAAGATGTAACAGAAGAAGCACTGTTTGTGCATGCATGGGGGGAAGACACTTGAAGCTGTGTGGGAAAGACATGTCTCTGGTGAAGAAGAGAGAGGAGCATCTGGGGTCAATTTTTTGAAAGAGTCCTTTACCTTGGAGCAGCTCCTGTAGTTAAAATCTCTCCCTTTCACCTTCTGTGCCAGTCTCCAGCCCATGGCATGTGGCCTCTGCAGAGCCCCAACACACACACCTGCTCTGCCCTTCTCTACCCCAACAAAGAAGGATTGAGAGTCCCTCCTCAGTAGGAAGAAGCTTCTCCCCTTTGCACCTGGTTGCCTTGGGAGCAGTATCTGAGCATCTGGCTGAGCAGTGACAGAAAGGCCTGAACTGGCCTTGCTAGAGGACTTTCATGGGTGAGAGGCTTCTCAGTTAGCTTTGTTTGTTGCTGCTTCCAGTGTGACCAGGTGCAAAGGGAGCAGTGACCTAGATTGGTTGTTTTGAATTTGCAGTAGAACAGTATACCTAATATCAAGAAATATGTATGGGTGGAGCACTAGAGTCATTGCCCAAGACAGTAGCCAGAAAAAGTTTGGGGACCACTGATCTAAGATATGCACATGACACTATAAAACATCACAGACTTGGAACAGCTATTAAAGAAAGTCAAAGAAGAAAGTATACAGACAGGCTCAATGCTGAACTTAAAGAAAACAAATGACCATGGAGGACCTACATACACCCAGCCTAGACAATGAGGAAATCGAGACAATAAAAGAATTTCCATATCATGGGTCAAACATTGATTAGAATGGAGACTGCAGTCAAGAAATCAGAAGAGGACTAGGAATGAGAAGGGCAGCCATGAAAGAGCTAGAAAAGATCCTAAAGTGTATACAACTGACCACTAAAGTCAGGATCATCCAAGTCATTGTATTCACCATCACTATGCATGGATGTGAGAGCTGACAGTGAAGAAAATCAGTTCATTTGAAATGTGGTGCTGGAGAAAAGTACTGAGGATGCCAGGATAGCCAAAAACAAACAAACAAATGGATCTTTTAACAGATTAAGCATGACATCTCATTGGAAGCCAAGATGATCAAATTGAGGCTGTCACACTTTGGCCACATCATGAGAAGGCATGATTCACTAGAAAAGACAATAATGCTAGAAAAGGTAGAGAGTAGTAGAAAGAGAGGAAGACCACACCAGATGGATAGACTTTATTAGAAAGATCACTGGTATGAATCTACAATAGAGCAGTGGAGGACAGGAGCAGGTTCACCAGCTGTCCTCCTTTTCCCAGACATGTCCTCTATTTTAACCTTCTGTCCAGGAGGAATTCTAAAAGTCCTCCATTGTGAACATGACTAAGAAGCATGAATTTATATTTAGTGTTTTTAGTTTTTATTTTGTAATGTCCTCCCTTTTTCTTGAATGCCCTACATTTACAGTGCTTGGTCCTCCTTTGCAGTTAGGACCTCTGGTCACCCTGGATGGGGAGTCGTGGAGGTGGTCTCATCCACAGGGTTGCCATGAGTCGGGGTCAACTGGAGGATAGTTAACAACAGCAGTAGTTTTATGTCACAACTGTTACATCACATGATCTACAGGAATATTAGCCAAAGTAGGACAACCTCAGTTTAGTCATCCTGGCTTCCAGGGAGATTTCAGGCTTAGTCTGCTCAAGGACCCATTTGTTTGTCTTTTTTGGCTGTCCCTAGCATCCTTAGCACTTTTCTCCAGCACCACATCTCAAAGAAGTTGACTTACCTAGATGATGCAGGTGCCCCTGCGCCAAATCCCTTGCTTAACCCGACAACGGCCTGCTGTG
>CM034710.1:88998149-89015210 GCA_020142125.1 Phrynosoma platyrhinos | reverse complement strand
TCAATTTAAAGTGCACTATTTCTGGCAGTCTGCAAAGGCCCTCTGTCAAAGAGGGCCATGCTAAACTACAATTCCTAGGGCCTCATTCACACTACGTTTTAAACTGGTTTGAAGCAGTTTAAATGACCCTGGTTTGCACTTGAACAAAATTGCAGTTTGGAGAGGGGGGGCCCATGTGCTAGACCCATTTAACGTGCATCTTTTTGACACTGATTCTCCTCCCCCCCCGCGTCTTTTTCAATAAAACGATTCCACACAAGTGTGAACCAGATGCAGATTGGAATCAATTTAAATTTGCCCTTCAGCTGGCTAAAGCAGGTCCATTTTGCATCAATACATTTGTCAGTGTGAACCTCAAGTGGGTTATTTTACAGCAAGAAAATGCAGTCGGGGAAAATGTAGTATGAACTATGCTCCACTGTAGATTCATCGATTCATCCATCGATTCAGATCATGAACCAATTCATTTGTAAGTGGGAATCAGGCCCAGGATTCTCTAGCACTGAGCCAGGGCAGTTCAAGCGGTCTCAAACTGGATTATTTCTGCATTGTGTTTAGGACCTAACACAGCAACACACATTGATAAGCCCCTAGTCTTTTTAAGAGGGTTAGGGGGACCAGATGTCCTAACCAAAGCAAAGGAGAGCAAGGCACCACTAAATGTCAGACCTTCAAGAAAAATGTGGGACATGACAATGCAAAAGCTCAAAAACACTCTTAGAAATAGAAATTCATGCTTCCTTGTCCAGCTCAAAATGGAGGACGTTTAGGAATTTCTGCTGGACAGAAGGTGGAAATGGAGGAAATCTCCTGGAAAAAAGGAAGAGCAAGTCTGGTCACCCTGAGTGAGGTTGTCTCTGTTTTGGCGCCAACCTCCTTTGAGCTCTGCTGCCACAACAAACTACAACCCCCAGAATTCCATAGCAGGGAGCCATGGCAGTTAAAGTGGTACCAAACTACATTATTTTTCCAGTAGCCTAGGATGCAGCCTAGGTTTCTGTGTACATCTCCTCTCTCTCTCTGTGTGTGGCTTTTCTTATACTGGTGTGTGTTGTCACATGCACACCAGTCAGTTAGGGCACACCTACACCGTAGAAAGAATGCAGCTTGACACCACTTCACGTGCTCTAGCTCCATACTATGGAATCTTGGGATTTGTATTTTTACAAGGTCTTTAGCTTTCTCTGCCAAAGAGGGCTGGTGCCTCACAAAACTACAAATACCAGGATTCTGCGGGATAAAGCCATGACAGTTAAAGCAGTGTTGATCTGCATTATTTCTACAATGTAGATGTGCCCTTAGAGCTCAAACAGAAGGAGGAGGGGGAATCTCTGAAAATATTTTTTTTAATCCCATTTCTTTTTGTTTTCATCTTATCTCCACATTCATTGTTTTGCACCCAAACTCTTTCTTGAACTTTCCCAGGTTTCTCTCACTTCCCCCCTCCCTTGTTTCTTTCCCCCTTTCCTTCTCAGTGATCATGATTCATATTCAATCTCACATACCATTTCAGAAATGGCGCCGCACAAAACTACAAATCTCAGAATTCCGTGGGATGGAGCCTTGGCAGTTAAAGTAGTATCAAACTGCATTATTTCTACAATGCATCCTTCTTTTCTCTTTGTTGAGAAATGAGCTGTGTGAAGATAACACCCACAATGCTCTCTACCTTTGTTACAATTTTGGTGGCTGTTAACTTTTTGTTTATTCCACCTGCCTCAGTCACAAAAATGTATGTTGCCCCCTGTCAGCTGTTTCCATTTGCAGATTGTTTTTCATACATTTACAGCTAATATTATAAAGAAAGAAAGTGAATGCTTCCTTTATGCGGCCTGCAGCTGAAAAAGTTCCTTATTGCTTTCCTTATTTCCTTGAAAGTGAGTTTGCATTGTTACCACTCATTCGTTGATCCTTGGACCTCTAGTCAAATCAGATATATCCATTTGGTTGCAAATGTTTATGGTTAATTTCTTTGTGATACATCTTCAACTTCCACATCTTCTTTGAACATATTCTGTGCTGTAATCCTATCTAGTGGCCCTAAACAGTGGAACCCTTTTCACAGGGGACATGAAAATGCTCAGCACCACAGCAATGGAAAGCATTGTCAGATGTTGATTGACTGAAGGCCTAAGCAGACTGCCAGAAATAGTGCACATTAAATTGAGGCACTGCCCTGGCTCAGTGCTAGGGAATCATGAGAATTGTATTTTTTTCTGAGACATTGAGCCTTCTCTGTCAGAGAGCTCGGGTGCCACAATAAATTACAGTTCCCATGATTCCCTAGCATTGAGCCAGGGCAGTGCCTCAATTTAATGTGCACTATTTCTGGCAGTCTGCTTAGGCCAAATTTTTCCTCTTGTAATCCACACAAAGCCTGAGTTCTCTAGCTGGCTACAAATCTAAAAGCATCAGCTTCATTTATCACTGCCACAAATGCAAGTAAGGTGGGCACACATTCCATCTGTCAGCTGGAACGCTTTACTTACACAAGGCATCTGTAGTGCAGTAAAAAAAATGCTCATCTATTTTATGCTTTACATTATAATTATTTTGCTTGAAAAGTGGATTCAGAAAGATTCATATTGCTGGCATGACACTGTAATCTGGCTGTTTTCGAAAGGTTGCTTACGTAAGAAGCTGTGGTTTATTACAAACTGTTAACTTGGTGCTGTTATGCCAAGTCATTCTGGCTTTGCATTTATGCTCAGTGAGATTGTTGACTTGTACTATAGGAGCCCAAATAGGAGGGTCAGACTGTCATTCTGCTGATTAATCCAAACTAGATTTATTCAATTAATGGATGAATAGTGATTCAAGCACACTGGTAAATCCAGTGCGGTCTGCTCTAGCCAAGACTAATATAGGATTTAGGCCATGTATTGGTTCTTTCCTACTGCTCTTTGAAAGGGAAAGTTGACGGTCAAGGATTCTTTGTGATGAGAAAACTTCAAGGTGAAATTGGCTAAGAAAAATCATTGACTGTTCAGAATCTTTTTTTCTTCTTCATGATTTGCATCCATGTTGTCAGTGTGTGCAACCATTGCCCAAAATTTAGTTTGGCATTAGTCTTGTTATACAGTCTTGTACTAATAATATGTTGCAACTTGAGTTAAAAAGCTGAATTATTAATTTCACTTATTGCAAAGCAATTTAAAAAGAGTAACATAACTCAAGAAAATAAACAAACTCATTATTTAGTCATGTCTGAAATCCTGCTGAAATATTTTTCCAGTACTGTTTCAGTGTTTAACAAAGATGAATCAGCCCTAATGATATAAGCATTTTTATTCTAGATTTAAAGTTTTGAAATAAACCTCATTAATGTAACATTAAACTGCTATTGTATGTATTGTAGTAAAGTGAAGGAATAAGTAGCCAGAAATACCGTAATTGTCCCTCTGTAGTCAATAGATGTGCAAATGACTGTAAGAGGGAGATTGTAGTGCTCAGCAGCCTCACCTATTGTGGAAGCTCCAAGGCAGAGGTCTATAAACATAGCATCAGGATGGGTGATCACAACCAGAGCTCTCTCTGTATCCTTTGTGTGTGTTTTGTGTTCCCTCCAATTATCTATTTGATTAGAAAAATAAGCTCCTTCAGGATTGCCATGCTTGAGGGATGTTTGGATTTGGGGTATTTGGCAGCTATCTTTGAAATCCATGCAATCTCACTTTCCATATTAGGTTATGGAAATGCCTACGATGGCATGGGCTGTTTCCTTTCTAGAAAGGATTGCAGTAATCCTATATAGTTGCAATATTATGGAACAAACCTATTGTGTTGTTGACTTGATTATAATTACGGATGGACTTATGTTTTCACTATTTATTCTAATAGCTTCTATGTTTCTTATTTAGTTACCCAGTGGTATGAAATGCAAAGTAGTTTGTATTACAAAGACCACAGACTACATTCAAACAGAGGACTTCAAGGAAACTCTAAAATTTTCAGAATTGTCTGAAACACCCATGGAACATCTAATGGTTGCCTTAGAAGAGGTACTTTTGAGTCATGTGTTTCTCTCATATAAACTCTGAGTTTTAGACCATACATGTACATCAATAAGTGGCTTTTAACCAAAGTCTGTTTTCAGGATTTGCATGAAGAGTAAGCTAACACAGTGTTAATTTTGATAACATTCCCTCTTATCACCTCAGAAAGCTGAAAAACATAATGCTGAAGGAACAAGAATAACATTGTAACTTTTTAAAGGGATATATCCTAGGACACATATCTGAAATGACAAATGCTATCTACTTCTCATGAAGCAATTTAGGGATGTTGCTACCGTATTAGAAATCTCATCTTTTTCAGAGCACTTAGACATATATTTTGGAGAGATTGTCCCACACTTTCTGCATGAAATGAAGAGGCATAGCAGTTGCAATTTAAGTGATGGTGACTATTTTGGTATTGAGCTTGAAGAGCTGGAAAAAATAGGTTCAAGTGCTGACTGTGGATTGCAGGCTGCATGTTGAGAACTTCGGCTGTAAATAAAGAAATTATATCTCTAGAGCAGTGGTTCCCCAACCTTTGGGCCTCCATTTGTTTTGGACTTCAGACCCCAGAAGCCCCAGTTGACTTGGCCAGCAGTCAGGAATTATGGGAGCTGAAGTCCAAAACAGCTGGAGGACCAAATGCTAGGATCTACTGCTTTAGAAGAATAAGGAGACGAAAAAACAAAACAGAACAAAAACCCAAAGCAAAGTTTCCAGGTACAATGGTATGCAGTAAAGATACTATTACTGTGGAGTGAGGTAACCTGTGAATTTTCAGATGTCAATCCATTATCCTTTATTCTTGGCTAGGCTGGTTGGGGCTGATGGGCATCTGAATCCAACAGTATGTGGAAAACTACAAATTACCAGCTTCATAACAGAGAATATGTTATGAGACCTTGTGGGAAAAGGTTGACAATGCTGACTTGCCTTCCAGTTTTCTGACTGGAGGTTGGCTGTGACACCATTCATGAAATTAGCAATTACCAAAAAAAAAAAAAAAAGAAAAAGAAAAAGAAAAAAAAAGAAAAAGAAAAGAAAAAGTAAGTGCAAGTGGCCAATTTGACTTAGAATTTAGGGAGGCAAGGTTACAGTTTTGCCTTTTGCCTTCATGCCTGCTATTTGCATTGGAAGGAAAGTTCCCATCCACACTAAAAACCTTTTAATGCAAATAATGGGGTGAGGGAATGATATGTTCCTCATCAGCACTGCAGCAGGGTCCAATGAGTTAAATCTCTCTTCTTTCCACCAGTATTGTTATTTAATCAGTTTCCTGGCACAAAATATTGCAGAGTTGCTAGTTGTCCAAATAACATTGCATCTCGCACAGCCGTGAGTGCATGCTAGAAGATTTCTACTTGTTAGCTCACATTTGTCACAACTACCTTATATCTCAATCTCACACTTATTTTAGAATATATTTTCTTTTGTAAAAGCAGATGTGTTTGGTTTAGCATTCCTTCTGAAAAATATGTTTGTATTTAACTAACATTATCACTATGGGTGATGAATGGCAACAAACAAGCTTCTGGAATGTAGTGGTAGCAAATCATATTTATAGTGTTACTGTCACTGTTTACTTGACTAATTTATTGCACAGAGATCAACAGAAACTTTCACAACAGAAGTGCCTGGTCAAATATTTAATTTAAAGTTAGTGCATTGATAAACATGCTTCTGATTAATCAGCACTGAAGAACAATCTGAAGTCTTCATGTTGCATTGGAATTAAGAAAAAATAATAATAGAAAGGTCTCAGATCAGATATGTTAGCTATTTCTTAATCAGTATGTTATGAAGTGTTTGGCTTATAATAATAACAATATATCCTTCTTATACATTTACATATTTATATTTTTTTTCCTGTGATAATTTATTATTGAGATCGTGTCATTATTCTCGTAAAAAATGCTGACATTTTCTAGAATGTTCTTCAAAGAGGAAAGCTTTGTTTGCTATTTGATCTCCTACACTAGAGAGCCAGCTGGGTGTGCTGGTTTGAGTATTGGACTAGGAATTTGAAAGACCAAGATTCAAATCTCTATTTCAAGTGTGTTCAAACTCCATTACCTTTCAGCACTGGCCAATCTGGTTAGAATGACTAGGAACCTCTAGGGAGGCAGGGTTACAGTTTTGTCCTTTACCTTCATGCCTGCTATTTGCATTGGAAGGAAAGTTCACATCCACACTAATACAATACATCTGATAGTCCTGGTGTTTGATAATGCTGATGAAGAATCTGTACTTAGGACAAGAGGGTACTATCAGAACAGAACACAGAGAAACAGAATGGTTCCCAACTGGAAAAGTAGTCAGACAAGGCTGTATTACCCTATCTGTTTAACCTATATGCAGAACATATTGTAAGAAAAGCAAGCTTGGACACAGAAGAAGGAAGAGTGAAAATAGGAAGAAGGAATAGCAACAATTTAAGATATGCAGACGATACCATAATACTAGCTGAAAACCTCACCTCGAACAAGTACTAAGGAAGATCAGGAAAGAAAGTACAAAGGCAGACTTATTGTTGAACATAAAGAAAACAAAAATATGACCCTGAAGAATCTACATAAATTCAACCTGGACAATGAAGAAATAGAAATGGTAAAAGAGTTCTCATACAGTGCGCCCTTATTATATGCAGGATATCCATTCCAGACCCCACCCCCCACCCCCAGAGTAAGGGAAAAAATGCAGGACCTCAAGTCCCATTTGTTTCAATTTTAACATCTAGGGCTTGCCTCCTCATAAGCTTAAAGCCACGGCTGGCAAGCCTGTGTATGGGGTGCTGTACTGTACCTAGGATCAAACACTGATTGGGAACTGCAGCCAGGAAATGAGAAGAAGACGAAGAATCAGGGAGGGTAGCTATGAAGGAACTAGAAAAGATCCTAAAATGCAAAAATATACAACTTAGCACAGGTTAGAGTCACAGAAGCCACTGTATTCCCTATTACCATGTATGGATGTGAGAGCTGGATAGTTAAGAAAGAAGATAAGAAGAAAATCAATTCATTTGAGATGTGGTGCTGGAGAAGAGAGCTGAGGATCCCAGTGACAGCCAAAAGGACAAACAAATGGGTCCTAGAGCAGATCAAGCCAGAAATTTCCCTGGAAGCCAAGAGAACAAAACGTAGGCTATCATACTTTGAACACATCATGAGAAGGAATGAATCACTGGAAAAAACAATAATACTAGGAAAGGTAGAGGGAAATAGAAAAAGAGGAAGGCCACATGCTAGATGGATGGACTCTATTAAAGAAATCATGAGCATGAATTTGCAGGAGCTAGGCAGAGCAGTGGAGGACAGGGTGTCTTAGAGGTGTCTCAGCAGCAGGGTTACCATGGGTTGATGTTGACTCAAGGGCAGTTAACAACAACAAAAGTTCACCAACATCTCAAGATTATCTAATATCAGTTAGATATTAGAAGCTGGTGGCATAAAAAAAAAAGAGCAGCTCAAATGTGGCTGTGCCTTGTTCTTGAATCCCTTCTGTTCCTCCATGGATGGTTTGCCATAGAAATTAAAGCTTACTGAGCACACAGAGCTGGCAATGAATCCATGCAGAACTACTCTGATCTTCCTATCCCAAGGGAGTAAATTTCAGCTTTCTGCTGTATCACCAGATAGCCTCTTTTCCACATTGGGCAGGTGTCTGTTCACTGAACAAATGGCCATAACCAACCGGAAGTCCCAAAACATAGGTAAGATCATGAGGCCCACCAGATGATGTTGGAGTTCCCAGTATTCCTCACAATTGTCTATGCTAGGTAGGGCTGCTGGAAGTTGTACTGCAAGTAACTAGAGAGCCTCAAAATTCCCACTAATATCTTAAAAGCATTGGCCAGTGTAGTTTTGTAATATCCTGGTTCTGTTGTCCACTGTGTACCTAAATCCCCTAAAGGCACCAGATCATGTCTGATCTTGGAAGCCAAGCAGGGTCAGCTCTGGTTAGTACCTGGATGGGAGTCCACCAATGAATATCAGGTGATGTGTGCTGCATTTCAGAAGAAGGAACTGGCAAAACCATCTCTGAGTAGTCCTTGCCTAAGAAAACCCTATGAAATTCATCGGATTGCCATAAGTCTACAGGTGACTTAAAGGTGACATACACACACAGACATTGTCCACTGGGCCATGACACTCAGCTGGTGAACTTCGTCCAGCCACACACACTTTCAGCTTGATTTGCTTCACAGGATTGTTGTGAGGAGAAAACAGGGAGGAAAGTTGATATAAATGTGAATGATGATGATAGAAGATAACAGAATGGTGGGTTTTGTAATATACATTGAAGTCACTGGATTCTCAATGCTAATCAGTTTATATTATCACAGTTCACTCCTTTACACATGCTGCAATATAGCAAAGCCCTAATGAAACACTATATCCAACTCTATGAAATGGATATTTTGCCACAAATATATGCTTCAGTCCTAAATATTTGCTTGCTTCCAAGAAAAATATGCATAGGGTTTCATTGTAAAAGTCCATGTGCTTTATTGAATTCCAGGCTTTCTGCAGCAAAGTTAAGCACTGAGCAGGGAAAAATAATGTATGTGACTAATAAGAACAATGCTGTTCAAGAATGAGTTGGGTAGGCCTGCAAAAAAAAAAAAAATTACAACCTGGGATATGTTGCTGAGAAACTGAACATGTCAGAAAGCTTTTCAGCTTCACTGATTTATGTGTGTGCTTTCCCTTCTCCACCCCACCCCTCACTTTTGTTTCCAGGTTATATTGCCCATTCTTTCCAGTAAGACAAATAATGGATCCTGGCCACAGTTTATTTCCAAAGACATGGAGCGGCATGTAGAAATAATGAAAAACAAAACCTATGTTATGGGTGGAATAATGGCAGGGAGAACTCTTCTTCCCATCCCAACAGTTGCAACAGAGATAGAGTTGCATGAGATGTGTACTGAAAACAAGTAAGGAGCGTGAGCTTGTTTGTGATATACACCAGAAAGGATGTATGCTTCATGTTTGTTGCATCAGAATAAAAATGTTGCAGTGCATCCCTAAAATTAGCAATGAATTTGAGGGATGGAAGTCATTTGTCAGTTTGATAAGTGTAGTAGATACTGAGTCATTGGAAAAGCAGAGCAATCTTGTCTTGGGGACAGGTAAATTCTGTGGCAAAGCATCTGTCACATCCATAGCCCTCCAGTTCAGAGGCATTATTTGTTTGTTTATTTGTGTATTTATTTATTTAATATTCTGTGTTTCATTCAATATGGGATCCAGAGTGACTTAAAATATAAATTAAAGCAAAATAGCTTAAAATACATAGTACAAAAGTTAAAAAGCATTAAACAACCAATTTGATTAAAACTAATTTTAAGCAACTAAAAGCACATACAGGCTTAGTCTCCCTTATCTGAAATACAGCCTCCAAAAGACCTCACCTGAAGATCACAAGACTCATGCAGGTTCAGATGGAGAGATTCAGGATTCTATATAGTCTGGACCTAAACCGTATATGCAGCCAGAGCATGATAATGGTGGGGTCAACAGTTTTCATTAGGAAGGAGGATGTATTGCTAGAGCTGTGTCTAATGTACTCCTGGGACTCTTTCATATTATACAACTATATCACTGTGATACAATTTTAACTGCCATGGTTCCATCCTAAGGAGTTCTGGGATTTGCAGTTTGGGAGAGAAAATTATGATTATTAGCTAGATTTCCCCAATGTCACACCAAACTGCAAGCCCCAAGATTCCACAGGATGTTGCCATGGTAGTTAAACTGGAATGTAGCACTTTAACTGTGTAATGCACAATGACTCCTGGAACTGAGGGCCAATGCAGACGGCCCCTAAGGGGTGGCTCTGTGCTGCCTCTGGGACCATTGGATCAGGGCCGCGGCAGCCACATGCCACAGGCCCGATCTGGCTTGTTGCCACTCCCTAAAGAGCGGGCAAATGCCATTCCTTTTGGGGGTGGCAAAAAGCCATCCTTAGAGCCACCACCATGGCTCTTTTGCGCTCCTTTGGCACAGCATGTGTTCATTGCTGTGCCAACGGAGCACCCTGATGCCATGTGCCATGCGGTTGGGCACACAGAGTTGGGGCAGCCAGCGTGTGGTTGCTCCGTCCCAACTCCACCCCCAGGCAGGCCCTTTAGGCTGGTCTGCATTGGCCCTGAGTTCCCCAAGCCAGCTTGGTTGGTAGGGGTTGTAGTACAAAAAGTGATTCCCTCCTCCCCCAGTTCAGTGGAAAATATCTTCCTCAGCCTTATCAGCAGATCTATCTTTGAGCATACTGTGGGGAGGGGCACAGGTTTTGTCCCATAGGTAGACCTCCCTTTCCATTGATAGAGTGACATTAATTATACTTTATAGTTAGCATTTTAACAGTTCTAGTCTTACACATAATAATGTTAGCCTATATATACATTTAACATTTCACTTTGTAATACACAAAAATAAGCAAATTTTAAATAGTATGTCTGTTGAATAGTGAGGGCTTTTTTTTAAAGATGGAAGATACAATGTTCAAACTGGATATTTAATGTTCAGAAACACACACACATTGAAACCCAAGGTTTACAGTTTAGCTTGCTCAACTGAAGCATGCTTTCAAAATAATTATCCATTGACTAGACTGTGAAAATCACTTGTACAGGATGGATTTAGCTAAGATGTGGGTACAGAAAAAAGAGACAGTACAGTGAACCCTCCACATTTATAGCTTTGACTTTTGTGAGTTTGATTATTCATGGATGTGCTTAATATGTTCTCTATAGGAATCGCTAGGTCCTCCAGTGTAGTTCTATGATCAACGTCCACCAGAAGTTGCTTTGAAGGACCTAGAGATTGCTAGAGAGAACACTACTCTAGGCATTAGTAGATTAACCTATGGCAGATGTTCACCACAGATTGTGCTGGAGGTCCTATAGATTCCTAGAGATGTGTTCTTTCACGTAAAAATACATCAATATTTTTTTTATTTGCATTTTTCCCACTTTCACAGGGGTCCAGCATCCCTAACCCCAGCAAATGTGAAGGGATCATAGTATAAATTTTGTCATTCTTAAATCAGTGGCACCAGGAATATAAGGAAAGAACTAAATAAAATTGGAAAATATATTTAACAAGTGTGAATCTAGATGGAAATAGTAGATTTTGAAAAGAAAGTTAAAAAGTAGATCTATAAATTGTGGGGTTGGTGGCCCCTCAGTTTATAAGGCATTGAACCTGTTCCAAGTTTTGGCTTACTTTGTTTAAAGCAACTGTCCAAGATGCTGGATCTATTTAAGAATAGAGTTCAGGATCTTAGAAAGTCCATTTAAAACCTGCAATGGATTCACTGATCTACTGATATGGGAGTCCCATTGGACAAGTAGGGGGGGAAAAGTGAGGGAGAAAAGGTGTGTAGAGGCAGAAGGAACTACTTCCTCAGATGTATGTGGGGGAGTGGAAAGCCCAGGGAAAGACCTATATAGCAGTCTGTGTGAGAGAATGTCCATAGGAATGCAAAATTTTGTGGGTGAGGAGATTAGTTATGTTGGGGAACAAGGTGAGGATGTTGCCTAAAGTGCAGGTTAGTAGATAACCATATGAATGAGTATTGAGATGTAGTGTGGGAGCTAAAAAGAAGATGTAATGAGTTGGCCAAGAGAGCCCCCCATGAGGCTGGGGGATTAGCTAGTGTTATAATGTGTCTCTCTGGAAACCATTGTTGCACTGTTCTACTTTACCACATGCATCTGAGGATATAGGCTCAAGTCTACAAAAGCTCATGCTACCAACTTCCATTTTTCAGTTAATCTCAAAGACATTGTAAGATCTCTGTTTATAATGTGTATTAGTGTTCTGGCTGGTACACATTTTATATTAGTATGAAATCCAGCTGAAGCAAGAGCCACTTTAAGTGTTGTGTGTGACAATGTCCTTACACATATCAAGATAGGTCATGTAGCACTGATATAAATTGAACAATTATTCACTATTATGAGTGTAAAAGAGACACTTTCCTTATTCAGTGCACTTTTGAAATAAAAACATAGAGTACGGATGGGGAATGTGTGGTCCTCCAGTTATTGTTGAACTCCAGATTTCATAATCCATCACCATTGGCTGTATCGGCTCAGGCTGATAGGAATTGCAGTCCCACAACATCTGAAAGGATTTACATTCCCTACTCTAACATAGAGAATTGGTTGTTACATAAAATAAATATAATGAAACAAATGCTTTCAGTTGTCAGATCAATGCAAAGCAATAAAAGGACAGATATAAACTTTTTAATTCAATGTCACTGTACACTGCATATCAGCAGTTGGCACCCTGACATTTTTCTTCCTAACTTACAGGCAGGATTCTCATACAAGGTCAGTACTGCATGCAATAGAATCAATGGTTATCAAGTGGTCACATCAAATAAGAGACATTTTGGCAGAGAAATCAACTCAGTCTCTTCTTCAAGGCTTGCATCCAGTTCCTCAGACTGAACTCAATTTTTGGAAGGAAAGAAAGGATAATCTTTTGTGTATATTTGGTCAGGTAAGGATTTTCCATTATAACAACATGATTATCTCCCAAAGATAATACCTTTTGCTATTAGCTTAGGCAAAATGGGAGATATAGCCAAGCAAACTAAAATTTTAAGGGAAAGTAATGAAGTAACTATGGGCAAGTAGGCATATAGTTATTGAAAACATTACAGCTTGAGTCTACCTTAACCGAAATGCTTTGGACCAGAAATGTTTTGGACTTTGGATCTTTTTTTGGATTTTATAATATTTGCATATACTTAAAAAGATATCTTGAAGATGGGACTCAAATGCAAACACAAAATTCATTTATATTTCCTGTATGCCTAGTACTCATAGCCTGAAGGTAATTTTTATACAAATATATATATTGGCATAGAAGAAAGTTTGTGTACATGGATCCATCAGAAAGCAAAGGTGTCACTATCTCAGCCACCCATGAAAAAGTTTTGGATTTTGGAGTATTTAAGGGAGACTCAACCTGTATACAGATGTTATATTGTACTTACTCTTTCTGATTCTTCACACAATTTAGTTTTAGGGTAAAAGAACACAACTCTAGGCTAGGATAAAAGACATTTTCAGACACTTACATTTTTCAAACATTCTTTTTCATGAGGTGGAATCATTCTTGCTATCTCTGTACACTATAGGCCAAATAATTTTCACACTCCTAAAAATGCTGGCTTGGTGCCTGACTACCATTGTGCTCAACATGCAGCCAGAACATTCATTTCAAGAGAATCTTTCTTGTCTTTTAAGTTGGAAGTATTCTCTATTAAGCCTCTGGTGTGAAGGCTTCAGTCAGCAGAAACAGAAAGAGGCCATCATGGTGCTCCTTAAATAGCGTTGGTCCAGTTATGCACTGTCGGTCTGCTCTACCTCAAATAGTTTTAATGATTAAATGATTAAAGGGGGGAAGCAGACAGACGGCCATGGGCCACCCCTGAAGCTGCGCCGTGGGACCGAGGCATCCCCACGCCTCAGTCCCGTGGCACAGCTTCGCTGCCCCTGAAAGGAGCGCTAAATTGGTGCTCCTTTCACAAGTCGATGAAGGTGCGCTGCAAAAGGCTGCGGCGCACCTTCGTCGACTCTTCCATCGCAGCGCGTGCAAATGCTGCGGTGGGAGGTCCTCCTCGGAGCGCCAGCCGTGCAGAGGGCCGGCTGCTCCGAGGACGACCTGGGGAAGGGGTTGGGGCGCCGATCGTGTGGCTGCCCTTCCCCTTCCCTGCCCCCAAGATGGCCCTTTAAGCCGTCTGCTTAGGGGGAAAGAAAGCCATGTATGTTACCTTGAGCTTAATGAAGGGAAGATAGAATATAAATGTAATGAAAGGCTGGAACAAATGGCCCATCAAAGCCTGCTTCCGGGCATCTTGGGAGTACAGTGTTTACATGCTGCATGCTCTGAAGCTGCCCGGAAGCCACCCAGAAGTCTGCTGGCTGCCCAGACATGGGCAGCTTCAAGACAGTCTGGCAGAGCAATATTTACATGCTGCACAGTGCCGGAATATCTTGAAGCTACCCTCTGGCTGTGGCACGGCCAGAAAAGGTGCCCTTTCCTGACCCAAAAAGGAGCAGATCTTTCCCGCTCTTATTTGGGCCTGAGTTCAGGGCGGATTGGGGCCACAGCATGTGTTTGCCATGGCCCCAATGCATCTTCGGCGACCCTAATAAAAACAAAGTTTGTTTTACTTGTTATGAGGTGAAGTGAATGATTTTGCTATGATGTATTATTTAGGGCAAGTGTGGGAATTTTGTGTTTTTTCTGATGGTGTTGGAATGGAACCCCCAGCATTCCTTACTATTGGTTGCACTGGCTACAGCTGCTGGGAGTTAGAATTGGAGAACATCTAGAAGGTTGTAGACTTTCCTCACTCTGCAGCAGTAGCAGCAGCTAGGTGATGACATGACACAGTGGAACAGGACATGTTATATTGACTTTTAGTGCTGCTTTATGGGGTCCTCTCTGCTCAAAGAAATGAGAAATTTCAAAGTAGTGACTTAAACCTTAAATAAATAAATAAGTTAAATAAATAAATAAATAAATAAGTTAAATAAATAAGTTAAATAAGTTTAACAAGAATGTTGATGCAAGGAAAGTTTCGTATCCTACCTTCCACTTGAGATCCTCCCTCCCCCTCACTAGCCATGGGACCTCCTGAATAATATTGGGACCAAGAGGACAGGTAGCTGCAAACAGAAACAGGATGTGAAAATTTCCTTCCATGAATTATCCAAATTAACTGTAATCAATTATTTTAAAATGTACTCAACATTAGAAATAAGAGTATATTAAAAGGAACCCAACAATTACCATAGTAATAATGAAAGAATAAATAAAATGGAAAAAGTGATATGTACTAAAAGCACAGAAGAATATATCTGTTTCACCTTATATCTAGTGGTTAATAAAGTGGATACCTAGAGATAGCATTCTATAATTGAAGAGCTACCACTGAGAATGAACTGTCCCCAACCTACAAAAGTGGGGGGTAGCCAGAGGAGGGTTTGGAGACTTTAAAGAATGGATGCATATGGGAGCAGGAGATCTTTCAGATACCTCAGCTGAAAGCCCTATAGGCCTTCAACTGTGCCTGTCGACAAACAGGATAATAAAGACTTTTTAAAATGGTGTCATATGTTCCAAGGGGCCTAGTTCATTTCAACTTTATTTTGAATCAACTGGTTTCTGAATATTTTTATCTAGGGCAGCTACATGTACAATACATTAAACTAGTCTTGATCTTACTAGGGCATCAATACCTGTAGCAAGACCACCACAGTAATCCATGCTTTCAAGGGGCATTGGATGTTCATATCAAGAAGAGGACACAGTATGCTTTCATAGGTGGATTTATAAAACCAAGAGCTGAAGTTCATCAGGACTTTCAAAAACATTCTTGTTCATTCTTAAAAAAAAAAAGAAAGAATAGTGGGACAGTTGCAGTATGTTTGGCCTAATTTGTTTATTCTAAAATTTTTGTCCATCTATTTAAGAAACCTTGTTGGTTTGAGCCTTCCAAAGATCCTTTATTGAAATACCACCTGCCCTATTTTGTGGTAAAATCAGAGCTTAAAGTATTTATTTGAAGACCATTTGCTCTGTTGATTCCAGCTGAAGAGCCCTGTTATACAGCAGATGATTAGAGTCCTAAAAGCAAAGATGAGCAGCTACTATCCAACTTTTCAAGACATTTACAAGGAGGTAGAAAATGGTAAGGATTTTTAAAATGAAATATATATAGATATGTGTGTGTATGCATGCCAACATCTATGTGTGCGAATAATAGAATAATTCATAATATTGTTTGATATGTCATGGTTATGTGGCATTAAAAAAAAACTTGCCTGTGAAGTTGGGACATATTCACATTAAATCAAGCAGTACTTCTCTTTACAATTTATTTGACTAAAGTTTGTCTGACTGTTTTCACTTTATGAAAAAAGAGACTACAAAAGCAGTTAAACTAACATTGTGTGTGTGTTGTAAACATTATTGTGAGGATATTGCATGCAATAAATCTGATAATTTTACTTCTAACATAAAAATGGATACCCAGAATTTCCTTGATTTACTTTTCTGTTTGCATATTGATTAAATGAAATGCCAATGAAATATCATTATAGTGCTTGTTATTTTTATAGGACACTTTATCCCAAATGCACAAAGAGTTCAACAAATGATTAAATGTCATCCAGTCTTTGCTAAACAGGTGAAACTTATTCCCCTCTCCTTTTAAAAAAACACACTGAAAGAAAAATATCACATTTTGTTGTAGCACACACATGCACTTTTACACACACACACAAGCAAAGGTCACTGTGCTGACCATAGGAATGACTCCAAAATCCATATTATGCTAATACCTATCTGACCCAAACTCACATTGTATTGTGAAAACTCTTGAGTTCTCTGGCATAATAATACAAATGGGGGGCTGGGCAATCCAACTCCTACTGAAATGATGCATTTATAGGTCACATTATTAAGATGAAAGTGTGTGCATTTGGGGTGGGAGAGGTTGTAAATGTTCATCTTGTCTTCACTAGGTGCTTTGATGGTTTCTAATTCCATATAGTACAGCCCCTGTAAACACTGGAGTGAAGAAACAGTAGCTAATCCTCAATTTTTAAGATTATTAAATCCAGCTACCTGCTTTCTTTCTCAGCCAAAACACATAGGCTGCATGATAGTTAAGAAACAGATAAGGAGTGCTATGTTAGCAAAGCTGGAAATAGTTTTATATTGTACGCTAAGTAAAACAGAATGGCATCAGAAGTCAAATAGGAAGTTTTTCCTAGTAATTAGAGGGGATATGCCCTTGGAGAGTTAAGTCAGCTCCTGATAGAATGAAGTAGTCCAAAAATACATGCCAAGGACAGTTAAGTTAGTAATTATTCAAACTGGATGCCTTTATCACTTCATCTCTCAGCTACTAGTCAGTGTGTAAGTGAGCATTGACTGGCAAGTTGAATTAAAGGGAAAACATGATGATGGACAAGATAGGCCTGTGGTCTGATAGGAAATATTCTCATGAATTGTTCCTGGTTCATAAATTA